>KV751350.1:3972029-3989267 GCA_001698575.1 Mola mola | reverse complement strand
CTGGTTGCTAGGCGACGCAGACGAGGCGTGCGGGGGCGGGGCTATTACGACTGGACACGCCCCCTTTAATACGCCACAGAAGATGAACAGAAGAGGAAAGAAAAGAAAGGAACAGGTGGCTTTTTCCTGTTTCTTTTCTACTCCACAACAGTTCGGAGGCAAATATTCCTCACAGACCTGCAGCAGTTCATCAATTCATCGATCAAAGGGAATTTAGTGGCAACTTTTTGGTAATTGAATAATGGTATCAGTCTTGTTTTAAGCAAAAATGTCAAAAATTTGTTGTTCTGGTTGCAGAACAACAAAATGAATCAAATATAAACAACAATAACTTCAAACCTGAAGGAAAATTAACAAGCTGATCGCAGATAAACTAATTTCATTTGAGTTATGAACACATGAATGCATCAGCAATAATGTTTACGTCCCTCTAGAATATGACAGGCTGCAGAATGAAGAGTTTTATTAATGATGACTCACACTCGGCTTGAATAAACTTTCCCGTCTGTACTGGGAGGTTTTTAGTTTCTGCATTACAGCACCTCCTCCCAGAAGAAAATATTGTTTAATGAACGTTTTCAATTAGAAAATATTTATAGAATCCACATCCTCAGCTTTAAACATTAGATATTTTCTCCAACAAAACAATGGAATCAGTAACTTTTGGGTCAGCTCATTTTCTCATTGAGCTGTTCTCAATGTGACCACAAGGTGTCGACAAAATACACAAAACACGTCTTTGGGCGACGAATGTTCTTTTTTTTCTGCACAAATGAGAAACTTTTCTTTTATCATAAAACATGATTGTGTCAGACAGGTGTGTTCTTTCTCCGTCTTCAAACTGAACAAAGTCCTTTTAGGACGCAGCCTGGACGTGATCCTCCTGCTGGCCGCGGCGGTGGGGCAGCTCACTCTGAACTACTTCTCCCTGGTGGCGGCCCTGGCTGCTGTGGCTGAGGGGTCTGGCCCTCAACCCCTCCTAGTCCCTCGTCAGTTTGCCGGCTGCTCGTCCTCCAGAAAAATCATCATCCAGGGTCTCCAAAGGCACCCGAACCTCCTCGCCAAGAAGAGGGAGAAGCAGCGGAGCAATATAATCAGGGTATTTTCTACGCAAGAGGGCCAGGCCACTTGTGGAAAAATGTATTAGAGTTCTGACTTTAATTTCAAAATAGAGCTGACTTCTTTCTTGAAATTCTGACTTCAATCTCAGTTTATTCTGAGTTTGATCTCAAAATTCAGATTTCCCCTCAGAATTCTGATGTTCTGATGTTTTTCTCTCAGAATTCTGATTTAAAATTCAGAATTTCAAGTTTAATCTTTCTAATTTAGACTTTTTTTCATGAAATTCTGACTCGTTTTCTTTCAGAAATCTGAGTTTAATATATTTCATTCATCCATCCATCCATTTTCTACCGCTTATCCCGTTAGAGGTCGCGGGGGGGGCTGGAGCCTATCTCAGCATCTTGGGGCGAAGGCGGGGTCACCCTGGACAAGTCGTCAGTTCATCGCAGGGCTGACATATAGAGACAAACAACCATCCACACTCACATTCACACCTACGGGCAATTTAGAGTGACCAATTAACCTACTAACCCCCAGTTTACATGTTTTTGGACTGTGGGAGGAAGCCGGAGTACCTGGAGAGAACCCACGCAGACACAGGGAGAACATGTAAATTCTACACAGAAACGTCCTGACCCGGGATCCAACCCAGGACCTTCTTGCTGTGAGGTGACAGTGCTAACCACTGCACCACTGTGTCGCCTCTGAGTTTAATATATTTATACCCCTAAAATTCAGAATTCTGCCATTTTCTTAGATTGTTTCCGAATTTTTTTCCTTGGGATTCTGTGAAAGCAGGTAGGAAAATGAGAGTTGAGCTTCACCATACAGAATATGGAAGACATTGTTCATGAGACGAGTCTTTGACGGGTTTTGTTCCGTCCCACAAAAAAAGGGACAGAGGAGAGGAAGACGAGCGTTGCTCCCCTGCAGAGGAAAAAAGCAGCTGCTGTTTTGGAGAATGATGGGAAAAGGCCCTGGACCAAGAAAGCGATAAGGGAAATCTGTGTTTTCCTCATCCTGTTTAAAGTCACGGTGACGTCGTGCATGCGACACAGAATTCGTGTTTCTTTCCGTTTTGTTCTCTGCGCTCGAGCATCCAGGTCCCTCCGCTCGCAGCTATGGATCATCCTGGCGTCGGGAGTCCAGCCCCAGTTGGAGAACGGCCTGCAGAAGCAGTTTTTCGGCTTCTCTGCCCGGTTCGTTGCGGTCAACCTGGGCCAGTTTTCTACAGGATGCATTCAGTGCATATTAAGTCAATTCACTGAGATAATGCAACAGCAAACAGCACAACAGATGGAAATATTACAAACCAAATCAGCGAGCACTGCAGATGTATACTATTATCACCTCACTCACATTTTAACGATACATCAACTTTTCAACCTGTTTCAATCCTAAAAACTTTTATATGATGTTTCAGGATTTATCTTTTGCTAGCTTTAGCTTTTAGCTTTACTCAGCCCCTCTGAGCGCCACCTGTTGTCTGCAGAACTGCCTATTCCACTTGTCAAACTTGAATTTTCGTGCACGCACAAATCGCGTTTTTAAGGTACTTTTGGAAAAGTGTTTAGCTATAGGATGAAGATTTTTAGGGACAGTTTTCAGTATCCAACACAATCCAACAGCTTTAGTTGAACAAGACCTCCGACCACCTGAAAACAGGCTCAACACCTGCTGGAAAGACCTCAACCAGAATGACACACAACACACGTGTTCACAGATCGTACGTGTATTGGTCACATGTCCACATAGTTCTGTCCACACAGTGCAGTACAGGAAATGCTTGACATAAAACGACCTGATCAGTTTTCTGATTCAGCGTAGAAACACGCTGAACAGTTCCAGTTCGTGATGGGCCGAGGTTCACTTCCTGTCCAGAACATCGTGAAGTGGAAACAATCCGTCCGCTCGTCTCATCGACGTTCTTCAACGCCAACAAACGGATCTTTAGCAAGCGAAAGAATCTGGCGTCCTCGGCAGAGTGTGGCCACGCCCCCGGGTGTTCCGACGCCCTACATCCTCTGGATCTCGAACAGCCGGATGTCCGTGTCGTACCAGACGGGAGGATCCACGTTGCTGCGGAGAAACAAATCACAGCTAAAACACAGCTAAGTGCGTTTCACTTGGTCGCCATGGCGACTTCAGCCCTGCTGCGGAGCAACCGTAAATCTCAAACTCTGATGATAATCCGGCGCAGATGTCACTCGGATCGTCATCACTTTTCACAAGAGCTGCAGTCAACGATTATTGTAATCGGCGATTAGTTTCACGATTAATTGATCATTGACACTCTGAAATGACGGCGAGAAGCAGAAAATCCTGAAAGTTCAAAAGCTCGAAACCCACAAAGGTTTAACAATTTTACATCAAGACTGAAACGATTGATTATCGATTGATCACTGCGGCGTTAGTTAGCTGCTAAATGCACGTTGTCGCTGCCGCAGTAACTTTGGTTTTATTTTAAATAAAGTTAGTTTCAAAATGTTAAATAATACATATCAATTATTTCATTTATTCTTATATATATTTTTAGATTATGTCATTAATCTAGCAGCTCCACTTTTTACTCTTCCTTAATTACATTTTTAACTTCCTGCACTTTTCATTTGCCAAAATAAGAGACAAAAGCACAAAATAAATATTGAATATTGTTGATTTTTTTTTTTTTTTTTACCCTCGACTACCAACATGCAGCTCAACTCAAAACCTGCAGGACCTACACCAGGTTGGTCTCCGCAACATCCTGGTCCTCCCCGAAGGACAACCCCATCCTGACACCAGGATCCGCACCCTCTGATTGGTCGCTATTAGAGCCCGACTCGTATTCAGTCGGGCCGATCGATACCTTCACAGATTAAACCGTCCATCAAAATCAGGTGTCCAGCGACACTGATGAACCAGCCCCTCCTGACGTGACATCATCTGGGCTGGTTTTCAGGGTCCAGTGACTCGGCTCACATAGAGGAGGTCCAAAGCGCTTCGTGTTCAACGACCGAAGACGGAGCCCAAACAGACGTGCGCGTTTACCGCAGGTAGATGACGCCCCACATGTACGTGCGGAACCACATGGCCGTGCCGGCGTTGGCCTGGTACTTCCTGATGAGGATGGGATGGGGGACGGGCAGCAGGCCCACCAGCGTGCCGTGCTGAAGGAACTTCAGGATTTCAGACTCGTCCGTCAAACCTCTGAAGGCAACAACGAGAGTTTAATCAGAACAATTAAAGATGCACAAACATCTGCAGATTTTATTTATTTATTTATTTAAATAACATTAATAATGATTTACTCCAGATTAATAAATGTTAATAAAAAAATTTGGTTACTTATTGTTATTGTAAAATTAATTATTACACTAGGGGTCCTCCATACAGTCAGGATGCAAGAACGTTTGCAGATTTCAGGTAAAGAACGAGGTGATTGACAACTGATCAGTCAGTCACAGATCATCATCATCATCACAAAACACAAGAAAAACAACACTTTAGGAAACCAAAATCTGTGGAAGTGAAGGAAACCTTCGATGTTAGAAGTGGAATAATTCCTTACTTGTCGATGCAAATCTTCTCCACCTGAGGAACCAGAACCTGCAAGAGCCTCATGATGGTCTGTAGGGGGAGCCTTGATTTCCATGACAACACCTGAGACGTGGGGTGTGATGAGAGAGGAGGCCGTGTGACATCTGCAGCGGCAGGTTGGACAACAGACGGATTTATACTCACCCAGTCTGGATCAGCGCTCCAGGCTGCCGCTGTTGCTGCTGCTGCTGGCGATGTCAGGCTTGACAACCGGCTCCTGGCTGCCTCTGGCTCAGGGCGGCGGACCTGGCGACAGGATAGAAGCAGAAAACTGCCTTCAGCTGCAGAGGGAAGAGTAAAATGAGGCGCCGTGAAGCCTCGTCTACCTCGGGGTCTCTGTCGGAGTTGGACTCGGCGTTGCTGGCGTTAGCAGCCGTCTGTGGACCGTCCGAGTGCGGAACAGCCACCGTGGTGCCGTCCTCGCTCACCCGGGCCTTCTCCGTGATCTTATCGATGCCTGAGGAGCAGCATTACTCTCTTTAAAGTGCAGGGAGACCAATGTTCCGTATCCTAAGTGTGTACAGAGACCTGACTTCACACCTGGGGTGGCCTCTAAGCTGGCTTTGAGCGTGCTGGGCTCAGCAGGTGGAGCACGTCTGGAGCCCTCCACCGACTCTGGCACTGCAGGGTTGGACCTGGAGATCCCAGACCTCTTCCTCCTCTGCAGGGCCTTCTGGATGGACACCATGTCAGACGGCAGGTTGGCCAGCTGGTGGAAAACGCTGCGCTTTCGGATGATGGCGTACACCAGGTTGCAGTTACCTGTGGGGGACAGGTAGCAGGTGACGGAGACGGTGTCCAGTTCTGGGATCTTTTGATTCGACTTGGGTTCACGTTTACGTTCTCACCGTCAAACTGGTACTGGATGATGTTGTTGAAGACCTCCAGCAGGAAGAAGACCAGGTGATGGTTCTGGGGGGAGGAGAAGAGGAACCAGGGCGTGGAAAAGGCCTCCAGGAGGTGGAGCAGCTTGTTGGCTGCCACCATGGACAGACTCTTCAGATACGGTGAAACTGTGGAGGGTTACGGCACAAAAAGTCACCAGAGAACTGGAGGCCCAGAATCCCTGAGGCACTGCTCCTGGTTGACCACCAGGGAGCGACATTTTCCCCGCTATACTCACTGTTGACAATGACTGTGAGCAGGCAGTCGAACAGAGGCTGCAGGCGCGGGTGACCACTGGTCAGGATTTTGTGGAAGATCTGAAGACAAAGTGAACGGAGATGACAGTCTGTCTCCTCAAATCCTCACATTGGATAGTTGAAAAATTCCAGAAAATAAACTTTAAATGGAAAAAACCTTTTTCTGAACAATTTTAATTGACAACCATTGGATGTTTAAGCTAAAATAGCAAGTGACATTTAGCATAATTGTGTGAGATCCATACTGCAACATACATTTTCTGTGTTTAAAATTATTTTGTGTTTAGCAGCCTGACATCACATAATATAGTCAGCATGTTCACACTTTAATGTTTCTTGTCATACAGTTAGCATGTTGAGATATCAGGTGCTAATATTGACGTCATTGTTTTTTTTTTTGGTTTTTGCATGCTGAGAAAATTATCATATGTCGGTCAACACCCTTACAGTTAGCATGTTATCGTGTTTATCATGTATCCATTCAGTTTTACCTAGAAATCATGACAAGCTAACAACCAGCTGCTGTTACTGGATGCTAATGTTTATGTTTTTGTGCTATGTAATGTTTAATTTAGCTTGCTGGTATGCTAAAAAATGATAATTAGGAAGCCAACAACACTTAAAGTTAGCATTTTAAAACGATAATGTTTTCCATGTTTTATCTTGCATTTACTCAGCTTTATCTTTAAATCACAGTATGCTAACAACTAGCTCCAGGTGCTGGATGCTGATATTGACATTTTTGTGATAGTGCTTAATTGAGCTTGTTAACATGCTAAGAAACTGTCATACAGTTGGCAGGACACACGCTTTGAACATGACATATTTAGCATGTTAGCATATTTGTATACACATTTAGATAGATTAAAATGTTACTTTAGCAGCTGGTTGTACAGAGAAAGGTGAAGGTAATGATCTTATTTAGGTAACAAACACCTACATTGATAAATTGGCATAAATTGGTATCTGTTTTTAAAAAAAAAAAAAAAAACATACACAAAGATGCATATCTGTTTATTTATTTACTGTTTGGTCTTATTAGTGGGTACTAGTCGGCCCCAGAACAGCCGCAGGGGAGCATGAACTCAATTATTAGCATGACTGTTCAGTTCAGTTCAGTTCAGAATACTTTATTTATCCCTGGGGGAAATTGTTTCTTTACAGGTGCTCCCTGCAAGCATAGAAGTGAAAAACAAAATATATATAAAAGGAGTATGTACATTAGAGAGTAACTGACCGAGTTAATATGTAAAGTGGGTACACGTCGATGTCTAAATGTCTGGAGACATTTAATATTGAGGGGGAGAGTGTGGCACATTGGTCAAGAAAGAAGATAAGTTTGCATGTTTTGATAAAAGTTAAGAATGTTCATGCTTTGCTATGTTTTTTTTTTTTTTGGTGTCAAACTGTTCATTAATGTGATTTCACCAGTGTCGGAAATAGGGTGCTGTTTCACTAGTCCACCAGTAGGTGGCAACAGCGCTAAGCAGACGGTAATCGCGCAGGGAGACCTGACGTGACTTCTCGCGTGAGAAATTGAGATTCTCTGTGCACCGAGACGCTGTGTAGCGACGTTTCCTTATGAATGTCTTTTTGTTATATTTCCAGGTAAGCTGGTGAAGTAATGAAAGTATGTCGGGTTGTGAAATGTTTACTGGAACTGCCGTGCGAGTTTGAATGTGTTTATCGATTACCGTGCTGTCTATGTGAATGTTTGATTGGATATTAGCAGCTAGCATTAGCACGCGGCTCATGTCCGTTGTTTTACAGTTACAGCTGTAGCTGTTGGAAGCGGGATTCTGAACAATGAGTCCTCGTGAGGGATCATTGTGTATTGTATTTATAAGTGTGTTTATTGGGAAATGTGTTGTTATACTGTGTGAATATTATTTAGAGAAGAATATATGAGACGGGTCATCACTAAAAGATCGGTGATAAGATTATTTTGTTTGAACCTGATTTTATTTTATTATTGTTTATTTTGTGACTTCTCGCATGAGAAATGGAAATTCTCTGTGCACCAAGAAATAAATGTGTAGCACCAGACTGAGAGCCTTCATTCTGTGTCCCGGTACATATTTTGTAGCGGTTTTGTTTTTTGTTCATTAACTGTTCATTTCCTGTCTTAATGAACAAGCTAGAAAGTTGGATTTACAGATAAACAAATCCTTCTTACCACAATGAGCAGGTCGGCGTGAGTTCCCGTGAAAACAGGAACGTCCATCGGAACGCGAAGGATGTACGGCTTGTTGAGGCGAACACCGAAGTTTCTCTCTCCGCTCAACAGCAGCAGGATGAAGACGCCGATGTGCACGAGGCCCACGCAGGCTGCAGACGAACACAAACACCAGGTTTTTCACACCGAGCACGTTGACGCCTGTTGTACTACGCCCGCGGCGAACGCGCTGCCCCACTCACACTGATCTGCTCTGGCTTCGCTCAGGTTGAAGAGGATGGGAACCAGAACGTCCAACACGTCGCTGCTCTTCAGCACGAAGAACAGGAACTTCTACAACACACAAAATTTACATTTCAGCTCAGTTTACTCTCATGGAGACGACCGCACAGACGAGTTTGAGCTTCCAAACATGCCGTACATGCCAGCAGCTACAATTACAATAAGCTCCTGTTCCTTTAGCTAAATGCTAACACCAACATGCTAATACGTTCATTACACTCCGGTTTAGTGGCTTTTCAGAAACCGTTTCCCATAAGCCTGTGGCAGGTTAAACCGTTAGCATAAACAAAGATGGTCAACTTCCTGAGAAGCTAAAATGTCCCAGCTAAGGGATGTCTGGAGTCAGGTGGCCACTCAATCACAAACAGGGCTCAGCTGTCAATCATAACGTTCCACCCCCTTTTTACAGCATCACGAACCAACTTGAACCAGACTGTTCAGAAAAATTACAAAATACGATTAAAAAAATCTTCCGTTGATAAAAATCTAAAATAACATGATTTATTACAAAAATTTATTTGATCTGTACTTTTTAGTTTGAGTTTCATATCCTGTCTGCTAATATATAGAGGGAAGAGTTAATATATAATATATAATACTGCAGCCGGCCTCCAGGGGGCCATCCAGGTGTTCTGGCGTCGCTCTCGAGGAGCTCACACACAGAATGAGACCTGAAACCAGCCATGAGGAACCGTCATCTCCATGTTGGAGCTGCGCACCTTGTTGATGCCGCAGAGCTTCCACAAGAGGACCAGCAGCTCCTGGTGGAACCGGATCTTCTTGGTGGAATGAGGCAGGTACGTCTGGATGAGGGGGTTGTTGAGCAGCCGCACCATCCCTCTCAGGATGAAGCTTAGGTCCTGGTGCACAAATGGACACAGAGCAGACCTTGAACAGGCCACCGATCGACGGCGTTCAGCCGTAAATGTGACGTGTGACGTACCTCCTCTCGGTGGATCCTGGACAGATAATTCACAAAGAGGTTTTCAGGCTCCGCCGGCTGCAAAAAGCTCTATTTAAATTCTCCTCACTGTAATCAAATAAATAAATGAACTTATCATGGATTTACTCCTCTCACCTCCTGCTCCACCACAGCCGGCGGGGAGGCGGAGCCGTCCGGCGGCGCCGGCGGCCGACCCGCCCTCGTGCTCCAGGGTGACGATGAGGACCTGGACCACCTGCTCCACCAGCTGCTCGCGCCGGTCTGAGAACAGCAGGTGGTTGTAGGGGAAGCCGTAGCCCACGGGGTCGTAGGCGCACACCACGTTGAGCAGGGAGGTGAAGAGTGGCAGGGCGTGTCTGCGGGAGGCCAGCAGAGGGCGCACATCTCTATTTCTGCCCTGCTTTTAAAGACTGCACAAATAATCTTTGTCTGACGATCAGTGCAGTTCGGAGCTCTGTCGCCGGAACGAGCAGCTCAACAAGGAAGAGACAACGTGCGAAACAAACCACCGCATGTTTTTGACCCGACAGCTGTAAACATCCTGTATAAAACAAAAGTTCGTACAGACACGATCGATCAAGTGCCGAAGTTTTCCCACGTGAAGGAAAACAAACAAAGTCATGGAGGTTTATTCCAAACTATCTCTTCTATGATGTGTTGGTCTGATAAATACGATAATAACAATTACTTTGGAGGAAAGCTACGCTAATTTGTTTGTCTTTCGTAAATAAGACAAAAACTTGGGAAAACAGCACCGATTCAGCAGCTGACTGGTCGTGTCTGAGTCATGGACATGTGTAGCTGTGTGAGTGTGTACATGTATTCCTATCATTGTGTGAACACGTGTCGGCTTGAAACTCGTTTTTACGAGGACACTTTGACTGTTCGGCACAACTTTAAAGTGGTTTTGGAGGGTTCAGACTCAAGAAGGGTTAGCAGTGTGTGTGTGTGTTACCTGCTTTCTGAGGAGCAGAAGAAGGAGACCCAGGGGTTGGGGCTCTTTCTCTCCATGGACGGAGGCAGGTACATGGCTTCAGAGAAACAGGTGAGGAGCAGCTTCAGCAGCTCCGTCCTGAACAAACCAACACAGGACGGTCGACCAGGACTCACACTGACCATCTGATCATCTGATCTGCGTCCAGATCGGACAATGGAGGACATTTCACACTGCCACCCTGCCCCCTTGTGGCGGGCTGTGGCATTGCTCATTAATGCCTCCTACTCATTATTCAAGGTAGAACCACAAATTACTTCTCAAATAAAATTTTCCCAGGATGGTTTCTGTCATTTTGAGGTGGCTTTTATCGCACTGGTTGTTAGTTCATTTTTCCGATTCATTAGTTTTTGAATAATTATCAGATGAGTTCATTATCGTTGATGAGTGTGCCATTCAGTTGTTGGCTCACTCTCAAAGCTAATGTTAAGGTAATACTCCTCAGAACCAGTTCCTAGCTTTGTAAAACGGTGATAAAAGTCGCTCTGCTGTGTTTGTAGAGCCACGAAAAGTAAAATTTTGTAATGTTTTGGCCTTGTTTATTATATGTCTTGATAAAAATTGTGTCCTACACAGCAAACAAAACCAAATCTTCAACTCTAAATGTTGCTCTGGTGACCTTGCAACCAGCTGTAGGACAACAATTAACTCTCAGTCAGTCCTGTTCGATATGAAACGAGGTGAAATTAAGGTGTTTTACCTGTTTGTGTCGTGGACGTAGTTGAGAGGAGGCGACTGAGCGAAGCCCACCCCGGCCTCCCAGATGTACTCACAGCTGTCGATGGCCTGAATGTCCTCGGCTGCCTCCTGGAACCACCACCACAAGTTGTCATCAGGTGCAGGCGAGCACACAGAACGCGACCCTGCTTCAAAGATTTCCTGTCTGCGTTGACCGACGAACGGGTTCAGGTTCCTTCTTTGGAGCCACTTTGGAAAACCGAAAGCCTGGTTAAACTGCAGATTATCAGGCTCAAATATCCGACCGCCGTCATAAACTAAACACATTCACACCTCCTTCCACGACTGGACTGAATATCTGTGCGACACCTCAGCACAGATAACGGCGCTGCCGGGCCGGCGTGACGAGCTGCGTCGCAGCGGTGAGGTGACGGCGAAGACGCGCTCAGAAACTTCTGTCACTCCTGTTTTCCCGGAGAGGATTATGTCATTTAATGATCCGAGTCCGAGGGAAGAAAAAGTGCCAGGATTTGCTACTGTTGCTGATTTGACATGTAAATCTGTTTCTATGTTTGGAACCTACTTAACTTTAATTTTCACTGTATGTAAACGACCACACATGTCACACGTTGTTTAATTGTCATTCAGAAACGTGTTTCCTGAGTTCATTTCTTGTTAAGGGTGATGAGAGATGGCAGATTTTGAAAGCGGACTGACTAGCGGGAGTCTGCTATGTTCCACGAGCTTTCGCAGCCTTTACGGGCTAATAAATACAGAAATAAACAACCTGCATCAGCTCGAAAAAGGCCACAATTAACGATTATATTCATCTAATTAATCTGCTGATTATTTTCACCCTTAACCAATTCATCATTTACTCCATAAACTGTCAAAAAAAAAAGAGAGAAAAAAGCTCATTATATTATCTTCAGACCCCAAAGTGACGTCTTCAAACTGCACCTTTGCTCCAACCAACAGTTAAAAACCCAAAGACTCATCAATTACTGACAGAAATGACAAAGAGAAGCAACAAATCCTGACATTTAAGAAGCTGGAAGGAACAGATGTTAAATAATTCTGCTCGAAACAAGGCTGAAATGATTATTCACTTGTCGAAATAGTTAATATATTAGTCGGCTGAAGAATATCAATCATTGCAGTTAGCTGCTAAACGCATTTTGCTGCCGCATTAACTTACAAAAGGTAATTTAACACATATTACTAACTTATTTAATTTGATTTGATTTGGTTAATAAGAGTTTTTTTCATTCCTGAAACAGATACAACATAAATGAGAACTAACAATGTTTCTGTCACTGGTGAATTTTTTAAATGTACTTTTTCGGTCTTTAATGCATTTAAAAGTGTTTTTTCAGCGAGTGAATTCAACACGTTTTGGATTTCCAGTGTTTTCCTGACGGCTCGAGCTTCTCGCGCTCATTTTCCACCTGCCGTCACTCCGGTTCACACCGCCGAGTTTGACTTTTCCTCCGGTGGCTGTGGGGCACGAGGAGGGATCACGTTCAAGCTCCTCCCAGCCCGTCCAGCCCCGCCGATGTTTGCTCAGCGCGGTTAAAACCCTGTTCTCGTCTGCCCACATGACAAACACGACCTCCGTCTCCCGGTTTCATGGGAAGTAACTCATTAACTGGCCACTGCAGGAGCAGATTGTGTGAGATAACAGCGCTAAGTGGTCCCGCCGCGGGCTAACAGGCGTGGGGGCCGCGGCCCGGCGATGACATCACTGCCATGGCGAGGCAGAAACTTTCCAGACAACTTTGTTTTTCCTGGTTTCAAACATTCTCTGACTCCAGCTGCTCAAACGTGAGAGGAGGAGCTCTGACTTAGACTTAGCCTAGCTTAGCATAAACACTGCAGGCGGCGGGGGACAGAGAGTCTGGCTAACTCAATCTCAACTTAAAAACAGGGCTACCAGGATTTTCTTTCCCAGAAAACCGCTCACGACATTATTAAAGCATGACAACGTGAAGAAGATTGACACTTTTGGACTCATTTCACGTGATGGTGTTGGATGATTATATATATTATCATATTATATACTCTCACAACGAGGATTCTTAAACAATCGAGACCTCCTGACTGATCGGGAGGCGTGAGCCGAGGCCGCGGGCGTCCGGACTCACCGAGCCGTTCTTCCTGTTGCTCTGAGCCGTGAAACCCGGACAAAAGAGGAGGTCGGCGATGGCCAGCAGCAGCGACTCCGCCAGCGGACGAGCTTCTTCTTCGCCGTCGCTGAAACGCTGGAGCACAGAGACGAGTCAGGAAACTTTGACAGTCAACATGTTAGTCAGAGAGTAAATGGCCATAAGGTACGTTCAGAAAAGGAGAAACACAATCAAGATCCACAGGCTGGACATTCTGACGTCAAGAGCCACAAGATAACGAAAAACATAAACAAGAACACGTCCAGGTTCTGATCCCACTACTATTATTGTCTGTGCGAGCAGCGCTTCACAGCCAGTTTCAAAGCTGATCTTTAGGTGTCGACCTAAAGATGGGTCCTGACCTTAACCTTTGACCTTTACAGTCCAACACGTAATCAGCTGAAGCCACTGCCGATAGGAACACACGAGGCGGGAGGCCGCTCACTGACTGAAACATGGCCTCCTGCGTCACGCTACGGCTTCAATATGTGACCTTGTTCTGTAAAAACAAACACAAATGTTGAAATGTTCTTTTTAAATCGTGTCATTCACAGTATTTTCGCTACAGAACCACAAACGGAATCACCCGGCGGCCTCCCGAGGACGAGGGGGCCACAATGTGGGCAGTGTTCGGGCCGACTTGGTAACCGGAGAACCGGCTGCCGTCGGGAGGGGGAGGGGCTGGACCGTCACGTCTAACCGCGGTCCGTTATTATGACTCTCAGGGTCAAAGAGTCGAGCGCCGCTGACAGACCACTCGTCAGTCACACAGAAAATGTCGTTTCCTGGTTTGACCATATGGATTTAAAATCACTGAATTCAGACAAAGATGAAAAGCCTGCTCGACGGGTCGAACTTAAAGGTGCCCAGCGGAGCTTTCCTGTAAACAACCAGTGTTTACATTCTGTGTCACTCAACAACAACAACAGAATCTGTCCTGTCGGCTGAGACGCGGTCTTCTGCTGCGTTCCCTGTGTTTAAAGCTGAAAACATAACTAGCTCATGAAATCAACTTTCCGAAAAATCCATCTTGATTTAAAAAATCCACCATTGATTTAAAAAAAATAACAAGTAACCATTAAATTTGAAACAATTCAAACTTCTTTGCTTGCAAATCACCACTTTCTAACACTTTTTTTTTTTTTTTTTTTTTTTTTTACAAAATGAGATTTAAGACTTTTAAATTTATTTCTAAGATCAAAAATGTCAAAATACTTAAAAAATATTGACGTCATTGTTTAAAAAATTAGAGCATCTCTCGTCATTTGCGATGTGGGGGGAAATAAACTTTACAAACTGTAAAACAGTGTACTTTTCTTTTTTTTGAGAATGGGACAATAAAAATATCTTCTGTCTTTAAGCTGGAGTTTGTAACTTGTTGGAATCAAGCATGAGGCTCAATGGAAGCAACTTAGCTCCGCCACCGTAGAAACAGCTTTTCTTCTGCCGCGCTTCCCTCATTGAAATGATTGGAGGCAGTGAGTTAGGATGCGGTTGTCGGAAATGACCTTAAAGCGAAGTCACGGTGAATAGCATCGGCGCCATCTGCTGTTCAGAACTTTTATCCCAACTCATCTAACATCTCAGTTGACTGGACTGTGTTCAACAGCGTGTGGCCTTTCCCTGTGGTTTCCTCAACCCCGTTAATGTGGCGAGATTTCAGAAGAGTCGCTCTCATCCGACCGTTTACACGTCTGAAACCTTTCTAAAACCCAGCAGGGTTCCCGGAGGAGGACCCCGCCTCCCTCTGGTCCCGGTTTCGTGTTGGTCAGCGTGGCCGTACCCCTGCTCTGCCAGCTCCGGGGACGGTGGACCAGAAGAATCCCCTCCAGTCGGCGTCCTCGAAGATGTAGGGCAGGATACGGGTGAGCAGCCGGGCGCAGTTCAGGACGGTCTGACGTTCCTTCTCTGACGGGCAGCCGGAGTCGGCGCCCTGGACCAGCCGTTCCACCGCCTGGAAACACACACACCAGAATCAGACCTCACGGTTTCAAGTCACCAATCAAATTTGTTTACAGGGTTTGTATGTTTGTTTGTGTCTACTAAAAGGGAAGTTTACAAGCGACAACAGGAAGTGACTACGTATCTGTAGTATTAGTGGACTGTTTGTTGCATTGTCCTTCCATCGTCCTCTTTGTTTGTGCTCTTTAATTACATCATCAGGTTGCATCTTCTTCTTCTGACCGGAAGTCTGCCACCTGCTGGTGATCTCAATGAACTAACTCATACTATTTGCGTAACGATGGTGGATGGTAACACAAACACATACATTTTCTTTTCCTGATTTTTGTTTAAGTCCTTTACTTTGATAAATATAGATGCTCTTTTCTGACGGATTCATTTGTACGGCGAACCGACGTTCAATCTGTCCGCTGTCAACAGGGATGGCGGCTCTCTTCTTCTCTGTTTGTCTCTGACCTTTACAAACATTTTAATGGTGGGAACAACAAACGGCAGCATTCCGGCCGTTTCCCGAACCGACGGCAGTCAGAAGTGGGAAGTAACCCGCTGATTCTGCTCCTCATTTTCATTCATACTCGGCTACATTGAGGCTTTACAAATGCATCTAAGTAATAAGGTGAGACGTATTATTATGGGGTACGTAGTGTTTTTACTCTCAGAGGACTTCCTGCTCACCTTGTAGCAGAGGGTGGCCAGGTTGGACGGCGACTCCTCCCTGACAGCTCGGATCTCGGCGGCCGGCACCAGAGCGAAGATGTCCTGGACGCTGGTGGACGAGTCGGCCCAGAACTGATCCCAGAAGGCATCGTCTGTGGCTTCGACGGGCTGCCGACACATCACACGACACGAAAAACAGCTCGCAGTGAGCCAAAACATAAAACAAGGAGCAATAACTCAACAGAACAAAAAAACTGAGCGCTGACCTAAAGGGAGCTCGTTTTAAAGTGTTATTACGTCCTTTTTTTGTTTGTTTAGTCATGATTTTATCGTAAATAACAACTGCAAACATTCACAAGAGACCTGAACTGATTTCAGCGTCTGGATCTCACGACGTGCTGATTTCATCAAGATGTGCTGCTTCCTGTTCAGTTCTGTCCGTCTGAAAAAAATGGCCCAGACCCAGAACTCCCGTACTGATCTGGATCTGATGTTTCACCCAAAGAAAAAATCTGATAACAAAATACGGCTCCATATCCAGATCCAGATCCAGATCATCACCAAAAGTTAAGTCAGAACTTCCCCTCCTCTCTCTCATGTTGTCTGAACCTCATGTTGGAAACCAGGTACTAAACAAACTCTTGTTAATATTAATGTGATTAACAATTACACAACAATTCCGCTGTTTGTCCAAACAAAAACAGTTATTCAGGCCCACGTTCAACAATAAGGCACCAGGACTGTTTGTTTAGATTGTTTGTCTGGTTTCCAGTTAATCGATTAATTGCTGCATCAGTAGGTCAAACAGGACAACAGCACCTGTGGCTCCACCTTAAATACACTCATCACAAACTCACCGATTTAGACACCTCGGTGTCACATGTCTTTATGTGTTTCAGTTTGTTTTGTTAAATGAAGAGGGAACGGAGGGCTGCTGTGAACAGACCAGGTTTTATCTCCTCTCCGGGACCCGGGCAGCGGTCCAGGCGCCATCTGGCACCAAACTGTCACCTTCTCAGGCTGAATTTAAGCGCCTCGGAGCGTCTTTGCACAGAGACTCACCTGAGTTCTGGTCGTCAGCTGAATCACCGCCTTTCTGAAGTGAAGTTTGGAGTCTCCGCTGCCCATTTTCAGTCTCAAACCACCTGCGGCTCCGCGTCCGCACCGAGTCACCGTGGCGGGGGAGGTGGTGGAGGAGGAGGAGGAGGAGGAGGAGGAGAAGCCCCCTCATCCGCCACACCGCGCTGCTACTGTTGCTGCGTTCATGGGTGGCTCGGAAACCGTGCACTCTAGCCGAAATTCGCCAAAAGTAAACGCCGTTGCTGTTTTTTAAGCTCCTAACGGACCACTTACTTCATGGCTGTGTCGAATGCTTGTCAAGTAAGTCTATAAATTATATTAATATTACCATTTTAAATATTACATATATTTTAAGACGTATGTTTATGAAACAACCGAAATTTTGTGCGATTATTAAACCGATCTGAGTGTCTCTCATTTGTTTCACTGTTGATTGACGTGTTCAGTGGAGTAAATCTCTAAATCTATATTAAGTGAAAATATCAAAATATGCATTAAAAGACTTTCAAAATGATTTT
>KV751350.1:3953145-3964450 GCA_001698575.1 Mola mola | reverse complement strand
TATATTAGATTTTTATGATTTTTTTTTTCAGATTATTTTTAATTTTCACATTTTTTTTTTTTTATACATTCACACTTCGCTTCCATACTAGTTTAAGTTGAATGCTTTTTCTTTCAGTTTCTTTAGCAGACACGTTGCGCCACTGGAGGACTTTCTGGGAAATTACATTTTTACTAAATGCTTTCCAGATTTAAAGCCCGGTGGAGTTTCATCTCTCCCTGTGAATTGCCTGTTTGAAGCTCCTGCAAACTGGTCTTAATCGGCCACACGATGGCGCTGATGTCCACACGTTGACTTCATTCTGACCTCTGATTAGGAACCAAACAAAGCATAGAAGTCGCAGCAGTGACACGATGCAGTTAAACTGGCTGGATGGCTTTAAGACTGCAAGCGAGGCTCTATTAGGGCGAGCACACAGTTGTTAGAGATGGGAGATCACGTTCGACAAACGCCGTCATGCGGACTCAAACAGGGGAAACCTCTCGTCCACTAAAGTTGTTTGACTCCCTAGTTCCTCTCATAGTCAAAGAGCTTGCAGGTTCTGAGAACAAACGTCTGCGGCAGTGGAAGTTACAGTTGCGCATATTATTACATTTATTCTGCACAAGAGGGGCTTCGCCTGGGACCCTCTAACAGCTCAAACATACCTTAACCATGGTACAAACTTGAAAGACCCGAAACACGCTTACAGGATCCAGGAGAACAAGGACCACTGATTTTAGCCACATTCTGTCCATTAAAAGCTGACGATGCAGCTCTGTTGTCTGTACTTTCACGTCTCTCTGTTGTCTTTGCATCGTGCTCTCTTTTTTTTCTTTCTTTGGTCTTTATCTTTCCTCACATGAATGTTTTGCATTTCTTTATGAACATTTTGTGTTCCTCTGTGGTCGTTTAGAATCACTTCCACGCGCTGTGGTTGTTTGCATTGTTTTGTGGTCATTTCCCATCTCTGTCTGGTCATTTTACGCCTGTTTTGAGTGATTTTCATCTCTTTCTGATCTTCATATGTCTCTATAATCACATGAGATATATTAAAACTCACTCAAGCATAATAACTGCTGGGCTGTTTTAAACTACAGTTTCTACCTGCCACACTGTGTTTTTATGAAGAAGAACTGGTTCTGGATGTGAAATGAGTCGCTGTTATCAGGCGTGTCCGCTGACAGTCAGGTATTTCACACGACAGCCGACGTGCTGCTCAGCCCTGAGTGCTTCCAGGCACGCAGAGCTGCGGCAGAATCGTTGCGGCTGCGCCCCTGTCACACCTGCAGTCAGAGCGGAGACACGCCTCCTGTCAGCTCAGACTGGCGCGAGGTGGAACTGAACCCGCGAGGGTGTGACTTCGTCCTCGACTCCACACTGAGCTCACTCCTGTTTTCAGAGGAGTCGCTGCCATCCTACGTGCCACATACACTGAAGTGAGTATTTATTTTCAGACAATCATACGGCAACCAGATTGCGCAGATTCATCTCTGTTCTCTTCTGTACTGTCATCCAGCCGACGCCAACATGCCTGAGACTGCAGAGTCCCACGCTTACTCCCTCACCACCAACCGCAACTGTGTCATCGAGCTGACCAACCTCAGCAGCTACTACTGCCTCAGAAACCCAAAGTAAGGAACGATGACAAAAAATGTGCTCTGTTCCATCTGTTTGATCTGCGTACAACCCCAGAGGGGATCTTTCTGCAGAGCCGGAAGGTGACGTTTCGAGCATGGTTGGTGGCACTGTGTAGCCTTTTCGTGGTAAACGGTTCTAGTGACAATTTGGAAAACAGATGCACTTTGTGAAAGTTGAGGTGCTGAAAGACAGACAAGGAGGGCTTAGGTTGACAAAGCAGTTCCCCTCAAAGTGATGTATCCAAGCAATTCTTCCATCACTCCCGACCAATTCTTCCTTCCAGGGTGTACATGGAAAGCGGCTTCCCCTACAGCCCGCCGCAGCCGACCTTGCGCACCACCATGTCCGAGGTGTGTTCCTTCACCAAGGATGACAACACAGCGTCCGGCGCCGTGGGCGTCCTGACCTACGAGCTGTTCGACATGCGCAACAAGCACTGCGACGAGCTGATGGCGGTCATGTTCTCGGTGCCGTTCGACTACGGCTTCTTCCAGAACTGGCTGGGGGTGGGCGTCTTCGAGCAGACGCGGGCCTGCGACAAGAAGCTGTACGAGCACATGTACAACGGGACGGACTTCTCCAACTTTGTGCGCCAGAAGGCCAACGGCTCGGGGCTGAAATACCAGGGCAAGAAGGTGGACGTGAGGGCCTGCATGTCCGACGAGGGCAGGGCCATCATCAAACTGGAGGTGTACGACAGGTTGTGCTGATGAGTCCCTCGGCGGTGCTGTAAAAATAAAGTGTTGAGCACCAAATGGGCGCAATGAATCGTGAGATCACTTGTCATGATCCAGGTCGTGTATGGGTGCTTTGAATGAATAAAAACGCCGTGACGGAGTTCTTGTCTTGGTCCTTTTTTGTTTTAGCTTTAAAGGTGTAATGTGTACCCTGGTCGCCAAATACCGACGATTCATGTTGGTGTCCGACTCGAGCTATCGACCCGAAGCGTCACTATGCGATGGCCCGGGAGAACGTTTGCGCGGGTTCTCAATCCTCTAGGTCCAAGTAGGCTTAAGTGCTTTAGTTGAAGGCATTTGGACTTGGTTTTGGTTTTGGTGTCGAACCAAAAAGGACAAAAAGTCCAGATGCCTTCAAGAAAAGCACTTAAGACAGCCCAGGAATAAGTTAACGTGTGACCAGTGGCTCTTTTCATCCCAAAGGCTTCTTTGGTTCTGAGCCTTTGGCGGGGAGTGCCCAGTATTTACCCTCTGGTAGAGTTGTTTAACCTCGGAGTGGGTCACCTGAATCGTTAACGCTCATGCCTGTTGTCGGGGTCATATGAGTCAAGGTACGACAACCCTTCCAGAGGTCAAATACTGGGGACTCTGCACCGCACGTTTAGAGCTGAAGAGGCCAGTTGGTTGAGAAGTAAAAATGTCTTCCAAACCAAAAAGAAATCAGGATGCCTTCACTAAAGCACTTAAGATTAAAAAAGTCATGTAGATCGGTGCCATCGATGTCTGTCAAAGGTACATCCAGTATGATGATACAGTGCCTCAATGGGAATAATTATCGTCACGAATTGCACAGATTTACATTTCTACGGTAGACATAATCATACTTCACTTTGAGTAACATTGAGTAACACGGTCAACCAGACGTCGGTGGGGCACTGCGTGCTGGAGACAGGAGGTGTGGCGCGTGAGGAGCAGCTGCTCAAACCGGCTTTGAGCAGGACAAAAATACCAGAAACATGAAAACAGAGGGGGTCTGGTTGGAACTGAAGACCGCGCCCTGTCCTCACGCCTACGCTGGCACGCCTAAAGTGAAGACGGGACAGAGAGTTTGAGAGAGGGAGGAGGTGTCCGCTGTGGGTGGGGGCAGTTCTTGGTGGCGGTTTGACGTGTTGCACATTCCCCAACAAGAAAGATTCAAAAAGTTAGCCCACTTGGCATATCGGGTTTATCGAGCGAGCAGTGCACCTGTGATCCGGACAGGTAAGCCACTTCATTCCTACGTTTTTTGCTGGGAGTGATGTGGAGGGATTTAGCTCTGTATGTGTGTTAATTACAGGCTTTTTAAACTACATTCGGTCCAAGTCTGCAGCAAAATCTGTACTCTTGTGTTTGGTCACAGCCTTGACAAACAACAACATGGCTGAGACAGCAGAAGCCTTGTCAGCCAACCAGAAGAGCAGAAGAAATGTCACCATTGAGATGACCAACATCACCGTTGACTTCTGCCTAGCTGACCCCTTGTAAGTGCAACACCTGAAAGTCCAAATTGTACGGACGCTCATTTCCTTTCAAGGATAATAAAAGCGGATTGCATGTGCTGCCTGGTCGGCTCCCTGTTCTTTCTTTTTATGCATTTCACAAAAGGGTTTACCTGGACAGCGGCAACTGCCACAGCCCACCCCAGCCCATCGTGAGCCCTATGAAAACCGAGGTGTGCAACTTCAGCAAAACCGCCGGCAAAGCCTCCGGCGCCGTGGGCGTTCTGACCTACGACGTGTTGGAGAGGGGCAAGACCAAAGCCACAGAGAGAGTAGCTATAATGTTCTCCGTGCCCTACGACTACAACTTCTACGAGAACTGGGCAGCCATAGGAATCTACGACGTGTCAAAAGAGTGCAATGAGAAGTTGTACAAGGAGATGTATTACAACAAAGAGCAGCAAAACTTTGTGCGGGAGAAGGGCAATGGCTGCTGCCTCAAGTTTGAGGGCAAAGATCTCGTCGTCATGTGCACCATGTCCCCTATGGGCCGGGCCATAATGAAGGTGGAGCTGTGGAAGAAGAGGGACATTATACAGTGCTAAGCAAATGACAATTATCTGCAAAAATAGTCCAGTGTGACACAGCAGTGTGTCGTGCTTCATAGGTTTTAACCCTCTGCACACCTGTATTGTACCACCAGTTCATGCAATAAATCCACAGTGACCAAACTTCCGTCTCAGTGATCATTATGGGGACAAAAATCTTGGTGAGGTTGAACTTGTTGAGCAAATTTCTAAATGAGTCATTTGCAAATTTTCAATCTGCAGCTGTTCTTGATTAAAATAATAATAATAAATTCCATTTTCATAACCAGAAATTGTATGAAATGGAATGTGACAGGACAGCTTTGAGGGGGAGCTTCTCTTTTAAAATCATTGGCAGGTTTCTTTAAAGATAAAAACGCCTTCAATTGCAGCGCAGGTAACAGAAGCCTGCATTAAATCTATGGAGTTCAAATCTGGGCAAAACGTTTCTTTCATTTAAAAAAAAACAAATAATGATTGAAAAATTAAAAATGTGAAAAAAAAAAAATGTAAAAATGTTTGCCTTTTTTTGAAACTGCAAAGTAAACATTTCAACATACATTTAAATTTTTTAGTTTTTCAATCACACTTTATTTGTTCAAATGAATGAAACTTTTGGCCCATGTTTGGCTCGTACATTTGTACTGCACAATGTCACCATCTAGTGGTCAAAACGAGCAACTTTAAACGTGAAGTGGAATTCCAGGTAGAGCTTTGAACTCTGAACTTTGAGCTGCAATGAGGGCAGAGTAAACAGGTTGGACACATGAGTTGGCACGTCTTGGTACTTACTGATGTAGTACAAATAATTTGGGTTTCGTACCTGCTCAAGTCCCGAAGGTAAGAGGAAATGCAACACCAGAGATCTTTCCATGGAGTTTACCTTTATTTCACACTTATTCTTTGCCCTAATTGGGGTTCTTGTTTTTCAGGGTATAGAGCTTTATCAGTGACCTGCTCTTACCTGGTGATAGGAACATTGAAGACCAAAGCCTCTGTTTTGGTTCCGCAGTGACTGGAAAGTCCAACCCATTGGCAGGAAAGAATTCCGTACTGAAACTGAGGCTTATAGGGAACAAATCTAAACGTGGAGGCTTTCAATCTTCCTTAGCTCTGCAATATACTGGAATTTACCAGATAATACCACAGTTGTCCTATATGTAAATGTATATAACTCAATATATCAATATATCTCAATGATTTCCACATGCCTGGAAAGAAACAAAAGTTATTCTGCTGCCCAAGGAAAAGAGAGCAACATCTACTGGCCCTAATAGTGATCCTATAAGATAGTTACCTGCATCTAGTAAGATCTTTGAACAGGCAGCAGAGGGTTGTTTTTTATTCCCAAAGACAAAAACCTACTCCTTAAAAGTAATCATACACAGAGCAATGAAAATCTGAAACGACTGTTATTAATCAAACTTATAAAGAAATCAAGTTTTAAAAAGCAAATTAAAAACATCTCACCAAATTGTATTTATAGCTTATTATGCAGAAAGCTTAAAAAGTTATTACTGTTACTGTTATAGTCTAATGACTAATTTAAGGTACAGCTGATGGGGATCCCAACGGATAAACAAATAAACAAAGAAAAGATGTGATTATTGTGAAAGTGTGTTCTGTATTTGTGCGCTCACTCTTGGCCAGAACACTGCTCATGAAACACACTGAAAGCCTTATTGAGCCTGTCCTTCAGATACATCTCCAGGGTTTCCAGTGGCATTTTCCTCACGTCGTAGCCCCTGAATTGCTCTTTAGCTGTCTCACTAACAGGCACGATCTCCTCGGTGCTGTTGCGGTCGTTGCGGCCGATGGCAGCGTATGTGGGGAACGCATCCTTCAGTTCTTCGGGAAGATTCTTGTTGTAGTTTGGGCAGCAGTAGGCAGACCAAAGGTACTCAGGCACAGCCACACGGTTCTTTAGCCAGTGATCATCGTTCCGATAGGGGATGATGCCCGTCACGACATAAGCCTCCCCGAGACAGTAGCCCTCCAGGGTTTTGTTGACAGTCTGCTCCAGGTTTTCCCAGGGTCCATCATTCGAACCCGCCTTCTGAGGAACCACATTAGTGAGGGTGAAGCTGGCAGAGCGGTCCTGGTGGCGCTGGTGGTGGAGGCTGGGGTTCAAGTGGCCTCGAGAGTAGGTTGAATTAATGTAATCTGGCTGCACCGCCTGGCTCTCCACCACGTTCTGGTCCAGCGGGCCCAGAGGGAAAGGGATCATGTTGCCATCAGCTCCTGGGTAAGCCAGCTGCTTATTGGTAGGTGACAGAAAAAAGCGAGTTGTTTTTGAGTCGATTGGCAATATGGTCAAAATGATTTGGTCGTCAATGCTAATATGCTGACAGTTACAATGATAACATGTTTGTTCTTAGCACCATCATAATTTTGATTGTTAGGCATTTTAACATTTGGTAATTAGTTAATCACCCTCTGGAGACTCTGGATGTCAGATTTCATAAAAATTTGTCCAATCATGTGATCATAAAGACATGCTAGCATGGCTAAAAAGCGCTATGATCTGCTCATTTTATATTGTATGTGAATGTAATATGTATGTACATAAGACAATGCCAAGAAATCAATTCTTATTGAGAATTACAAAATTGTTTAACTATGTTTTATTCACATTTATTGAATTTCAGAATGTATTGTTTCACCTAAAATCCAATACCAGGTTCAGGCTTCCAAAACAGAAGGTCGAACTAGTGAAGGCAATTTTAAAATCTTCACCTTCCCAGAAACATGTTGAAGACATGAACTTTGTGCCCAAGAGCCCTGGCAGGGGAAAACTGAATGGTACCCCTTACAGTTCTAATTGTTTGGACTGATCCGAACAGAACCCGGACCTCAAAGCAACGAAGCTGAAACATGATCCATTATTTTGTGCAATAATTATGTTTGGCTGTCCAAGTAGTTCTGGCCTGGAAGATTAATGATCATCAAATCTAGCATCTAAACTACACAAAAACAAATTGTTCAACGGACCATGAACACAGCAAGTGAGACGGTTCTGCTTTACTGGGGCTTATTTCCTCATTTCGGTGTTATTCTTTAAAAACATGACCGTTGGTGCTGGACAACAGAAACAAAGTGTTGTTCAGAGCCGAAATATTATGTTCAAGTCGTACCAGCAAATGAAACCTTTGAGAGTGAAACCCAACTCAAAACCCCCAAAACAGAACTTGGAACTGTTTCCAATAAGCAGGCCGTCAAGTCCAACACTTCAATACGAGGAAGTCGTCCTCCAGTCCTCACCTGTGGCTCAAACTTCCAGGATGCACTGGGTCTCTTTCCTGCTGGCACCGAGTACAAGTACGCTGAGAACCATGGAGAGCGGCGCGCTCGACTGTACAGCGTGGCAAAGCGGTATAGGTTGTCGTAGCGTTGGCAGATCGGGGTCCCAGAGAGACCTTTGGGAGGCCAAGATCTGTAGAAGAAGTGCAGGCATGGAGTGAAGGCCCCGACGTCAGCTGCAGTGAGGATCCAGTGTCCAGCGAAGGCCAGTACGACCGCAGCCAGAGCGCCGGGACGAGACATGTTGGTAGCTGGTAGCCAGTTAAGCCTTCATGCAGATTCTCAGTCAGCTTTAATGCACATGTGTCCGCCTACTGAAAGCAGAAGCAGTTTCAACATGAGTTTCACCGTGACTTAACGCGACTTCCTCTCAGATACAAGTTCTTGTACTGAAATCTGTACGATGCAGACAAATACAACAGACTGGACCACTGTAATCCAGTGGGCCATATGAGAGCTCCCCAAAATGAGGCCAAAACATCTGGATTTCCCCGTGGTGGTGCCCACCACCTTCATCCTCCATTATATCAGGTAAGCCCATTTCATCTCTCAAAATATGCATCAAATAAGGTTTTCCCAAAGACACCGTGTCTTGGATCCATTTACATACGTCAGGCACACATTGTAATGTTTTGGCCTGGTTCCTCAGATTCAGAAAAAAAAAAAAAAAAAAAAAAAAAAAAAAAAAAAAATCAACAAAAACTTTCCAATACACAAGAATGTGAAATCCACGTGAGACGACCTCAAACCCACCCAACTTTGGAGCCCTGCCACAGCGCGATATATTAACATTTAACAGTGATCTAAAGTCTGAATGGATCACAACATGTTGGGACTTTACGGGGCTAAAAGGGTATTTTCATGGTCAAAAGCATTTTCCCAAAAACGCAATATAAGTTTTGGCCAATATTCGGTTCGTTTCTCGGGTTATAATGGTTGTGTATTGAGCCTAGCTATAGTGCCTGTTCGGCCAGACATCAGGCAGGCATTAAAAACCTCAGTGAGGAATTTTCTACTTTTATGTCATTCTTGTCGCGCAGATGTATGTTCAAATCTTACTTTTTCTGATCAGTTTGGTTTATATTTGGCTGAAATTAGTTATGTGAGGCCATGGAAGGCGAAGCTGTGGAAAAGACCGCAGCACAGCAGGAGACATATGAGGGTGTCCCCGTGAACGTTTACGATCTCCTGACCAATGTTCATGCTGTTCGGTGTAGACTGGACTCATAGTAACGGAGATGTGGGTGAAAACGTGCATCGCATGGTTTTGGATTAAAACACCCAACACCCTCACCGATCCTGATGTCAAAGAATGCTGAAAATCTGCAGCTCCAGACTTCACGGATAACATTTCGTGTGACGAAAAAAGACGATCCAGCCTCCAACACACGTTTGCTATCATGCTGACACGAACAATCTGCCGTGGTAGCAATGGTTCCAAAATCTTCCTGATTTTTAAAGATAGGATTAATGAAATGATGTTTGGCTGGATGTGTAGGCAACTGTTTGCTAGCTAAGTGCTAATATGTCATTGTTGTGATCAGGGCTTGACTCAGAAACATGAAACCTACAAGAAAACAGTATTAAAAAAGTATTCACAGGACACAGCAGGGGAGACTTTGTCTACAAAAGAAGAATTTTGGGGGAAAATACTGTTACTTCACTGTGTGTGAATGGAGTGCAGAGGAAGGGTGGTCTCTGTGGGAAAACTGGTTTCCTCTCCTCCCTCTTACATAATACACAAACACACACACACACATTTCTAAAATTCATTTAATTAAACCCCTCCCCCACTTTCACCCTGTCCTTATGTAACACAGCAATCCGGGTGGACTTGCCAAAGTTCCCCTTCCTGCAGACACTGAAGAGCCTCACAACACATTTCTCCACTGTTGCAGAGATTGAAGGTAGGTAAAAAAAAAAAGTTTCTGCAGCACACGAAGCAACAAGATAAGAGCTGTGACGTCGCCGCTGCAGAGAAACGACGTTTGCATGACTCTAAAGAACTATGTTCAGCAGCTTTAAGTCATTTAAATTTGCTGTTCTGTCGGCAAGAGTGCCGAATTGAAATATTCCCTTTTTCGACCAGAGACACGCAGAAAAGAGTCTGGACACTTTCTGCCTGTTTGCAAGCTGCTGCTGAGAGCAGCAAGATTAGAGAGCAGAGTAATTCCAGCTATCGATCAATTCATGCTTCCCCTGTACTTTAATCTGTACTCTTTTCATGTACTCTTTTTTGTGCTTGCTTCATCCGTAAATCACAGCCACCGCTCTAAAATCTATGATTAGAACAGTATATGAAGTTGGGTTTTAGAGGTGTTGGATCCAGAAGGTTTGTTAAAATTGGTGGCAGGAGAAATATTGAATTGGATGTACATGTATATACTATAACGGTGGATGTGACAGCTTTACAAAAACAAAGCCAAGCACTTCTTTCTGAATGGGGCAGTGGGCAAAATTTAGTTCCTGAATCTGTTTTCCTGTAGCTGCATTCTAGCTTACATGGATTTTTTTTTGTATTCTGCAAACAAAGGACCTCACTCACTAACATCTTCTTAAGTTTCTGAAGAAAAACCCTGAGAAAAGTCGTAAGGGAAGCATTTCAGATTCCCAAAATTGTCGCCTAACCTCTTCTAAACTGCACAATTCTTAGCAGAGGGGACGTGCCCACTGAATCCCAGTTAACACATGTAAAAAAGGGTGACAGGCCGAATAGCTGCAGGACGCAAAACTGTCCACAATATCTGTCAGCCAAAACATTTGATGTATTGTAGACTGATTACACATGAATTAGAAGGTTTCAACCATTGTACCATTATAATTATATCATATATTCATTATGTATAAAATGTAATATATGATTTTGATAATTATTGCCCACAGCTCAACAAAAGAAAAAATAGAAGCCATAATCATCAAAATTAAAAGAAAAAAGCTTTAAATAGTTCCACATTCATGCAATGAATCTGGAATGTATGAAGGATATTTTTAAACTCAATTATGAACAAATAACTTTTTCATGATATTCTCACTTTTCTAGATGCATCATTATCATTATCGATTTCCGCTCCAGTGAAATTTTAAAAGCATATCTTGGTGAAGCGCCAAAAGGATGTCCTTATTTAGACAACAGGGGGCGTGGCAGTATGCTGATTGCAGAAAGCGGTCACATATCAGTTAACTTAGAATGATTCACGATCACACATAAGGTTCTAATAACAAAATTGACCGTGAAAATGTTTCATAAATCCGAAAGTCAATTTACGTGCACACTTATTTTGTGTTTAGAGTTAGATGTTTTCTGCGCTTAGCAAGATGTCGCAACAGGTCAAGCTGCTAAGTCAGCCTACTAACTTCAAAGAGGTATTTTTGCCAAACAGAAAATGTGATATATTTGATCTGCTCTCGTGTTCAAAAATCGGCCAGTTTTCCTTTAAATTTGTTTTTGCTTCTACCATGAAAATGGGACATCCAAGGCGTCGCCTTTGGGCCGGGTCATTCCATACATCCGGACTCATAGAATCCACAGACTCTGGGACTCATGGATGTTTTGTGCATTCTGGGTGAACTGTTGTTGTCATGTTGTTGTGTTCTGTACAAGTGACATTTATTGCACGTCTGTCCGTCCTAGGAAGAAGGATCC
>KV751350.1:3904483-3933634 GCA_001698575.1 Mola mola | reverse complement strand
AATGTAGGTAGTTTGAGTGTTTGACACCTTGGATTTGATTTATTTATTTAATTTTGTGTTGTTCAGGCATACTGACTAATTCTATTAGTTGTAACTAAACTGGTTAGTGGATAATACAACATTTATTAATGACTCCTTTTTCAGTTGTGTCACTTTTGTCGTCCAAAGCTTTTTTTAAATATCTTTTTTGAAAAATAACAAACACGTTAAGTCACTTGCAAATTAAGTTGTAGACTTAAGGCTGAAGGGAAAAAAAACTGTTGTTGCGTTTAATAGATGCAAAATCAATCGTTCATCAAATTTTGTTTTTTGAAGAAGTTACGACAAGTGAAGCTCAATGTGGGTTGAGATGAACTTCGGGCCCAGGTGTCAGTTACTTTCAGCGATGTCATGTTGAGAAGTAATTTCATGTTTGGCAAAAACCACATTCACAAACAAGCTGCGAGGCTTCACAAAGCCTGTCAGTCAAAGTTCCTGGAAAGTGGTATGTAAACGACAGTTTACATACCACTGCCTTTAAGAAAACATTGTGGTTTCGTTGTGGTTTGTTACCACCTGTGCGCTGATCTGAACGCACATCTGCACTGTGTGAATGAGCACGGCTAATAGTCGTGGCTGGTGGCTTTATATCCCTGGGTTGTCCGTCCAATTTTTGTGAACGTGATATCACAGCAGCACCTTGAGGGACTTTCTTTCGAATTAGTTGTAATATAAAGCTTGAAAACGCAAACAATGGCTCAACATAAAGGACAGCACAATTTAAAAAAAGCCAAAGGGACTAGTTGTAACAGGTTTTCTGCAGGCTTTTGCTGTCGTTGAGAACCTCCAGATATCATTTTAGTATTCTTATTTACAGTATACAGAGCTAGTTTAACAAGCAGCTAAATATAACAGTTACATGTTATGTGCAACTCTTTTGTAAAGCTGATATGTCCGACTTAAAATAGAGGGAAAAGCTCGGCGGTCACACACTTTCTGACCGGCCACGTATACAGGAACAGCAATGTTCCTGTACAGCAGGGTAATTTAGTATATCGTTTAAAAAAAAGCATTAGAGCGCATCTTAACGTGCAACAAATGAAAGTGTTTTTTATCTATCTTTGATGGATTCATGTGCTCTTCCATGCTGTTGTAGCTATATCCCACATCTCTCTTCTTGGGTTTTTGACTTCAGGAAGGTAAAAAAATTCCACTTCTTAACTTTTCGGGTATCGACTCTCAGACCTGCGGGTCCCGTAAGCACACGGCTCCGGCAAATTATTATTAATTAAATCCTCTGAATTCATTTGCTGCCACTGCTCCTCCTATGACCACCAGATGCTGTTTACCACACTTTGATTAGACAACTTTCCTCCTCACTATTGTGAATTATGACTTTGTCACTGACAGTGAGAATCCATCGGTACTTGTATCTGCATCTATACAGTGAGACCTCGCTTGATGTGGCACATCTTTAGTTCAGTGACACCTGAACAAACTGCAAACTGCTAAACAAACTACAAAACGACCAAACTGTAGAACAAACTGAAAAGCTGCAAGTTAAACAACAAAACAAACTGCCCAACACACAAGCAAACCAACCAACTGCAAAACAAAATTTACAAAAAAACCAACAGAGCAACAAATATACTTCCAGACAAACTACAAAATTAAACAGACTAAGTAACAAGCTATACAACAAAACAAACTGTCCAAAAACACACTGCGAGTCAAACTCTAGAGCAAACTGTAGAACAAACTTAGCAAAATTAACCAACTGAAGTTTGTGAAGGGCTCAGTCAGACATCTTTATGAACCATTAATCAAAACCTGATGTGGTTTTTCAAGAATCAGTGCAGTTTCACTAAATATTATTGCAGAATTGTGTACAGCAGTTACTTTAGTGTGAAGGCCTCTGTGTGTGTCTGACTCATCTTGTTCTGTTCTGTCATTTAGAGCTGACCGACAGAATTCACCAACAATACAATTAAATTGCCCATTCGTTTGGATAATTCTGCAAGAAAAAATATGCTCATTTCATTTTAGGATTTTCAGTTTTTCTCTGTTTCTCTGTTCATCTGTTGGATGACATTGATCGATGGCAAGCTGCAACGCACGTTTTTCATTTTCACCAACTAATTGATTAATAGAGACATCAACGGTTAGATTAAGTGATTCGATTTGAGGGTGCTGCACTAATTTCTGTGCATTTCAGCGGATCGTGAGAACCGATGGCATTTTGGGGCCGGATTAGATCCACAAACGATCATTTAACCTCAGCAGGAGTCATGGAAAGGTTGTGAACTCTCTCTTACACATTCGTCTTCTTGTTGAACCCATGTGATCACCTAGCGGGAGTCTGTGCATTTCACACCATTTCCTGTTATTAGCACATTTCAGGGTTTGTCAAAGGGAAAATATCGTTTAATATAATAGCCCACAGAGTCTCAGATATACAGGTTTCACGCTCAAATTTAGTCACACCGCAAAGAGAGATCGAGCAAAGTCAGCAAAACACAGAGCTGGTTTTTAATTGGCTGCTAGTGGTAGAGAGTTTGCTTTTAAGAGTGCAGGTATCTCAACTTTCATCTGCAGACACAAGTTGAGGACTTTGGACATTCGTAACACTTCAAAGAGCACAGGTACGGCCACTTTTACAAGGACATTGAATATTAACGAAAAGGTGCGTCAGATTGGAAGATATCAACACAATTAATGGTTAGAAATTGGCCTGTTTGTTTGGCGCCGCAATCTCATGATTTTGACATCATTGCTTGCATACATTCAGTTAATTTTTATAACATTGCTAACTGCTGGTAAGTACTTAAAAAAAAAAAAACTATCTCTTTAAAATCCAGACCACTTAGACTAAAATGTGTGTCACCGTGTAATTGTGGTCAACCAGAGCACACATGACTCAAAATCAAGGGATTTGTGTCATATTTGTACTGAATTTTTCCAGCTGCAGCCGACCACTTACAATTCTGTAAAAATGCTTGTTAAATGGTTCAGTTTAAATGGAGCTTTAAAATTACCTCTATAAATTAATTATGCACTCTGGGGTTTGCAGCTTGGCTGCTTAAATATCTTGATGCTCAGTGAGAATAAAAGTCACCATTCAAAGGAGATAATGTATTTCAGTTTCTCCTTGCAAAAAGGAGAGAAAAAAATAAACATTTTTCCTGTAATTTTCCCAGTTGCTATAGTGAAAAGAGGATGTTCAAACTGCGTCATCATAGCGCTTAAAATTACAGTACAGAACATTGAGAACTGGCAAATAGTTAATACTAAATTTTAAAATAACAATTTTATAGACTAGAGAATACGCAGAAAGAACGTCTCTCGTATTAGAGTTTGCAAGAAAAATGTTGATCTAACAGCTTAAGATGAGGTTCAAACTAATTTTAAAAAAGACAAATTTTCTTACAGCTGAAAAAGACTTAGCTGCTACCACCAAATCTAAGACCAGATGTGGTCACATCGAGCAGCACAAATAAGAATGTAGCTTTGATTGATCAGAGGAACACTATAAAAAAACTATTTTACAGACTTTATTATCGAGAAGGGCGTTTGATCTCACGCTTTGTAAAGATATTTTCTTTAGTTAAAACTGTTAGGTTCAGGCTAGTAAATGTAAAGCAGCTATTTAATTATAATACAGTCATGGCCCAGAAAACTAAGTGATGGCTACGTCGATGAGGGAATATAGTTTCTCCTTAATTTGTGAAAGACTGAGGTGTTGAGAGAATGTTACTTTTTTTTAAAGATTTAAATAAAATGAAACTTCACACAAATTTCGGACATTCTTACGACTGTATTTATCATACAAAAGTTGGAAAAATTAGAGCACATAGTAAAGCTTAAGAAGTGTACGGCAGAATAATTACCTGTCTTACCTACCTTAGTCCGCTTCAATAGTCATAATAACTTTAAATAGCAAAAATGAGCAATATTAAAACAGTTTACAAAATGCTTTGCCAGACAAAGTTGGAGCACAGTACTCAGGGCCACAGAGAGTCAGAAACAACATCAAAGACAAGACAAGATGCTTACTGGTTTGGTTTTATAACTGTTGGACTTGCGTGCTGCCCAAAAGTACCTAAAATCTCAAACCTTTCTGTTCGTTAAGAACACTGGCTTTCAAAATTTAATGTTTAAAGCTTTAAATACTTTCATATAAGTACCCAATAAACAGCCAGCAAATATTTTCTCTCATTCTTACCTTTAGTGTGTTTGTCCATCAAATAAAGGAGCCCTAATACATGTACAGATAGAGGAAACAGCAGTTTAATGCGAGTATCCTGAGCATTAACGGCCAAAGAGCGAAAGATAAAATGTTACGTTATGATTGTGGAAACTTCCTATGAATGCCGTTGGCACGCGACACTGACTGATCTGTAGACCTCCAGGCTGCCCACGGTTTCCCCTGTGCCAATGACCTGATGCCAGTCTCACGCAATCCACGACTAAGTGACTCAGATTTTACAGCTACTTACTCAGACTGCTGTTCTCACTTTCAGCCTGTGTGGAGGAGATGGTGTTTCATGATATTGTAACACGAGGAGTTCTGCTCAAAATCTACCCAGTCTGCAGGATACAAACTTGCCCCACAATAACTACGATTTTTTGTTACAGAAACGCTAAAACCATTCTCTCACAGCTAGATAACCTACCTGCTTTTGTTTTTTCCCCATCAGCAATGAATAGCAGCAAGTATGATGATATGTCCAATTACGGGACACAGTTTGACTGGAACATCAGTAATGCCACAGAGTACAATTACATCCTGGACTCTGACTGGTGTGAGCCCGGCGGCCAGGAGGTCACCATCAAAACGTTCCAAACGTGTGTTTTCTGCATGATCTTCCCGCTGGGTGTGGTGGGAAACTGCCTGGTGATCGCCACCTTCGCCATCTACCGCTCCAGGTGCCTTCGTTCCATGACCGACGTCTTCCTGTTCCACCTGGCGCTGGCTGACCTCCTCCTGGTCCTCACACTCCCGTTACAGGCCATCGACACCCTGGGATGGACCATGCCCATGCCTCTCTGCAAGATTATGCGCGCATGCTATGCTATCAACACATACAGCGGGCTGCTGCTGCTGGCGTGCATCAGCGTTGACCGCTACCTGGTGGTGGCACAACCCAAAGAGATGCTCCAGCTGCGCAGTTGGATATTTACGGTCGGGACAGTCGGTGCTGTTGGTGTGTGGCTCGTTGCGGTGCTCCTCAGCCTCCCCGAAATCCTCTTCTCTGGGGAGTCGGGGCCCGGCAGTGTTGCGGTGTACTGTGGTGTCAAAATGGCCACCAATGGAGCCATCATCGCAGTCTTCTGCCTGTCCTTCTTAGTTATGGTGATGTGCTACTCTTTGATTGCCAAAGTGCTTTGGGAAGGGCAAGTCCATCGGCGAGGGAGGCAGTGGCACCGGCAGCGCACCTTGAAGCTGATGGTGGCTCTGGTGCTGGTTTTCCTGGTGTTCCAGCTGCCCTACACGGTGGTGCTGTTGCACAAGTTGGCAGGGCAGTTCTGCGGTCTGCTGCCGGAGTACATCACCTGCACTTTGGCATACACCCGATGTTGCCTCAACCCCATCCTGTACGCCTTGGTCGGCGTGCGCTTCCGCAAGGATGTGTTGAAGCTCATGTACAATTCAGGCTGCTTTCGCAGGCACCATCTGGTTGTGAAGACGGCAAGCTCTGCGTCCCCCTCCTCTCTGACCCTAACTGTGCTCTCAGTTGCCTCTCCAACATCCTCTGGCCGCATCTTTATCAGTAACGACACGGTTTCCCCCACCTAATTTTCAGTTTCAGGAGCCAGTTCCTATGTAATAAGAGCAACTATAAAGTCATTTTTCACATGTTGATGTACAAACAGAAGACATAATGGACAGATTCAGAGGCATCTACAGTTACCCTCAGTAGGACACTTACTCCTGCCAATGTGTAATTAGTGGATCCACCCCTTGATCCTGATGCGCTAAAAAATTGAATGGGTTATTGGCACATTTCTCATGATTCCACCAAGTTATCGTAAAATCCAGCCAGGAGTTGTTGCTGACAAACCAAACAAACAGCAGAGAGCGGTGACACATAACCTCCTCTTTGTAGGTAGTGAGCTAAACCAATTACAAGGTATGTAAAAAATTATGTCCGGGTATCATTTGAAATGTTTCAGTACCAGTTTCTATACAATAATTCCCCTATATCGTTTACTGACAGGATAAACAGTGTAATTTATCAACCTGCCTGGTCTCTAAATAATATATGTACAGATTTTTCCCTACTAATCTTTTGTCTTTTTATGTTATAATGCTTAAGGCTAAAATTTCACAGGCCCATTTTATTTTCTTTACAGCTCTTTTTGATTTAATCTGGATTATTGAGACGTCATATTGTGTTGGGATGGAATTCTGTACCGAGCTACACACCGATAAGCCACAACATTAAAACCACTGGCAAGGGAAGTGACTAACAGTTATCATCTCATTAAAATGCGACGCCCTGCTGGGTAACTTTCGGTGCTGATATTCACATGTACCATCAACCTCAACATTGTTGCAGATCAAGTACACCCTCTTATTGCATCTCAACAGGTCAGCCTCCCTCCAGCAGGATACTGTTCCCTACCACACCACAAATACCATTCAGGAATGGCCAGAGAAAATGGACGAATGCCCAAACCTTTGTCCTGGCCCCAAAACTCCCCAGATCTCAATCCATTCGAGTGTCTGTGGAATGCAACGGAACCGTGGATGGAACAAAATAGACCCCCCCACCACCACACAAGACGCTAAAGCTTCTCTGCCAGATACCAGAGGACACCCTCCGAGGTCCTGGGCGGTCAGAGCTGTTTTGGTGGAATTAGAGGGATTAATACAGTATCAACCAGAAGGTTTTAATGTTGTGGCTGACCACTGTGTCAACTCTGACTTTAGCTGTAAATAATTATTCATTTATCAAGTATTTTCTGTTTAATGATAGAGGAACTGTCAAAAAGAACTTGGTCTGTGCAGTGTTGTTCTCATGTAAAGCTGTATGGTCAGTGTACATTAGTACTCAGCTTATAGCTACACTTAGTTCAAATTTACGGTTCAATCAAGATTTTTGTTAATGATGGTGACACAGTAGAACAACTGTCATGACTGTTGTCGTGGTTATGTCTTACTCTTGAGTAGCATATGACCAGTCATACGTTTGATGCTCAGGTTAGTCACATTACGAATAATAATAAAAGATTTTAAAAAAGCCACAAACAGTCGGTGGCCACTTTGCTTTTTCCAGAGTTGTTTTTCAGTCATCGGGTGACAAAAGCCGTCACGGATGTCTGTGACCACAACCATGAAGACAACATAACAATATTTTGACTTTCAGGAAGTGAAATCCTGTCCAGTGCGTTCACGCGGTTTTCCTGTTTGTTTTTGTTTTAAACAATAAACTCTTTTATTTACATTTGCACACATGTGTTTACTTAACTATATACATAGGTATTATTAATGTCAATCGGAATCTGAAGCCTGACCCAGAAACAAAACCAGACTTCTTTCCACACATCTGTATCACTTGAATTACCTGAATAGATTGTGTTAATCACATTTTAGTACACAAACTACTGTTATTAATGTTACTATATGAGACTTGTTGAATTGTCCTTTTGGTTTACTGTCAAACACTATGAGTTGTTGATAAATAGTTTGGATGTAGATGTTCCACCGACTAGATACACTTTCATAAATTTCAACTCATTTTTCAACCCAGAAATTCTCGGCATTTCATCTCTGGGAGCACTCTGACTGGCCTCTTTACTGCTGTATAACTCATAAGTCGTGAGTCTGTTGTAAGTCACCCACACATACACACGCTCCCACAGATATTCACAGATTTAGCTGTAATGGGCCTGCAGAATGTGTGGCCAGCGAATGCATCGGTGCAGATTAACACCAGCAGTCTGCAGGAAGTTGTCTGACTCATATATTGATTCATTTCAGTGCCATATCCCAAAATAACAGAGGAGTCATATCTTAAATTTAGCCCCTCCCAGCTCGATCACCTTGCCGATTTCACCGCCGGCTCTCTACGTGCTTCACTCGATTCTATTGCCCCAGTTAAAAAGAAAACAAAAAAGCTCAAGAGACTAGCTCCGTGGTATAATCTTAACACTCGCAAGTTAAAACAGAAAACTCATAAACTTGAAAAGAAATGGCGTTCCACTAAACTGGAAGAGCCACACAAGGCCTGGCAGGATAGCCTTAAAGTATACAGGAAGGCCCTTCGCCGAGCAAGAAAAAACTACTATTCAGCGTTGATAGAAGAAAACAAGAATAAGCCCAGGATCCTTTTCAGCACTGTAGCCAGGCTGACTGAGAGCCATCATTCTATTGAACCATGCATTCCTAGAGCCCTCACCTGTAATGATTTTATGAACTTCTTCAATAATAAAATTATACTTAACAGAGAAAATATCCTACACTCCACAGATTCCAGTTCAGCAACAGGAATTATAGAGGCTGTTATTAGTCCTGATGTGTGTTTGGAAAGCTTCCATCCAATTGACCTTAAGGAACTAACGACAACATTATCTTCATCTAAATCATCAACCTGTATACTAGACCCCATACCTACTAGGTTGCTCAAAGAGGTTTTACCCCTAATTAGAAATCCACTACTAAACATTATCAATCTATCCCTTGTAACAGGTTATGTGCCCCAGTCATTTAAAGTAGCTGTAATTAAACCGCTCCTAAAAAAACCTACCCTAGACCCAGAAGTTTTAGCCAACTATAGACCAATATCCAACCTCCCCTTTCTTTCAAAGATTCTAGAGAAAGCAGTAGCGAAACAACTATGTGGCTTTCTTCAGTATAATAGTCTATTTGAAGAGTTTCAGTCAGGTTTTAGAAAGCATCACAGCACAGAAACGGCATTGGTAAAAGTTACAAATGACCTCCTCACTGCATCTGATGCGGGACTTATCTCTATACTAGTCTTATTAGATCTTAGTGCAGCTTTTGACACTATCGATCATCACATCTTACTACAGAGGATGGAACACCAAATTGGCATTAAAGGATCTGCTCTAAGATGGTTTAAGTCCTACCTATCTGATAGATATAATTTTGTTCATGTTAATGATGAATCATCAAGATATGACAAGGTTAGTCATGGAGTCCCACAAGGTTCTGTGCTTGGACCATTACTATTTACTCTATATATGCTTCCTGTAGGTAAAATTATTAGAAAGCACTCCATACATTTTCACTGTTATGCAGATGACACACAACTATACTTATCAATGAAGCCAGATGAAACCCATCAGTTAGCTAATCTACAGTCATGTCTTAAGGACATTAAAAACTGGATGTTTCATAACTTTTTAATGTTAAACTCTGACAAAACTGAAGTCATTGTGCTGGGCCCCAAACACATTAGAGACTCATTATCCAGCAACATAGTTAATCTGGATGGCATTGCCTTGGCCTCCAGCACCACTGTCAGAAACCTGGGTGTTATCTTTGACCAGGAGCTGTCTTTTAAATCACATGTTAAACAGATTTCAAGGACCGCCTTCTTTCACCTCCGTAACATTGCTAAAATCCGGCACATCCTGTCTCAACAAGATGCAGAAAAACTAGTTCATGCGTTTGTTACTTCCAGGCTGGACTACTGTAATTCTTTATTTTCAGGTTGCCCTAACAAAATTTTAAAAACTCTTCAGTTAATCCAAAATGCAGCAGCGCGTGTACTGACTAGAACTAATATCAGAGACCATATTTCCCCCATACTGGCTTCTCTGCACTGGCTCCCCGCTAAATTTAGAATAGAATTTAAAATCCTTGTTCTCACCTACAAAGCTATTCATGGTCAGTCACCATCTTATCTTGAACAGCTCATAGTACCCTATCGCCCATCCAGAACCTTACGCTCCCAGGATGCAGGGTTATTGGTGATCCCAAGAATTTCCAAAAGTAGAATGGGAGGCAGAGCTTTCAGCTATCAAGCTCCTCTCCTGTGGAACTATCTTCCAGTCTTGGTACGGGAGGCAGACACACTCTCTGATTTTAAGAGTAGGCTTAAAACCTTCCTTTTTGATAAAGCTTATAGTTAAGGCTGGCCTATCTAGCCCTTAGTTATGCTGCTATAGGCTTAGGTTGCTGGGGGAACACTCCCTGATTCACTGAGCTTTCTTCTCTCCCCCCTCTGACTCCGACTCCTTCTCTGCTCCTGTAAATGTCCATATCCTTACACTAACTTTACTTCTTCCCCGGAGTCGTTGTGCTTTACCATCCTGCAGGTTTTTCTAGGTCGCGGTGGGAGGTGCTGCTGTGGTCCTGCCTGATGCCCCCTGGCCACATTAGGAAAGGAGGTCCTGTGACTTGGATCCTGTGACTTGGATCCTAGGCTGGATTTCCAAGTGCAAATCGGGACCCACAGATCACAATGGCTTCTGGATCAATGGACTACACCTGCTTCTGGGCCACTACACTTCACCTATCCCTGGATTTACAGATTCTACATACTCTTGGACTCAGCAACACCCAGATCTTCCTACATGGAGTACAATGACTCCTGGACCAACAGAGTCCACCTGCGTCTGGATCACTAGACTTTCCATACATCCGGACTCATAGAATCCACAGACTCTGGGACTCATGGATGTTTTATGCATTCTAAATGAACTGTTGTTGTCATGTTTTTGTGTTCTGTACAAGTGACATTTATTTGCACGTCTGTCCGTCCTAGGAAGAAGGATCCTCCTCTGTGGCTCTTCCTGAGGTTTCTTATTTTCCCTGTTTAGGGTTTGTTCAAGTGTTTCCTCACCCGGTTCGAGGGTCTAAGGGCAGAGGATGTCACATCTGTACAGTTTGTCAAAGCCCAGTGAGATAATGTGTAAATTGTGATTTCGGGCTATACAAATAAAATTTGATTTGATTTGATATATTGACATGCCTGCACTGTGGCCTGCGGTTGTGAAGCTGCCAGCTTTCTAGATGAGTTACATATATTTGGACTTAGTTCATGTGTGTGATCTTGTCAGGATTTTTATCCAGTTATGTAGGAATAAGGTGTAAATTTGACTGTAACAAGACAATGAAAATCTGTATACAAATATGGGCAAGATGAGAGCGCCCGAAAGGTCAAGCTGGAACATTTCAGTCCCCCTCTGGTGGCTGGCTGCAGTATTAGAAACCCCTGCCTCTCCATGTTAGCAGATGGGCCAAATTTAAAACTCAAAGTACACATCAAAGATATTTTTCAACAAAAATGGTTTCTGACATTTTCTATAGTTCAAATCCTGCTGATTGGCATTCAAGTGATTATTTATCTGATTAGTTTTGTTTCAATTCATTTGGTGGGTGTATGGGCAATACATTGACGCAGTGGCTCCGCCGCCTCATCATTGCTGCAGAGACTCGGGCAGCTCGTATTGAGGATATTCTTGCTTCACTTTTGTACAATGGGGGAAAGAGGTGATGCGGTATTGGCCTTTTGAGGAGAGAGTTACCCAATAAGAGAAAATTACTCTTTTTAGAATTCAAAACAAGCTATTAAACACCACTGGCTAGTTTTATCTGTTTGCTTCCAATACATTAAAACGATTTAATGGGTTTTTGACGTCATGTTTCTGATGTCAGTTGAAGAGTTTGTGGTATCTGTGGCAGAAGGAGCAGTGGCGCTCTCCTGTTGTAATGCCACGTTTTGGCCACTAGATGTCAACCTGCTGTACACTCTCATTGAAACAAACAGCATGAAGCCGATAGAAACATTCTTACAGTGTGCTTTCACTGCAAAGTTTGATCCCTCCATTATAATCGTAAGTACCAGACAATTTTAAAATCAATAACAGGAACATCATCCGCTCTATTGGCAACTAGAAAACAAACACGCCTACATGAGTCCTATACAGTCAACACACAAAAATAAGGCCCTTGGACTTTATCAGATTTGAGCTCAGGATTTTATTTTGGGATTGAGTGATGCACAAAAGAACGCAAACATCTCCAGTTTTGACGGTAACAAAATGTATTCGATGTTCAGAACAAGGTCAGCGTCAGACACCGTGCTGTTGGTTAACCTTGAAATGACGAGAGACTCAAATGAACATAAGTGGAAAGTGTCCCAACAGGACGTCTTTAATTACAGCTGTGACTAATGATTTTTTTTAGTGTCATTTAATCTGCAAAGTCCTTCCTTGAATGAGTTTTTCTGTCTAAATAATATCAGAAAATGGTCAAACCTGCCCTCCTCACATCAGGAGAACATAAGCAAACTAAATAAAGTTGCTTATTTTTTCTTTTTTCACCAAATGATTGATTCTTTGACTAACTGTCGCAGCTGTTGCGGTTGTCGTACTTTATGCGTTGCTGTGGAGGTACACCTTTGGATGGTTTGGTCTTTTCCTTAATCGGTTTCGGTGAGGACGTTCCGTTTGTCCCAGAATCTGTAAACACAGAACTGGTCATCACGTTCACCTACACAAACTCTGAGTCCCTCTTCATTACATCCTGAGTGCTGCTGCCCAGGTGTGTTCAGACACACAGGCATCAGTGTGACGCTCATCATTAATTAACGCTGCCTCCACCTTCCGGTAACGCTGCAGTTTGCTCTCAGGCCGTCGTTCCTGCGAGGCTGAAGTTATGTCATCGCTGCGCTGCGACTTATGATTCCGATTAACTGCGTGATCCTCTTTAGCAGCTGCAGTAGAAGTGCAGTGCAGTTAGGACGCAGGGTGTTTGTGATGGTGCAACGTGTTGGTGTGAAACACAGAGGAATCCAGTTCTGTGAACCTTCAGCTGCTTTCATTTACTGTTTGTATTTTATTTTAAGGAAAACAACACGCTGTCCTTACTGTGCTGAGCAAAAAAAAATTAGACTGATCTTAACAACTTAGGCTCAAACATTAAAAGACCGTATATGTGCCAGTCCGCCGCATTGAGACCACTGATAGTCAAAGTGAATAACACTGATCCCCTCACTACAGTGCAAAGTTCTGCTGGATGCCATCTGACATAAACCATCCACTCCAGACACCCTTGTAGACCCCCCCATGTCACTTGCACACCCCGATGACAGTGGGAACCCCAACGGGACAAAGCATGCTGGGACTAATGATGGGTATTTTTGCCTAAGGAATGTGACAAAGATCTATGAAGGTCACAGTTACATGGGGCGTGTCCCTGTAGCGTGTTGGTGGCAGATTCTTTTCAGGCGTGCGGGTTACAAGCTGGGGCCTCCATGGACCGTAACCTTTCAGACACTTCCCATGGATTCTAGTCAGGTTTGTATCTGGGGAATTTTGGTCTTCAGGGGTGTCAGCTGGCGTCCACATGAATGCCAGGATGAAGGGTTTCACTGCTGAACTTTGCACTGAAGTGAGACGATCAATGTTGCTCACTTCTTCCAGCAGTGGTCCTAATGTTATGGCTGATCGGTGTAGGTGTATCCCAAATGTAAGCGCTCACAACAAGGTCACTCGATCAATCTTGAGTGATTTCAGGAAAGAAACATTGCCTTTAGCTTTTGATGTGTTTTTTGTCATCGGAGCATCACGCGTGTCCAGTTCCAGTTCCAGTTCCATTATACTGGAGGAAAAGCAGAGAAAACTGAGCAAATGATGCCATATCTGGAGGGATAAATACAACCAAAATATGTATTTCCAATGTGTGAACTCTTTGCCTCTTTTTAGCGTCCCAGCACACATCTCAGTTTGTGATGTCTTTCTGTGGGTTCCTGAGGAAGCCTTGTTGTTGAGGCCGGGGGCACTAGGACCCAGCCTGCGCTCTCCTCTGCTGGACTGGACCCGATGCTGTGGTCTGTCCCTGTTTGGGATAGCCAGACGGGCTGCCTGCCTTCCCCTCGCCTTCCTCTGGATGTGGAGATCAAAGGCCCAGAGACTCCCAGCATCCCACAGCAGACGGAGCGCTGCCACGCCAGCTTTTGGAGTTTCCTCCCCACCTGAGCGGCGGGGCGCGCAGAAGTAAAACCTGTCCAGGTTGAAAACGTTTTAATTTCCTTCTGGTTCTCGTTCACAGTTCCGGACTCTGAACTCTTGTCTCCTCCTCCCCTTCACTCGTTCAGCTGTCACTCTCCGGATATCCCCTTCCCTCTTTCTAGGGTTTCATAATGCACCAGCATCTCCGTCTGGGGCAGGGGTGGATTTCATCCCCGCTGCTCTGGGGATACTGACAGGACCATGAGCGGATCAACGGACCGGGGTCACGGTCACAGGCGGATCTGAGGTTCTCTATTTGAGCGTGTCTTTCTTGGAGCGTCATGGGAAACGCCGCAGGAAGCGTGGAGGTGCCCCAGGGGACGGAGGGCTCTCCGGGCGGCCGGACTCGAACAAAGGGGCTGAAACTCCCGATGCCCCCTGAAGAGGAGCTGGAGCAGCGATTCGGCGCCACGCTGGTGAGTTTTTGTCTAAACTTTGACACAGAAGAAAGGCGTTCAGTGCGAACAGTAGACAGAAACAGAGGAATGTGGAATATGTTGGAAATGTGCACGTCCTGAGGACAAGCTTATCACAGTGCCAGGTACACAAAGCCACTGTGGACAGATACATAAGAGCTCCTTTATGCTGGAGATTAATGCAGCTTGTGGCTCACTGCACAGTGCGTGATCTGTTTACAGCTCAACCTTCATTTTTCTAATCATCACAGCTTCACATGTCTCATTCTGTCAGAATGGCTTACAAATATGGACAAAAGTTTGCGGACGCCCCCTCATTAGGAGAAACTTTTTGTCACCGCTTAGAATTTGCTTTTTCAACATGACATGATGGTTGAAACAACAGTTTGTTGTGGAAGAATCTGACCTCCGAGGAAGAAGATTAAGGCCACAAAAAATTATTTTTTAGTGGTACATTTGAAAAATTTTAGTTATTTTTTTCTTAGGATTTTGACTTTTCTGAGTTTATTAAATTAGAATTCTGCTAAACCCTAAACAAACTAAAAATGTTCCCTTAACCTAAATATTCTCTCATCAATTGCTCTAATCCTCCTCCATAGACCCCACCCCTCATTCCTCCCCTCAGAGATGAACCGAAACACTGACACCAAGTCATTATCTTTTGAAATCGGTGTCCCAACGAACAAATATTTCCTTCTGTGACGCCATGATGTCATGCTTCCTTTTCTGTATGATACAAAAGGTCACAGTGCAGACTTCTCGTAACATTCGTAAGTGATGTTTACATTCAGCGTTTCTCCCCAGAACCTCGACGTCCTCCGTCACTTCTGTTCCGAAGTCAGATATTCTTCAAATGGGGCTTCATGTTTCTGTCATTGAAAGTTGAATTTATGTCTTTGTCACGACTCAGACCTCGACCATAACTTGATTTTCTCCTGCTGACTTCCCTCGCTGAGCTGTTAGCTGTCTGCTGTTTACAACAACACGAAAGTCATAAACAACATGTGTCGGGCGTCTGTTACGTCGTGAATTCCTGGTTAATGCGTTTAAGTTAAAGTGCACCGAGGTAGCAGCTCACATGACACTAAGCTACGTTTGAGTTTTAATAAGAGTAACTATGGTAACTCATCTCCAAAAATATCAGGTCATTTCAGTCAGTTAGTTAAACCTTCATGTTTTCTGTATTACTAATACATAAAGTGAAATATTTCAAGTGCCTTTTGTTTTCATTTTGATTATTAGGCCTTAAAGTGAAATATTGCAATGTTTTGAGATGTGAAATGGTGCTTGAAGCATTTTAGTTTTTGTAAAAAATCCAGAATATAATGAAGCTTTCTTGAATAATTAATGGCAAATCACTTTTTTTTTTTTTTTTTGAGATGCACTCTGATTATAAAGCTGTCCATATGTGGAACATGTCACAAGTACACTTGAAAGCATTTCTGGGCCTTGAGATAACAGATATAGAAGTAGAATTAATTATTTCTGCTCCAGTATCACATATGCAGCAGTCCGAGTTTTTTTCTCTCGTTAAACCCATAAGGGTCATACTCCCCTTAAATTCTCTACTATATAATCTACTTTTTATTTTCCCCCAGCACAATTTACATGATGTTAGCATGTTAGCATGCTTCAGCTAAAAGTGGATGGTGTTTAAAGACAGAATTTATTTGTTTTGGACTTTTAGTGAAATATTGTATTTACTCATACTGCAGTATGTATCACAGTTTTCTCCCATATCCTGTAGCATTTGTTAAGATTAAACTATTGCAGTTGTGTGAACAGAAATTCCCATTGTATGTTAGTTAGGAGCTGACAGACAAAACACAAGTTATTTTAATGCATAATCGATTCAGGAATTTATATATATATATATGATCATTCAGGAGCGATGAAATACAAAACAAAAAGTAAGCACAAGTTAGAAAGCTGGTTTTCTCTTTGATGATGTAATTGATGTAATTATGATGTCGAGCCATTGGATTGTAATTTGATGGTATACGATCAGTAATTCCACGGTCAGGAGCTCCAGACAAACCAACCAAACGTGGGAGGAACGATGAGACCAGCAGCTCAGTATGTGACCAGACCGCATTCCTGGTCGTCGCATCTGAGCGACGTCAGCTGTGAGCTGAAGACGTCATTTCCACAGCGTGAAACGTAAAAAAAAGAAGGACTTCAGTGAGCACGCTCCGTCAAACCTGCTTCCCCTCTAGTCGTGTGTTTTTTTCATATTTTTTTCCAACAAATTTTCTCTGAGTTCGGAGAGAAAAGTCAGAGCTCAATTTTTCACACGTACCCCAAACCCATATATGAAATATCGTATGAGTAAAAAGAGTGTCGTGATGTCACTAATGTTTGAAATGTCTGAACAAGTTGCAACTTGAGTAAACAGACGAGTCTTTAAAGTAAAGCAGGGCTGCTTTACTGTTTTGTCTGTTATACAGAACAGGTGGTGTGTTACACATATTGTCCATTATTTATGATACTTTAGAATTCTCTCCTCTTGGAACAAACACCTACTAGAGTTAGTTCAGCCCTCTGCAGACTGTTTCAGCGTGATCACCACATTAAGTCAAATATCTGAGGATACCTGGATGAACCTGATCTCATCTGGTGAAATCGGGCCTCTACTGTTTTGCATGTTTGTACTTGCAGCAGGTTGAAAGTTCAACCTGTGCTGCCACTGAATGATTCTTGCGTGGCGCCCGTCGAGCTGCAGGTTTTTCTTCCTGCGCGTGCAGATGCAGCAGACTTTGATGTGCAAGAAAACATTCTGCAGCAGTTTCACAGTCAGCTGCCTCTCAGGTCATCCTAACAGTGTCTGTCCCACCAAGATCATCCCTCCCAGCTGAGTCTGCACACTGTGCTGGGGCGGAGGAGGTACTCGGAGTGGTCAGAGGTGTGCGTGTTTGTGCTCACACGTACAGATTTCTATTCATTTGAGTTATAAATCAGCAGCTTGTATTTATGACCTTACGTCCGAGGCCAACAGAAATGTGCACGGAGACGTTTAAACGCAGCTGGATTTACATGGAGCACTTTGTGCTCCAGCTTTTTACGTAACACTTTGCATGTTTCCCAACAGGGAATGCAGCAGCAGCAGCGGGTGGAATTGTAAATGTACATCTGTGGATTTGTGTTCTGTATTCGGGGAGGAGACGGGATGAGAACGAAGGCTGGGACAGTCATCCAATTATCTAGCAGAACTTCTTTTACACCAGATAATAAAGTGTCTCCTGAGTAAATTCTGATTACTTGGTTGCATGAAGTCATGGTTTTCCCACGTTCCCCTGACCTCCTACATCCAGCACCTTCGGGGTGAACTGGAACAAGCTGTCAGCAACAGCACTGTGCTCGTTTATAAAGGTTATTTTCCCCAAACGTTACCAAATAAAATGGATGGAATGAAGGGCGGGACGACAAACAGCCAGAAATGAGTCTCTGTATGAGCGCAGTTTAATCCTTTGGGTCCTTTGATTAAACTGTAAAACTCAAAAAGTTGAATAAGTTAATTTTGTTTAAGGGGTATATCACCACAAAATACCATTAATTTATCCATCTAGATGGGTTTAAAGATGTCGGCGAATATAATAGAACTACTGCAGATGGCACTACCCGACATCTCTTTCCAGAAATGATGCTCTTTTCTTTCTCTACCAGTGTGGAGTAGAAGAGGCTTGTAGGTGTACATTCTGTGACAGAGAAAGAAAATAGTCCCTCCCAACGTTCAGCTGTAGTGCACACGCTCAGTGGAGAATCCTCGCAAACTGAAAATCTTTGTGAATAGTTAAAATGAGGCCTCGGTTGCCTAATATTATCGGCTGATATTGTCCTGTCACAGCTATATCAGTATGTATGTTACCAACATCGGCTGATATAAAAAAGTTTAGGTTTAAAAGAACACAATGCAGAAAAAGATGCTTGGGGTGATTTTTAATTATTAAATCTGAGGGTTACCGTTTAAGCGCACTCCTGTCATTTAAGACAATAAAAGTTCATTGTTAGAAAATATTCTGGTGGTTATCTTTGTCCTTAATGTTTGATAACTTCAACATCGGCCCCGGACATTACACATCGGTCAGGCTTTATCACTAAATATCCACTGGTCAGAAACTTGAAGCTATTCTCCATCAAATCAGAAAACTGTCCTGTTTGTATTTGGACAAACAGGGACTGAGGACACAGTAATTAGCTATATGATCGATCCGTTTCTTTTTTTCTCCGTCAGCGTGTTTCAGTACTCCGGAGTCATCGACCTCATCCAGACACTCGAGTCTGCTGAATTCACTGTCTCCCTGCTGCAGTTTCAGTGTTGTTTTACGTCAAATTAAATCTGTGCTGCTGAAATTCACCTCCAGCTCGGCCGCCACGCCCTCGCTCAGCTGAGGTTTTCACAAGAGGTGAAAAAACGGCGCTCGTTTCACTTTTTACGCCGCTCAAATCTGCCTAGTTGAAGCAGAGTTGGGAGGGATTTGTGAGATTTGAAGGCAGTAAGTCTGCAGGTTGTCATTGCGATTGGGCGACATGCTTTCGCGCGTAACTTCTCCTGGTTTGTTTAAGAGTACATCAAATATCCTCTCATTAATCTGCAGTTGTCCCCATCAGAGCCTCATCCCTCTCAAAGTCGAGCGCCGATCAGCCAGTAGAGCGACTCCGACCACGTCCTGACACACGTCCACATGTCGGATTTAAAAGTGTCACCCGCTAAATCTGGAAACAAAGTTAGCCTGTACACTAACACGACATCTTTGAACCCAGCGCTTCTAAACCTTTTGTACTTTAAGACCCCTTCCTGATGGTAAACAAATTTGTGAGGAACACTTTCTGGATAACGTGACCAAAAATTTAGCGGGTATGTGTGTCAGATGTTAGCTAAAAACGAGATCATGTTTTTGTCTGATTATGTACTTACTACAACAATAAGAAAAACCAACCGTTAGCCGATTCTGTGCCTATGAGGCCAGCTAGATGAAATTAAATGAGTTATTAGAGCTGAGCTAATGTTAGCAGCGTAGCTTTGCCCCACATCCACATCCTGGGTATGTTTTAGTGTGGTTGAGTCCCTTTCAGAAGCTTCGTAGTCCAGTCTTGAGCTGCACCATTTTTAATGTATTTTGCGAAAACAGTTGAAAACATTGTTGTCAGCATGGTTGTTAATGAGGTCAAATGGCTTTCCCATGATGCTTCACTTGAGTCTTTTGAGCAATTTTCCATAGTACGACGCACATCCTGACCAGAAAAAGCATTCAGTGCCATGCCTGAAGTTTTCTCCTTTCAATCCACCGATGAAAGTCTCCAAAAAACTAATTCTGACTACGTAGGAAACCTAAGGAAACAAATCTTGATGGCTTGTTGAGGTGGGCCTCGTTGAAAACCATTCCGATGCATCAACTTGTAGGCGACCTTGTACAAGTAGCTCCGTGAATCCGTGTATGGCTGAATTACTCCAGTGTTAGAACTTGCCACTGTGCAGCGTATAGTAGACTAGTTACGAAGTCAGTAGGGGACAGAGCAGGTGAGATTTTGCTGCAGGGGAGGGGCATAACGGCGAGCATAGACAGGGCGGGGCTAAAGTAGCACATTCATAGATCCCCACAACTTCGAAAAGTATAGAATTAGATCCAAAAGATTTTTAGGCCACAAAGGGTTTTGTTTTTTTTGTTTTTTTTATGCAAAAAAATTAGAAATCTGTAACTTTACAATTTTCTTAAGGGTTTAATCAACGTATGGAAAGTTTCAGGTGACTTTTAGCCAATGGCAGAGGTTTGCATATGTGTTTCCTGTTCAGGTTTTCAACTTTTGCCTCGAGAAGACTAAACCCGGTTGTGTTTTTCACTTTGTACTGTTTAATAGATCCATCAGGCCAAATATAACCAGCTCGTATTGACCCACCAGCTCCATTCATCAGGCCTGATTTATCACATTCACCTCCGGCCTCGCAGCATCGATTCACTGCGCATGTGCACCGTGTTTATTTTAGCATTCAGACGCCAGCTTTTACCTCCGAATGGATCAAATAAATAACTGCACATATTCAAAAATGTATCTAGTGAGCTGTTCTGCCACTTTAAAAATCTCATGAAAGCTACAGATTTCTAACGAAAACGGGTTATGTGATTCGGTTGCAGCTGGAAACCACCAGAAAGGTGCTGGTGTCGGCAGTTAGAGCAGAGATCCGACAGGCACGGTTTCCTGTGTGCGTTAGAATTAGTATAGCAGATGTATCTGTGGAATCTCTTGGTTATAGGGCACATTATCAGTGCCAAGAACATTCAGCTGCTTATCATCATACTCAGCTTTGTCCCCCACCACATCAGCTGACGGCAGAGTTTCAGGCCGAGCGCTTTGAAAAAACAACTCCAATCTGATTCTGATCCACACGCGGCATCATTAGCAACACGCAGAGTTAAAGACATTTAGTCGTTCAACTAAATTCTTGACTGCAGTAGTTAAATCACATTTTTAGTTTTTTCTTCAGTTAACAAAACATTTTTTAGAAAGCCTAAGACTGTATGAGTTCAGCGTTAGAGAACTGGCACATCAGACAGTCTCAGTCTTGTTTGTGCACAGCCCAGATGGGACTGTTTAGTTTAGCGCAGGTGTAGGTAAGGCGTAGTCCCACCGATCACCTCGCTATAGTGCTGCTGGGAAACTTGATCCTGGTATTTACGGTATTTATATGGACGCCACTCGACCACTTGACACAAACCATCAGCCTCTGCCATTGCAGACCAGACAAACTCCTCCTGGCATCAGCACAGCACACGCCACCACTCCACAGAATCTGCTCAGGAAGTACTAAAGGAACACGACAAAGAGCTTAAAGTGTCGATCAGATGTCAAAGTCCAAGATTTGACTCAGCATCTATGGGATGTGTCTGATCCACGGAGGCCCCATAGTGGATCAAATTTGGCTGTTGCCTCTCGATACACAGTCACATGACCTCTGAGGGGGTTCTGGGGTGTCCAGCACCAGAGTGTTGAGTCTTGTGGGTTGCAAGTTGGAGCACCCATAGATTGGACTCCTATTGTTAACCCCGGAGGCGTGGTCGACCCCTTTGAGCTCGTCGATGCTGCTGAAGTCGCACTAATCCTGAGCAGTTTTGGTGGTTTGGCAGAGTGCCTCTTCCATCTAGAGATAAGTTGCTCTGCAGAACTTTGCACTGTATTGGGATGATCGATGTTATTCAGCTCAGCTGTCAGTGGTTATGATTCTGTTTCTCTGCCTGTTTCTGTTCAGCTTCCTCCTGTTTTGAGTTGGCAGCTTGCAAAGTGATGAACCCCCCTCAGACAAACATTACCACACCGTTGATAGTGACCAGCGATGAGCCTCACAAGGCTGAAACAGAGACTTCTGAGTCACTCGTGATGCACAGAGGAAGTTTTTCTTCCCACCGGATGTGGTTCCTGTGAGGATGACACGCAGAATCTTACCTGAGCGCAGCAGATTCTCCTGTAAACCCACCTCTACAGACGGGTTTCCTTGGACCTGACAGACAAAGGCAGTCATGTTATGTTTACTGCGGCAGCATCTGTCAGCCCTAAATTAACTTCGTATTTTCTCTCTTACCTGCAGTGCTGTTGGTCATAATTTGAAGACGTCAGCCGCTGGAGATGTAATCCTTCTGAAAGTGCCAAAACTTAAAAAATGCATAATTGCTGAATGAGACACCAAACAAACGTCTATCGTAAGGAAATGTCTGCCAGTGTTAGATTTCAGGTCAGATGATTAATTCATTAGGAATTATAATAAACAAAGACGTACGTAATGTTTGAGCATTCTGACGTATCGACAAAACCACCAAAGTGATTCTGGTTTCATGTCTGCGCATTTTATTTTTTTGTCTGTTAGAAAGACAAAAATGAGTGGATGGATTAGAACAAAATGTGATGGAAATGGGAAGCGAGCCAGTGATTAATCCATTAAATGTTGGTTTGGATGAAGGGGCAGAAGCAGGAGTTTAGCGACACCTGTGGACGGAGGCGATATCTCAAGAACGCTCCGAAGGAGTTTCTTCAAACTTTGCACAAACGTCAAGTCCGACTCAAGGATGAACCGATAAGATTTTTGAGGTCATAGGTCAAAGGTCAAGGTGGCTGCGGCTTCAGGTTTTTCCACACTTGTGATTGTGAAAAAACTCTGTTCGAAGTCACTGACAGTTAGCTTTGAGCAGTGGACCTTGATCTTTGCCCCACTAAAAAGTGACACGCAGCATGTTTGACTACAACAAGGGGATGTGATTGTTCTGCAAGTCTTAGGTCGTTTAATCACTTCAAACTAGCAACGGAGACAGCTGCAGCGTAATGCTTTTGACTGTTAAAGTTCTTTTTTTAGCCATGGACACACAGATTGTTTCTCTATGTTTTCGACATCAATGCCTAACGAATCCTCGCAGAGATCAAACTCTTTGAGAAATGGGCAGTGGTCTCCTCATCTAGGTTGTCAAAATCAGCTGATGAGTTTCAAAGTAAATGCTTGCATGTGGTTATGTTATAAATCCCAAACTCTGACTCGTGTTTCCATGGTCTTAATGCAAGAGGTCACTTCCTGCGAGGTGTCGTCAGAGAACTGATGAGCGCATATTGAAAGTTTTATCCATTCATGTTTGTTTTCTCAGAACACCATGAATCTTCCTTCGGACAAGGTGAAGATCCTCAGTCGGTATGACAACGAGAAGAAGTGGGATCTGATCTGCGACCAGGTGGGTTTGTGTTCACCGTCAGCTCTGACCCGACTCGTCGTCGTCACACAGACTGAATCATGGGAACACGTTTCACGTGACACCAAACACCAGGAACCACCCGCATGCTGACGAGCTCATTAATAATGCACGTCACCATAGAAACCAGAGGGAGGCTCATAACAGCTGAGTCATGATGGGAGACATCGTCAGCTCCACACTGAGGCTCGCTCAGCATTTCACTCAAAATATTACAACTGCGCAGAAACGGAAGTCGAAAACATTAACTTTGATCCTTTTAAACTGTTTTTTTAGCTAGCAGTTTAATGAAGTGAAAAAATGTTCAAATTAAGGAGTTGTGAGTGTGAGTGTGAGTCACTCTGCAAACTTAATAATCATTTGCAAATGAAATGCTGTGTAATTAAACTGCCTCCCCGCTGCAGCAATCACGTTATCTGTGTGTGTGTGTGTGTGTCTTCAGGAGAGGTTCCAAGTGAGGAATCCTCCATCTGCGTATTTGGAGAAGCTGAGGAGTTTTCTGGATCACGGAGTCAGTAGAAAGGTACGGTACCTGGGTCAGCTTTTCATTCACAGCTCTCTGCCTTCGTGATGCTGCCTCGAGAGCCTTGAGTGCGACTCCTCGCCCCGATTGCCATGGAAACAGAAGAGAAGTTATTTATCAGTCTCATGTCAGTCAGAGATTCTCTAACAAATCCACATGTTTTGAGCAGAGAAGCTGACTCAGCTCAGTGTGGAAAAGGTCTCATGATCGCTGATCAATCACTGAAACGATTCCCTGGTATACCTCCAAACAAACACTGAGGATTCAGACCGTCAGAGGACAGTGAAAAAATGTTTTCATCTCTGCATTTCATCCATTTATGGACTAAAAAGCACCGAGGCTGAATGTTCTTTGCATTATTAGTGAATTTACAAGATGTTGAACCTGGTCCACACGGCGATGCAGGTCATCTAGAGCTCACAAAACATAACTCAGGAATTCATAGAGTAATTAAAGCTCCAGAAATTGTGGATGTAATGGCATCATTTGTGCTCCCACTGCAGATAGTATGATAGCACAAAAATGACTGGAGACCTGTACTCAGTTTTTTACAGATTACTAAACATCCATGAGACCTGGAACTCATTAGATCTTCTGACATCAGGATTGGCCACCAGGTGGCGTTTCTTTCTTTCTTACTTTTTTTTTTTTTTATAAAAATGTTTCCAGCCAACGTGAGTCCAGTCTGCACCAAACACAAATCAATCAGAGAAGATAAACCTTCATGGTGACACCCTGACGTGTGGCGCCTGCTGTCAGGGATGTAACGTGACGACTCTGTCAGCCGAGACATCAAACAAGATAAATGATCTCCGGTCAGGAGGAGCTGGTGACTTTACTTCATGTTTGGTTTAACTGGTGACCCTAATCTTTGATTCCCACCTTGAAACTGCGCTGATTGTTCAGATCTCCTGCTGGTTCAACCTGCGTGTGAAAGCCTCTCCGTTTTTAGAATGTGGTGCTTCTGTGCAGCAAGATCCATATCTGAAGTTGCGTTGCAGTCCACCGTGAGCTTTTCTTGCTCTGAGTCTGGCTGGAGGGCCACAACCACAAGATGATAGATCTGGTTTAGTACGGCTGAGACATTAAAGTGTGCGAATGCTGCAGATCGGCACACAGACCTCAGCGTCTTTCACTTTTCTCTGAATTATTGTATGTCTGCTGACTGTGTAACGTCCCTGCACGTGTCCTGTCAGTTTAAGAGGCGTGTGCAGGAATCCACTCAGATCCTGAGAGAGCTGGAGATTTCCCTGAGGACCAATCACATCGGGTGAGTGTCAGACATTTGCGGAGGAGCAAAACACACAAAACTAAGCTAATCGTTTCTGACTGAAGCTTATATTAAAACATACAGAGTCCATACATCCATAAAGATACGGGTGATGCCCCCTAGTGTCCATCACAAGGAAACGTATTTCTTTACAGACAGATATAATCTGTATCTATGGGTGCTAATTTTTGTCCTTTTAGCATCATCCAGTAGTTTGGAAAATGGAGCCTTGAAGATAACTGCATTTCATGCTCTATATGATTTTAGCAGAAAAACTCTTCACAGAGTATTTTTTTTATTGTACAAACTCACTTGACAATCAACACGGGTAACTGAACTGAAGGAAACGGCCTGTTAGCTTGTTAGCAGCCGGTTAGCTAAACTAGCACTATGTCATACATTCCCTCCAAGATATTGTGAACGTACTTGACGTGAATTCTGTCCTGAAACTTTACGCAGAGGAGGAGTTTCACAGGCAGATTCCTACAGGAATGAATGGGTTCTGTTAGACTGGCTGTGTACATGCACGTTTGTGAAAACAAGGCGTGATGCTGAATGATTATTTATGGTTAAACCCACATGGGTCAGGACTTTTGTAAATGAACCTCAGCTGATGTTGGAAATCAAATGTGGTATATTTTAATGTATAAATAAAGTGTACCTTTTCCAGCTGTGTGACTCAGGTGAGACGTGTTTTCTGGTTGCAGCTGGGCTCAGGAGTTCCTCAACGAGGAAAATCATGGCTTGGATGTCCTTGTGGACTATCTGTCCATTTCCCACAGCGCTGTCACGTACGTATCAGCCCGAATCATTATTTTCACCGCTGAAACAGTCAAGTCGTTGCTGTCTTACCTCCCGCCACAGCGTCAGACATGTTTTTCCCTGAACTCTGACTCGCAGGCACGATGCGGATACTTTGGACAACGGCTCGCTGCCCACTGACAAAAGCAAAACTCTGGAGAGGTCAGCTGAGGATCTGAGCAGAAGTACCAGTGACTCACCCACTCGGAGCGGCTCGAAGGCCAGTAAGACGTTTACCGTGAGGTGAGCAGGCAGCGTGTGCACGGTGATGATGTGTGTCATTCCAGGAAACAATGCAGGTTTCATTTTCTAATGAAGATGAGTTGATGAGCGGTTTATTCTGTCTGTTGCAACCACTGACATGACTACGTGCGGCCATTTTGGCTTCCTTTTTATACAGTGGGAGGGAGTGGAGACGCGTCGGCCATCTTTATTTATTCCTGTGATTTGAACTACGGAGGCCCGGATCAAAACACACACACACTCAGAGTGTGAACAGGGGTGTCCATATACGTTTGGCCTCATACTGTTGCTTGAAAAAAACGATTGTTTAATGTAGTTATCATTTGTACACCTTTTATAGACCTCGTTATTTGTTTTGTGTATTTGTACACACTCTGTATACTCTGTATGTATAGTACTTCATGAAAACACAGAACTCCTTCCTCTGCTGCTGTGAACACGGTTCTCTGGCTCTCCCCCGACAGATGACACAGATCCAAGTACCAGAAAAGGAAGACACAAAGCAAATAACCATAAATAAATAAACCCGACGAGGGTCTCCGGCAGGATGTTTATTTTTTTTTCTAACCTTTATTTAAAAATGTTGAACTGAGCTGATCTTTATTGTGTCGCATTTGTTTGAAATGAAAATATTTAGACGTCTACTCTAAATCAAAATTTGACAATCAAGTGGTAAATGAATTGAATTAGAATTAGAAATGATACATTTACAGGTACAGACTATAAAGATAGAAGTATAATTTGAAATATTATTCAATATAAAATAAATTATTTGAGATATGAGATGTTGTTTAAATGTGAACGTGAACAAACACACACACGCACACACGTTGGCGTTCTGCGATCTCTGCAGTAGTGACGATATATTGATGGTGGCAGTGCCGACTTTACCGCGGAGGGAGATGAGGTGTGAGAAGACACAGCAGGTGGTCGTTTGTTTGTTTCTGCAGCGTGTCTCACCTGGAGGATGTGACTGTCTCCAACAGGAGGAACCTGAGGAGCTCCCGCCTGGGGAGCCAGACGGACCACGTCCACCTCTGCATCATGTGCCTACGTGCCATCATGAACTACCAGGTACCGGAAAACAGCCACCCATCGTGCACTTCTCCACAGGTCCTCCCTTTCTCATCGTCTCGGGTTCGATTCTGCCACGAAAAGACGAGAAATTATTAAAAACGTTTGGAAGAAGAACAAAGATGCCAGTGAGCCAATAATTTAAAATGATGAGATTTTGGAGACTTAAGACTTCTTTCATCAAATAATTATGAAGTCAAAAATGTAACTTCAAAAAGCAAATTCGACTTTGCTCCTCGAGCAAAACTCAAGCTTTCTGTGTAAAAATCCACTTGTATGTAAGAAAAAAAACTTAACACATAATTCTGACTTTCCTAAATATGACTGAGATAAATACAAAAATCCAAGTTTGTAATTCAGATTGAAGGTTAAATATGTTCCATGAATTACAAAGTTAAAAAAGTGGAGTCAAAGGTGTGAAATTTAAGTCAAAAATTGTGAGACACAAAATGTGAATTTGGTCTCTTTTATTTGTTTTTGTTTTTTTACAAACCCATAAAATGTTAACTTAAACTATATCTCATAGTAACAAGTTAATTTAGGCTTTACGACGATCAGTTACAGAATATTTACGTGAAATGATCGGTGTCTTTTGCTGACAGTCACCGACTTTCCTAAAAATTCTAATGACGATGTCAGTTATTGTCGTGTAGCTTCCTGTTGACGTTATTCTGACTTTTGTGTTGTCAGACTGGTTTCAGCCTGGTGATGAAACATCCGTGTTGTGTCAACGAGATCACACTGAGCCTCAACAACAGGAACCTGAGGTGAGGCTGAACTTCATCCGCTCACTTGTCCTCACATGCCATAACGGTTGAAACCGCACGCAGAGTAAATGTTCCTGTGCTTCTCAGGACCAAAGCTCTGGTGCTGGAGCTGCTGGCGGCCGTGTGCTTGGTGAGCGGCGGCCATGACATCATCCTGTCTGCCTTCGACAACTTCAAAGAGGTTTTTTAGACTTTTTCTACGTTTGGGTTTGCAGCTCATGATGCTGTTTGTGGTCGCACACCTGCTTTCAGAGGGAGACGTACGCGGCCGCAGCCACAGACACGGTTAGCATAGCATTTAGCAGCTAACGAGTCAGGTATTTTCTCCAGGAGGGGGTGGAGACCAAAACAGAGCGACGAGACGGTGACGTTCACGGGGGACACAAACGCGACTGTAACTCAATGATAACGTTCTGTGGGCGCCGCTGTTTGCTAACTCACACGTGTTGTTGTGACCACCGTTTAAAAATGACCAAATTGGCTAAATATCTTCGCAGATCAGGAACTAGTGGAATAAAGAATGACTGCAGATTATTTTTGATGTGTTTCAGTGCAAACCAGCGCGCCACAGTCTCAGTTCATTACACAATTATGTGCCAAAAGAACTTATGAAAACCACAAACCACGATTTAGTTTACAAAGATCTCTCGCTGCATTTCCTCAAACATCAGGGATAATATGGACTCATCGGTGTGATGAGGCAATAACTACTTGAGGCTGGACCTGGAGGCTGGACCTGAACTATCTACTAGATACAATTACAACACGTATGAAGATAGTCGTTCATTTAAACAGACACCAGGCGTGTTTCTTCTTCTCTTGTGAAGCCCCAACCCTTTAGTTCAAACTGTGCCTGTGGTTTTAGTTTTAATTACTGACAGAATTACTGTACACGTTTACGTGTTCAGTCGGGATTCAAGCATTCTGCTGCCATCTTGTGTCTCCAGCCATCAAATGCATCCCCTTCTTTTGCAGCTGTGGCACAGTGGCAGTAAGGTGTGCAAATGAATGTAGTGACATCAGCATTATAGATGTGAAGGTGCGGAACGGATCAGATTGGCCACCAGTTGGCGGAATAAAACAAACAAAATAACCCAGCCATATCTCTACGATTCTAATCCGCACCGGACAAACTACACGTCGATCAGGAAATGCTAAACTTTCATGGTGACGTCCTGACGCGTCTCCGGCTGTGCTGCTCTCTTCACCGTAGCTGGTTTATCTGTGTGATGAACTGATGACAAACAGTCCAGAGAGGTGAGAAACATGTGAGTTAGTTTCCCAGAGGATGTAAATGAGCAGCATCAGCAGGTCTGACTCGACCGCATCCACACAATGTTTTAAAGTCAACATAGACTTGATGTTGGCG
>KV751350.1:3886231-3904443 GCA_001698575.1 Mola mola | reverse complement strand
GTAAATATGCGCAACACTTGTCGAGGCCCCTCTGACCTCCCCTCCGTCTTCTCTCGTCGTCTCCTGAAAAGCCGACAACTGCAGCCAACACGACACAGGAAGGAGGCCTGTTTATAGTCCGGGACGATAAAAAACCGGCCCTGCAGCGGCACTTCACTGGAACACAGCCTCAGTTTTAATTTTCTAACTGTAATCTCTCACTTCAAACAGACACCAAAACCAAACAAAACACACATCGTGACTGAGATAACCATCAACGTGACTGACGATTTCTGCTTTCATTCTGCACTCTGCCAATAACTGTCCCAAAGAGCAAAGTTCCGACAGTCTGGCTCTTCTGTGTCGGGAACCTTGACTTTCACTTACAGAAAATCGCACGGTAACACGGCTCGAGTAGGCCCGCATCAGCGACCGCGGCGCTGTCACACTGAGCGACGCCGACGTGTGTGTGTGTGTGTGAGAAAGATAAAGCCCAGGCAGGCGTGCGCCTGGCGTGACCCAGCAGGACGTGGCCGTTCTTTTAGATCGTGCACATTGTCAGGTTGACGTGGCGCAGCAGACGCTGTGTGACAGCTGCTCTGTTCGTCCCTGAACCTGAAATCATGAACAAAATGCTCACGTTTTGCTCCTCCGCTAGGATCGACCCGCTTACGTTTGCCGGTGTGAACCGAGTGCGGACGATGGGGGCTAGATGGACGCGAGCGCAAATGTTCCTGTGTCTCTTCATGTGGGTTGAAAGGAGGAGCAGTTCCCCGAATGTGATTGTTCCTCATGTTTTTCAGGTGTGTGGAGAGAGGAGCCGCTTTGAGAAACTCATGGAGTATTTCTGCAGAGAAGACGGCAACATCGACTTCGTGGTAAATCTGTGCGCAGATGTAAACTCAAACGCTGGTCCTTCATCCAAGACAACTGCAGGAGAGAGTTCATCTCCTGCTCACCTGTGACTAAACCAGAACTTTGCTGATGTTTGACCGTGTTTGTGAGCTTTACTCCATATGTGTACACGTACTATTACTAGATAGTAGCTTTAATTGCTGTTAGAGAACATTACTATGTAATACTTTCACATTTATGTAACTAAATAAAAAAAGCCAATAGTGGTTGCTGGTCGAGTATCTACAGCTGGGATTTGAACCACCGAGCTTCTGATCAGTAGATCAGTAGACCCCTCCTGAACCACAAACCCCTGATTATAAAAAAAACAAAAAAAAAAACAATCCTGATGACTTGTGGGGGCGGGGCTTAATCTTGTCGAAATAAAACTCGCCATTCTGATGCATCAACTTGTACAAGTAGCTCCTCCTCTTCTTCCTGGGAATCTGTGGCTGAATTACTCTTGTGCCACTGCAGCGTACAGTAGATTAGTTTAAAGGTCGGAGGACGACTGAGCAGGTGAGCTCCGGCTGCAGGTGAGGGCGAGTCTAAAGTTGCACATTCATAGATGAACACAACCTGGATGAGGCCAAAGTGTTGAATTATAATTAAGAGACTTTAGGGCCACGAAGAGCCACAACTCGGCTGGTCCAACGGCTCTGATCCGACTCAATCGTCGTGATCGTCTTTACATCGAGTGTTTCCTCTGTGTGTCCACCAGGTGGCCTGCATGCAGTTTATCAACATCGTGGTCCACTCGGTGGAAAACATGAACTTCAGGGTGTACCTGCAGTACGAGTTCACCTGTCACGGGCTGGATGAATACCTGGAGGTGGTTCTTTTCCCACCGCGCACGTTTAAATGCAGAAGAGTCTCACTACACGTGGCGTTAATGTGTCTTTGCGTATGCAGACGCTGAAGCTGACGGAGAGCGACAGGCTGCTGGTGCAGATTCAGGCTTACCTGGACAACGTGTTTGACGTGGGAGCTCTGCTGGAGGACGCGGAAGCAAGGAACGCTCTGCTGGAGCACGTGGAGGAGCTGCAGGAGCAAAACACACAGGTACACACACAAGCACCGACACACCACCACACCCACCCACGAGACGAGACGAACGTAAGGTTGTGTTTCGGGTGTCCAGCTGAGCTCCAGGCTGCAGGAGAGTGAGAGGGAGGCGATGGAGACAGTCTCCGACCTGGAGAAGAAGCTCATTCAGGCCACTAAAGAAGCAGCGCTCCTAAAGGTAGAGGACTTTTTATTTTCTCTTGGTTAAAGCACATTTGATCATTTCTTTCGTCTTCTTTCTAAAGGCCAGCAGGGGGCGATGCCTTTACTGTAAAATAAACCTCACTGATTTATGACCTCAGTAAATGTTTTCCTGGTCAGTTTATGGACTCAATCACTAGTTTTAAGTTTTATTCAGTACAGCATCTTCATCTAGTAAGTTATATCCAAATATGGCCACTTCCTGCACCAGAAACCAAGATGGTGGTGACCATAGATCAAAACGTGAAGACTTAAAACCAAAGACTGACATCATGATGGCTCCATCCACCATCTGTTCTGATGCATTAGACATAAAGACAACACATTGATGTCCACATACTTCTGGCCATGCAGCGTCTTTCAGTGCAGCTGTGTTTCCTGATGTAGGAGCGTCTGCGTGAGTCCTGCTCCCAGGTGACTCTCCTGCAGCAGCGGGAACGAGAGAGGGAGCGATCCACGCAGGCCCTGCAGGAGCTGGAGTCCAGAGTCCAGCTCCTGATGAAGCAGGGCCTGGTCCGGGTGGAGCGCTCCCCGTCCGGACAGCTTAACGTGCAGGTGGTGCAGGAAGGTCAGTTCGCACACGTCCATGATGAAATCACAGAGTAAAACCAGATTCGGTCCAAACAGCATCATTGTTCTCCGACAGCTAGAGGTGAAGCCGACCCAGGTGACCTCCGCCAGGCTCCGCCCTCCTCTGACCCGCCGCCCCAACGGTCTGAGGCTCCTCTGGAGTCAGAGACAGTGCAGCCCCCTCCCCCTCCACCTCCACCTCCACCTCCAGGACCCCCTAAAGCTCCTCCCCCTCCGCTGCCTCCTGGAGGTGCTCTGCCTCTTCCTTCAGGGCAGGTGGCCGACGGGAGTTCAGGTGAGTCGTCTTTAAAATTAACATTTATATGTGTTAATTGTGAAAACTGTCACATGATCAGCTTTATGTTGATACTTTACGTTCTTTGGCAGGATTTTTTTTTTTTAAATCTAATAACGGACCATCTGGATGTTGAATCGGAGCTTTTTGAATCTCACCTGAACAGATTCTAATTCTTCTCCGTATGAGAAGCTTTAATAAATCCTCTCAGTTCAGTGAGTGATTATTCTCACACAAAGGTTTTATCGACGGATTTAGATTTTGGTTTATGTGTATTTCCTGCAGGTTGTAAAAAGAAGGAACCCATCCAGACCAAATACCGCATGCCGCTGTTAAACTGGCAGGCGCTCAAGTCCAACCAGGTGACGGGGACCATCTTCCACGAGCTGAACGACCAGCACGTCTTAGAGGTCTGCAGCTCAGCTCTGAATCTCCATTTCCATTCAATCAGCAGTGTGGTTTTAAAAAGCATCTGGGATATTAGTCTTCGATCAGAACGGTTTCTAATTACCTCAACTTAGCTGAAAACTTCAGTAGATGTTGGTTGCTCTTGTGAATTATTTTTGGATGTACCTTCAAATGACACCTTACAGCATATAAAGAGGCTCGGTGACCGTATGTAAAGCTGTGAATATACTTCACGTTTACAAACACAAACTATTCAAAGAGCAGTCGCATAAATTAGACGCAGCCTTCGACCGAAGCTTAATTTTAATTCTGACTTTGTATAGGTGATTAATCCTGTCGAAGCCTCTCTATGAGTGACAAATTTAAGCCTGCCTGAGAAAGCCATGCTATGCATTGTGGGTAAAACAAGACACTTAACAGAGGAGAGAAACATGGCGGATGCAACAGCGACACTCAGTGGCAGCGGGGGCTCATTGCATTTTACCGCAGCAGAAAACCTTTGCCTGTTGGAATAAACTGTGGAAAAGAGCCATTAGTTTGCTGTTTAAATTAGCTTAATGGAAATGTAATGTGTCATCATGTGGGATTAGACTCCTGAAAAGGTAAACAGCATTAAAATAAATGGTTGTAAGGACTTTTAAAGATGCTAATTTCTTTATTCCAGGAACACTGGGATTAAACTTGTAATATAAATCCTGAGCAGAAGTTTATTCAGTGTCTGTCTTCACAAGCGTTTTGAGTTAGCGGCAACAAAAAGCACACATTTTCCCAAAGTTTCTGACATCCAGTTTTAACTTGTCTCTCTGGCAGGAGCTCAACATGGCGGCTTTCGAGGAGCAGTTCAAGACCAAAGCCCAGTCAGCCCCCGTAGACCTGGGCACCCTCAGGATGAAACTGGCCCACAAGACTCCCAGTAAAGTGTCTCTGATGGAGCCCAACAGGGCCAAGAACCTGGCCATCACCCTGCGCAAGGAAGGGATGTCTGCGTCGGACATCTGCACCGCCATCGAGACGTAAGTCCATCAGAACGGTCCGAGCGGGATCACTTTCATCTGCTGCTCAGTGACAGCTCTCGCTGTTCCTCTGCAGGTACGACCTGAGAGCGCTGAGCCTGGACTTCCTCGAGCTCCTGGAGCGTTTCATCCCCACCGAACACGAGATGAAGCTCATCCACAACTATGAGCGCAAGGGCAGGCCCCTGGACGAGCTCAGCGAGGAGGACCGCTTCATGGCGCGCTTCAGCAAGATCCCGCGGCTCTCGCAGCGCATCAGCGCTCTCACCTTTATGGGCAACTTCCCCGAGAGCGTCCAGCTCATCCAGCCCGTGAGTTCAGCCACAGGAAGAATCGTATTGCTCCGCTAGGAAATAGATGAGGAAGTTACTCTAAAATCCTTCTTCTAAAGGTCCAGCGTGTGAAAATTAGCTGAATCTAATGGTGAAGTAGGAGAACGAAGTTTCCACCAGAAATGTTATCAGGAGCCTCATTTATAGAAAAATATTCTTACATTTATTCTGAAATTCAGCCTCAGATCGTTTCCAACATGAAAATACCTACAGTCAGCTCAAACTGGCACCCCCTGCTTCGTGGTTTCCTACAAACGAGGGTCTGGTCAGGAAAAACCAAAAGAGGACGTGGAAGATTTTAGGAGATCGCAGTGATGTGAAGGAGACGTTCAGCTGTCAGTGGGTGGACAAAAACAGCCTGGAAGATGATTCCTCACATCCGTACCTGCAGCACCATTCGCAACCAGCAGGGGGCCCACTCACAGCGAGCGAGAAATCACCGAGAGAGAAAAATAAGTCTTTTTTATAAAAACAAACCAAAAAACTTAACAAACATGTGTTTATGCCTCCATTTCGATGGAGGATGCTGACATCATGTCCTCTTCCTGTCCAGACCTCCATTATTATTATAACTGATATAATTGATCCAGTCACAAAACTGCTAAGTTGCATCAGTCAGTTGATCATTTGGATATTTCATATAATTTTGATTTATTTAATAAAGTGTTGACACTTGTAATCTGCTGTTGTCACATCTTGGATCAGAGAAAATAAGAATTTCATGTGTTTCCTGCAGCAGCTGAACGCCCTGATGGCTGCCTCCATGTCGATCAAATCCTCCTGCAAGCTGAAGAAAATCCTCGAGGTCGGTTTGTTTATCAGAGAGCGACGCTGCTCTCGTGTGTGTGTGTGTGTGTGTGTGTGTGTGTATAACATGAAGCTATTAATTACAAAGATTTAAAGTTGAAAGAAAACACGGAAACATTGAGGTTAGTGATTACTGACGTCATATAAAACTGTTAAAGATTAATTCAAATCATTTTATAGCTGAATAACAAACCTCTCAAAGTTAAAACTGGTGCATTATGTTTAAAATTATGTTTATACTGTCTCATTAAACATCCGTATGCATATTTAATATTCTTTCTTCGCGATTTTAAGGCTATATGAATAATTTAATAATTAGAAAATACCTTTTAGGAGGGGACAGAGTCAAGATTCATTGGTAACACTTTACAATAAGTCTGTTAATTAACATTAGTTAATGCAGTAATAACCATTTACTAACAGTTAATGTATCAACTAATCATTTACTAAATGTCTTCATGTGAAGATACTAATTTATACATTATTCAACAGTTTAAAACCATGATATTAAGTGTCATTTAAGGGATAAATGTTTTCAGCTTTACAATGAAGGGTCATAAAGAGCATCAATAAATGGTTAATTCATGTTAATAAATGCTTAATTAGGGTAAGGTGGCCCTCCGCGTCGGTGTATTATTTAACTGTTAGTTAACGCCCATGACTGTGTTAACTACTGTTAACAGTTTGGTTGGAATCTGCTGAATAAGCACCTCAGTTAAACATGAGGACTGTTTACGTTAATGATTGTTAATTAATGCGCTGTTATGGTAACGTGTTCAGCAGCTGAATTTCTGTAACGTTTTGGCCAGACAGCCAATCAGAAAGCACGCGTGATGAGAACGAGCCCGGACGGGTTCGCCACTGCACAGTTTTCTCTGTCCCTGACAAAATGTGTCTCATCTGACCGTAAAGATCATCTTAGCGTTTGGAAACTACATGAACAGCAGCAAGCGAGGGGCAGCGTACGGCTTCCGCCTGCAGAGTTTAGACTTGGTGAGTATGAAGGAGAATACCTCAACTGTGTACTTCTGAGTAAAAGTAGATCTCTTTGATTGTTTCTGCTTCCTGTCTGCAGCTGTTAGACACCAAATCCACAGACCGCAAGCAGACGCTACTGCACTTCATCGTCAGCATCATCCAGGAGAATTACCCAGAGGTCCAGGCCTTCTACGCCGAGCTGCACTTCCTGGACAGGGCGGCGCTGGGTGAGTGCGTACCCGTCCGTTCCTCTCCTCAAACGAGACCATCCGATCGTACCTCTTCCTGTGGGGGGATGGGAGGAGGAGCTGAGGAAGCGGCCTCAGGCAACGTTCGCTAGCATAATGAGCTAACTGTTGCTACGGACACAGCGGCGGCGTCAGTTTTCAGTGGCGCTGATGTGTCGCAGATCAACTCAGCGCAATTTTTAATGGGTAGATTCCATAGACCTGTTTTTATGCCCTTTTTCTATTTGAACATGAACATTAAAGGAAACACAGAAAAAAGATAAAATATCACCGTAAAGTTTTTACATTTGAGGAAGCTAGAAAAGTTGGTGCATCAATGAAAGCTAAATGCGAATAAGTGACCTAAACTTCACCCAAACGTCCATCGTCGCCTGCAGGAGAAGTGACGGCAGCGGTGGCTGATGAAAAGCACCTTTCTAGTAACAGTTGACTTTTATATTGTTTCCAGGGTCCATTGTGATATTTGTTGTATTTCTCTCTCCTCTTCCTCTCTGATTAACTGCCCTGACAGGAAAGTTCGCCACCTGCTGGCTATCTCGATGAACTGACATTCACGTTAGTGGATGGAAACACACATAAACGCACATGTTCTTTCTTAATTTTCAGAATATTCCGTTAAAATCTGCGTGACGTAGAACCCCAGCTGTGTAATCAGACGAAGCCCAACCAGATTTGGATGTTTCCTGTGTTGGCTTTATGTCGACAAAATCAAATAAAAACTTACATAACATTTAGGTCTCTTCATGTTTTGGGTTTAATTTTGGATTCTTCGTCTGCGGTTGGCCAATAAAGTTGGTTGAGTTAACCATCACTCTTCCATTTTGTTCCACAACAGTCGGGCTTAAAGTTGAGCTCAGCGGTGTCTGATTGTGTGTGTGTGCGTGCAGTGTCGCTGGACAGTGTCCTGCAGGACGTGCACGCTCTGCAGCGCGGCATGGAGCTGACCAGGAGGGAGCTCTCCGCACACGAAGAACAAAACCCGGTGCTGCAGTTGTTCCTCAGCAGCAACACACAGCTGCTCCACGCCGTGGCAGCCGACGGGAGAACCGCACAGGTCGCCTCTGATTGGCCACGAATCATCATGACGCTGCTTTTTGATGAACGGCTGTTTGACCCGGAAATCGTCTCTTCCAGGACGCGTACGAGTCGGCCGTCGAGTACTTTGGAGAGAACTCTAAAAGCACACCGCCCTCCATGTTCTTTCCCGTGTTTGTCAGGTTCATCAAGGCCTACAAGGTCAGACGGCAGCCGTTTCCATGTGTTACCACCTTTGCGCGTGAACAAAAACGATAAAACGGTTTCTGTCTGACAGCAAGCGGAGCAGGAGAACGAGCAGAGGAGGAGGCAGAACGTCCAGAACTGTGGAGCTCCGGCAAGTCCACCGAAACCTGAAGTCAACAAGGTATCGAACACGTCACGTTCACTCTGTCCATCCCAATGACGCGCTGAGGAGAGCGAGGCCTGCAGAGGGCGCCACTCTTCCAAAGTCTTGGAGCTCCTCAACATACACTTTATTTTTCAGCTGTTAGAGTAAAACTGTGATTTTTGAGAAATTTGGTTTACGATGAACCAGAACCCTGCTAGAAAGCCAAATGGGTCAAAAACGCCTGATTTCCGACACGTAAACATGCAACAACATGTTATGTTAGACAGCAGTTTCACACAGTCGGCTGCTGAACACCAGGATAAGGGGTTTCCTACCATTACACCCAGCATGCTTGGAATTCTCTTATTTTCTTCTTTTTCCTCTGTCTGTTTCTTCCTTTATTGTGTAGGTAACACTTAAAGATATTTTGATTTCAGTTTTATGACTAAATTTATTTTCATCTATATAAAATTCCCCCGTTTTGCTCCATCGCCGCCTCTTTTGGTAAACAAACACGTTAGTGATCCTTCTGGCTTTAACACCTTTCAAAAAGCTCAGTTGTGTAGAGAAGAATTTACAGCAGTTGTATTTGCTCAGTGCTTGTTTATTAGCAGCCAACAGGAAGTCAAAACATTCACGTGTCCTAAATGGCTCAAAACTGTGTGAAATTGCTGTCTGACATAAAATGTTATGGATGATTCAGTTTCACATTCAGCTGAATCGTTTTTACACACACACACACACGCACGCTGAATGAAACCCGAGCGTCACTCACAGTTTCAGGTGGGTGTGACGCTCAAACCGCAGCAGGTGGATCTGATCGCTGAGCTGAAGAAGAAGCAGGTGTCTCCTCAGGTGAGGGAGGGGAAGGATGGAGCCCTGGAAGACATCATCACAGGTACGCGCCGACGGTGAGCCTAGCTCAGCATCGGCCCTGAAGGCAGGAGGAACAGTTAGCTTGGCTGTTTCACATGAAGAAACATGTGAAACGGGTGGATCATTCACGTGGATCCTGTTGGTTTGTGACATTCGCTGCCACTAGAGCTTCATCACCCGAGAGGCGTCGACAGGAAACCACAGCAGAACAGTCATTCACCCACATGACTTCATGTTAAACCATCTTCTGAATTCACTCGTCCTTCAAGTTACTCACAATGTGAACAGTAACTCCAATAGAAGCTCAGAGATTCAGTTTTTACAGAAAGAAACATTTCAAATTGGTAGTTTTCAAAACAAAACGTTTTTTAAGACAAAAGATGAAAAGAAAGTAGAAAAAGGTTGTTTACACCTCTTTAAAACTGACTGTAGAGAAGTACAACCACGAGCTCATTCGAGCTCAGAAAACAGGAACGAAGACATCGCACAGTTTATCAGAACTGTGTTTTTAATTTCGAGAAGCCTTCCACTAGTCACCAAGCTAGCTGCCTAATTCCCCTCTGCTTCCAGTGCTTATGCTAAGCTAGACTAACTCCAAACTGACTTCAGTGCTGTGTGACGTATCAATCCTCTCATCTCATCCTCAGGAATAAAATGTGTTAAATCCCCAAAATGATTAACTTTTCCTTTAAACGGAAACGTAGTTCACCACTTGTGATCTTGTGTTTCTAAACTGTCTCTTCGCTCGTTCCTCACTTTAACTTGTCCTTTCTTCTCCCTGTGGTCCCTCTGGTGTCTGCAGCTCTAAAGTCCGTGCCCTTCACGGCTCGTTCCGCCAAACGCTCCTCTCGTCTGTTCTGTGACTCTTCTTAAAATCCCTCTATGCTCTGTGGGTCCCTTTCGAACCTTCAGCAACTTTTACACCTTCCTCTGTGCTGGGACTGTTTTCTGACCCTGACGGCAACAAACTGCAGATATTTTGTCAAATTCTCACCGTAGTGTCGGTTTACAAGTGTTTCTGATGCATTTTGCCTCTTTGCGTTTCCTCCCGTGATGTCGCAGCTGGATGAGGTGGTCTGCAGGAGATGTAAAACCTTCAGAGATGTTTTAAAAACACGACAGTTTTTCTTTGATTGTGAAAGTTTAAAGGGGGCAACTTCTGAATTCCGAATGTGTTTACAGGCTTTCACGTTAACAAACATCACAGCAGCATCACATTGACCCGATTCACCAACACGGATTAGCTCCCCCTTCCATTAAAATAAAAGTCTCGCCCACATTCTGTCTATTACAAGACATTTTCACACACACAGGCAACAGGTCTGCCGGGCCAGTAGGTGGCGACACAGTTCACATCACCAGTATGTCAGAAACCAGAGAAGAGTGTTGTGAGCGCGCTCAGTGAACTGTTTCTGCATTGGACAGAGCAGTTTATTTAGTTAATCCCATTTCACACAGGCACAGTTCAGAGTGTTTACACATGAAGAGCAAAAACAATAAATAAATAAAATCAGCTCAGACCAAAACAGTTAAAAATTAAAAAAAAAAAAAAAAAAACTTCTACACACACCATTCTGTTGATCAGAAACCTGGAGCGGCTGTGAGAGAAAACACGTTTTTTTTTTGGACAGACGACGTTAAAGCGATGCGACGTGTCGCCGTTGTTTCTCCCGCACGCGCGTTACGGACGACACGTTTCACCCTCGTACGATGGGAAATGATGAATATTAACGCAGAATATGGCCTCCTTCGCTTCCTGTGGACAGAATCACTCTTTTATACTAACACAAAAACTTTCCGTCACTTTTTCCTTCTTATGGCGAGATCACTCAGATGAACTCATCATCTTAAAAACTAACCTTAGGACAGTCAGACGCCGCAAGGGTGTCCACATACTTTTGGCCATGTGAAGGCAGTAAAAGTGTGTTTTCGGCGGAGTCGAGCGTCAGTCAAGTGATTGAAAGTGTGTCTGCCGTCAGATTTGAGGAATCAGCCGTACCGACGGACGGACGGCGGCCGACGCAGCGCCAAGTGGAAGGCGGGGCCTCAGCTGCACGTGTCGTCGGACATCTCGCTGTGAGAAACACGACGGATCGGACATTTCGGACGCTCGGCTCCTCCCCTCCCGCTCGCCAATAGTCCGAGAGTTTTCTTAAAAATGTGATTTTTAAAATTGATGTTACACAGATTATTAATTACAGTTATTTGTCTTCAATCAGCTCTCTGTAACATATTTAACTTATTCAGTTTGAGAATGACGACAACAAATAAAACATTTTATACTGTTCGATTCTGCGTTTTTTTGCTCTTTTGAAATATAAGTATTAGAATATAGTACTCAAATAACACCATGTTACTTAAACTAATTTAACTTGATGCGGCAATGAACTGCGAGACGGCTGAGATGTTGAGTCACAATACATGATTTGAACTGCAGATGGCAGTGACGCTGCATACTGTGACTTTGCTTTGTCGAGTCACATGGAAGGAACCACGGCGGTGGGACCAGGAAGCTGCTGCCAACACCTAAAGACAATGGTCTAAAAGTGTGGGCGGAGCTACAGAGCAGAAACGGGGAGAGGAGGGGGGAGGAGAGTTGCTTCCATTGAGTCTCATGCTTGTTTAAATTGCACTTTTATTTTCTCATCAACAAAGGAAAGTGAAGAGGGATTCTCTAGTGTTACCAAAAGAAAATTTACACTAGTTTGTCATTTTTGTCTGAGAAAAAAAATAAAGGGATGAGTTTTCATTTAGAATTAGTCTGAAAACTCATTTTGTTAAAAAATATTGAGAAAATTGTGAATCGCATCATAATGTGAGTTGAATGGTTACATCTTTTTCTTTCATTAATTAATGAGTGAACAAAGACAACAGTGATAAACATTGGTTGCATAATCTGGAGACAAATGAAAAACAAGGGACAAGATATCAGTAACTGGATAGTTTTTGTCAATGAATCAATATAAAATAATAAAATTTGGTTAAAGAAAATCAGAGCTGTTAAATTTTAGTCTGGGAGTACAGAGAGAAAAAAACCCTCAAATTAATTATTTAATGAAGAAATGCCCCCAGACACTGTAGGGGGCGCTAGCCAATAGGGTATTTTAGATGATCAATGTCATAAAAGAGAAGCTCCCACCTCAGTTTGTCTGCCGACGACCTCGACTCTCTGCACGTTTAAATCCAGCAGCTGCAGCTTATGTGGAGATCAGATTCTTCTCCAGGTCGATATTCATGAGCCGTGTTTCTTCCGGGTGTCGCTGTGAAACCGTGGTAACGGACAAATGACCTGATCTTTAGGAGAAATCTCTCCAGTATCCAGTTCAGTGGACGAGGCTGCACGATGATAAAGAGCCCGACAGTCGCTACTCTCCCAACACGACTCGGAGGCGTGGTTCTGACCGACTGCTGCTGGTTTGGGTTGCTGACCGTTCGCCTCAGACATGTGGTGTTAGATCAGCCTCAGAACTCACTTCTTGTTTCCACCTCAGCAGCTCTCGCTGACTTCCTCTGGTCTCCCACCTTGCAGGTAAACCGCAGCACACGTGTGGTTTGTGTAGCTACACTGTGCATGTTTACCACCAAACTAACTGCACCAGGAAACCACAGATCCAAACTCTCGCTCAATTTCATCTTTTATGGGAGGAAGAAGAGACCTATGCTAAGCTAAGCTAACCACCAACAGGTTGTAACTGTGGGGAAGGAGAGAGACGGAAGGAACGTGTGAATACTCAAGTTTAATAATGAGAATTTCTCCCATTTCCACCTAAAAAAGGTAAAAAAAAAAACTGCTTGAAATGACTTTCAGACGGAACCATTCTGATTCCTGTGAAAAACTGTTCATCTTTTCATTTATGGTCGTCTGATGCAACCAACACTTGAACTAAAACCCAGCAGATCTCTACTTACCGCCGGTGGTTATCATGGGATGCACCTCTCTGCGTCTCCTCGCAGTCATTCAGCTTCATCCTGGTTCAAATTCATCCTCATTGGCTCATCTTTGTGTTATTTAACAAAAGTATTATTCTGGCAGGAAGGAAATGGAACCATTTGTGTCATCACGCTACTACAGCAGCTAACTGACGGAGGCTCTTCGTGACGTACGAACGTTTCCGCATTTTTTTGTCCACCAGGTGGCGTTTTCTGTCACTCTACTCCAAATTTAAATGGACTCATGTTAATAAAACTAAATATTCTCATAGAATATTAAATCGAACCACCTTCTCTTTCGTTTGTCTTAATTTACCGAATCACAAACTAATAATTCAGGCAGAACAAACTAAGAACGTCGTGTATAAGAGGGTCACCTTTATTGTCACAAACACAACAGGAACGTACAAAAGCAGCAACCTTTAGTTTGCTTGATTTTTTCCACACACAAAGTTGCGCGACGCTTTGCACTGTTTAGTTGGCCGTTAGTTATACTGGTTTGTAGTAGACGATCATTCTTCTTCTTCACGATTCACAAACGACACAGCAAGCAGCACTCAGACTGGAGCAACACGAACAGCATCACTCGGATATTCGTCCCCTTAGCTACGATTATTGGTTTTTTCTCTTTGTTCTCACAGTAAAAGTTTTGAACATCATACAAAAATCCATGTTACTGTACATTTTTTCTTTACTCTATGATACTCACAGGTTGACACAGAATCATGAGGCCTGTTGAGCCAGCGTGCAGATCTTCAGGAATGGATACAGGTTTCATGCCATTTTAGATTCACTTTTTTCTTTTTTAAGTCTAAATAAAACAAAATTCCACATGAAATCAGTTTTGTAATATATCATTTGGGTTTATATGCAGTTTTCGACACCCACAAATGTTTTGAACACTCACGTTGGCTTGACGTTCGCCGCGTACGAACGGCTACGAAGCGGCGCGGTGACGTGTGCTTTTCACGGCCGCGTGGTTCCGTTTCATGGAAAAAATAAAAACTCTTCAACGCAGAAAAATAAAAATTTACAGGATTGTTGATGTAAAATGTGTTACGTGCTTATGAGTCCTCTTCAAGTATAAAAATAGAAAAAAAGCTGGATTATATAAAACATAGATGATACTTTTCTTTGTTTACATGTTAATAAAGCGATTTCCTCAAAAGAAAAACTACATGGAATCTGATAATATACAAAATATCCGGGAAGTGATTTAAGGTTCGACTTTAACTGCATTTCTTAACGATGCTTCTGAGACTAACACGTTCCATAAACGCATCGACGACGTTGTGAAGTGTGTGTGTGTGAGCAGGAGTATTCAACACGTGGACGGATTTCAACATCAGCTTCGTGCGTCACCGGAACAGAAAACATTTGTGTTGCAGGAGAACTGAAAGGTGATTTTCAGCTGTGCCCAGTTTCAAACTTCATACCAACTTTATAAGTCAGATATGAATAATCAATCAATAATGAACTAGTTTAAGTTAAGATCTCCCAGAGTTGCTCCGCCTCTCTGTCTGCAGGAAGTTTTAACGGCACGAGTGTCGCTTGGCGACAGTGTTTCCGTGCAGGTGACGTCACAGCTGTGAAACCTTCCGACAGTCGGATTTGTTACTCAGACTGGACTCGATTCTGAGACCTGACGCCTCCTTCAGACCAGATCGGGTGTCACAGAAACTTAATGGCGCCACGCTGTGGTGACCAATCGCACAAGCCCACCTTTAGATCAGCTGCTGTTCATGGTGGGACATCCTCAAAGGGAACTAATCTCAGACCTCCACCGAGGTCCAGCACTTCCTGGATCCGCCCCTTCATCCTGGTCCTCACACTTTAACTCCCCCTGGTGGAGGTAACTGAAGACCCTCTTTGTCGCCTCTGCTCAGCTGACCAATCAGCAGCTGGGCGCCAAGGTTTGGTCGAATTGATCGCCAGAAAGATGGAGGTCTGGCATGTTTCAGCCACTTGAGGCTGTCATGGATGGTTGTTTCTTCACTCGGGCTTTAAGGAAATGCAGATTTTTCCTCATTGCTCCACGTCTGACGTCCTTGTGCACGGAGAATGAAACCGAGACGCAGAGTCTGCGCTGGACCGTTAGACTCGGTGGAGGACAGACGTTAGAGGGAGGTCCGAAGCCGTAAACCACATTTCCTCCAGATTAAAGGCCGGATGAAAGGGTGTTAAGTCTTGTTCTCGTGTTGGTGGTTCAGGTCAGGCGCTGACCCAAAGCATCTGATTCTGAAGATGTTAAATAATATACCTTTACGCTGATCAAAGTTCTGGTTCTACAGTGTCCATGTCAGGTAAACATGCTGTATTTCAGCCGTACAGAGAGGAATTAAAGGAAAACTGGTATTTTTCATGAACAGTATCCTGAACTTTGAGGGTGTAAAACTTCACAAAATACATCTTTCTGTTGAAATGACTTCACTACTTTCTGGTGAAAGGAAGCAGAATTATTTCTGTCCACTGAGTCAGAACCACTCGGCTGGTTCTCTGCAGGCATTTCCTCCATGTTAGCAGACACTTTCTGAGGATTGTGGGTCAGGGTTTCTGATGTTCCTGCTACATTGGATGGTCTTATTGCACTAAACCGTCCGAATCACCAAAGTCCTTCTGGAGTCATTTTGACAAGATTCTGTGTTTTGTGAAGTTCAGGAAATAGGACATATAATACTGAAGTTCTGGTTTAAAGGCCCGTTTCCAATCAAACCTGGTGCCTGCAACATTAAAGGAACATAACAGAACTGGAACAGAACTACAGTAAAGTGGATAATATACGTTCTGACTTCCTGTGATATTTTTACAGCCTGTAGCTATCAAACTGTACAAATGACCAAATCTCAGGCCTTCACGGTCTGAACTAGGATCAAGTCCAGAGCCAGAACCATCCGACAACTCGCTCCTCGCGGTTCTAGTCCAGCCGAGACCTGAGAGGCAGACAGGATGGCGAAAGCGAAGCGAGGGAAGGCTGAAATCATAGAAGAAGCGGTGAAGGGAAGCGGATGGCCGAGGGGGAGCAGCGTTTCTGTGGCGGCGGCAAGATCGTCAGCGCTGCCGCCAAAAAAAGCAAGCGGGAGGCGGGAGGGAGATTTATGAGCCAACACAAGAGGCGGTGAAAGGGAGGGAGAAGAAACAAAAAGACAGAAATCAAAACTCACTAACAGACAAATGTTTTCAAGTTTCTGTTAAATCTCACATCTGTGTGTCTGAGATGTCACAAGGTTCCTGCTCTGAGCTCTGATTGGCCACCGGAGGCGTCACGTTTACTGCTTCTTTCATGTGCTTGAGGGAGGAGAAGAAGAAGAATGTGGCTGCAGTCAGAGAGAGGGAGGAGTGAACAGAGGGAGGGAAGGAGGAATAAAATCCTGACAGGAGAGACGAGATCCTGCCGGGAGGAGAGGAAGGAAGGAGAGGAGACGAGGATACGAAGAGCAAGAGAAGAGAAACGAAAAAGGAAAAGGAAGAGATAATGAGGTGAGACGACAACAAGGAGAGAGGAGCAGGAAACGAGGAGAGATGAAAAGGAAACAAGGAGAGGGGAACAAGAAACGAGGAGAGAGGAACAGGAAACGAGGAGAGATGAACAGGAAACAAGAAGAGAGGAACAGAAAACGAGGAGAGATGAACAGGAAACAAGGAGAGGGGGACAGGAAACAAGGAATGGACAGAGAAGAGAAAAGTAAAGAGGTGAGAATAAAAACAAGGAACTGAAAAAAGGGAAGAGACGAGCAGAGGAAATGAGACATAAGTGACCCTGGATGTGCACAGAACCACGAGCAGCGGTGGGAGAAGTGACGGCCAAGCATTGCCCCCTAGTGGCTGGTTGTACTAGAGGTCCTAAGCCCCGCCTCCATTATTTTAGGTAGGACTGGGTTAAAACTAAAAACTCTAAAAAGATGGTTTCTGTAGTTCTGTTGTGTATTCAAGTGTTCTTCTGATCCTGATTTCATGAGATATTTGATGCTGAATCACCGACTCTCTTGATTTGACAGCTGAGTTCTTCTCCTGACTGGGAGGGGTTTATCCAACTGATGTCACCGGCATCTCTAGGCTTCATCTGCGTACACCTGGAGGGAGTGGCGATGTGTCGGCCATCTTTGTTTATGTCGATGGCTCAGGAGAGGAAGTGCGCCGGTTCGGGCGAACAGTTGTGTTTTTTGTGGTCTTTCATCCTGGCAATGTCGGCAATAACTGCTCATTCTGCAGCAGATTTGTGTTCCAGTTCTTCAGCTTTGACCCGCCTCCTTCACCGTCAACAAAGACTACACCTTCAGGTCCGTTCAACGTTCTCAGTCGCGCAAATGAGGTTTAACATATATAAAACCTCCTTGGATCAAAAACCCAGAACAGAAACAGTCGTCATCAGTCGGGTCAAGCCGTCTGGTCTGCAGGGAAAATGCTTGTTGGGCCACAGGTGAATCTTATCCAGTCTGATAAGATGCGTTCATGACTCCCTGATGCAGGTTTGATGTCGAAACGTGTTTTAAAGCTCTTACGTGACCAAGGTGTGACAATAAAGAAGTCGGTCTGTGGTGAGGTGCTGCCTGGTGCTCCACCCGGCCTCCATCAGGGGTTAGAGCGCACCACCTCCTCTACTGCAGCACCTTCTCCGTCAGAACTCAGAAAAACACCAACAGTAGGTGTAAATCCCCGCGCTAAGATCAAACATCTGGCCACATTGTTTTGGCAGTTCTTGCAACGTTTCACAGATCCGTTTATCCACCTGAGGCCGTCGCCCACGTCGCTTGGCCGTGGCAGGCGTTGCCTGATGTTTCCTGCAGCCCTCAGCCGCGGCAGCAAAAAACGAGTGACAGTCAAGTTTCCTTCTGTTGTCCCCACAAAACAACAGCTCTGACGGAGCTTAAGCCACCGATGCCCAACATAAAACATAAAAGTTGGTTAAATTTAGTCGATAGTTTGTGAGAAAATTCTCAACATCAACACCACGTTTGATCTCTTGCTATAAAAGTGGAATTGATGCATAAAGTGAAGCATCGTTTTCCTTTCAGGCTCCTCAGATGGTGAAAAGAGCCGTAATAGTTGATCTCCAGGGCAACAATAGACATGAGCGGCCCTGAATATTAATCAGGGTGCAAATGACGCCGTCCTCAGGGACGAGACTCCTGGAGGAGTCGAAGCTATGAAGGAGGCACAAAGACCATCCTCAAACTGACCCACATTCAGTAACTTTGGTAGCTTTGGTGGGAGTGGTCACGACTGGCGCCGGCCGGACGTGTTTACGCGTTC
>KV751350.1:3851502-3875002 GCA_001698575.1 Mola mola | reverse complement strand
GGAGGAGGAGGAGGAGGCGGATGTTGAGGAGGCGAACATGGAGGATGTTGATGAGGCCCAGGAAGAGGCCATTGCGTGAAAGGTTTTGGCAAAAATGCAGAAGATGCAGAAACTAGGCTTGCGAGGTTTTTGTTTTACATGTTGAATGGCACTTTTTTGGAGGGGCTTCTTTCATTTAAAATTTTGAATGGGACTTTTTTTTGGGGGTGGGGGGCATTTTACTTTTTGATTGGGTTGGATGTTCATGTTTTTGTTGTTCATTAAAATAATTGATCGTTCATTGTTCAAGAATTAAAACTGAAGTTCTACTCAAATAAATCTGTTGAAATGTCATGTTTTTTTTTTAATTGTATTATTTTACATGGATGTTTGCTTATGACAAAACAAAAATATTTACATTTATGTTTGTATCTGATACAGTTTGTTTAAATTACCCCCAATTTCCAGTTAATTCCCATAAATTCCCATAATTCCCATAGAAAGTTTCCAATTTGGAATATTTCCAAAATTCCCCAGCTTAACTTTTTAAGTTTCCGGAAAGTTTCCGGAAATTTACCGGAAATTTTCCGCCCCTTTGCAACGACTCGTTATCTTTTCCAACCTCGAGCAAAACACAGCAGATGTGATGGCTGATTAGAGCTCTTATCAGGAAGAACAGAACTTATTTTATATTGCTGGGAAACAAACTGTAAAATAAAATATTGCTGGGAGACAGTTAGCTGTTATTCTGCTGATTAGAACATGGATTCAATATTGGATTACTAGTTTAACTAACAGGACTTACAGCGAGTTAGGGTGTGTTTACCTCAGCTGCTCTGAGAGGTGGAGGAGGAGGAGGAGGACTGTCTCACAGCAGCAGGACTTTTAATTTGATGCACAATGCTGATGTGCTCGGTCGTGGAAGTTGTGTCCTCCATCAATTGCAGCCTTTTAATAGCTAACGTGCGCTAAGGCAGTTAAAAAGGGAAATTCTTGCATGTTTAACTACTTCAGCTAAAGTCTAAAGGTAGAATATTACCTCAACTAAAAAGTGATTAGATACTTTGCTTTGCAGCAATCAGCAAGCATTGACTACCATCAACATTCAGCCACTTAGACCATTTAAAGCACAACATTTAAGGCAGCAGGTCCTCCTTCAAAGTGCTTTAAAAGCTATTAAATTTGAATTTAAGGGTAAAAGCTCTGATGCAGAGCAGGAAGCAAACAGCAAGCGGAGGAAACTCAATAAATCATGAAAACAAACAGCAGCGAGGCCACATGAATCACAGCGGCAATAATCACTCACTTTTGAGCTCTGTGAGCGTCTCTCCCAGCATCCTCAGCTCTTTGCTCTTCTGCTCCACGTCCTGCTCCGTCACCAGGCCGTGGTTGACCGACGAGTTCCTCTGCAGCTCCTCCACAGACTTCTCCAGGTCACTGTGGAGGAAGACGCTCGTCATTCAGTACTATACAACACATATGTCTTCATGTTGTCACAATTTAGTTTACCAAATAAACAACAAAGGAAACAAACAGTTGGTCTTTAGACCTACTGTGTCCCATGTTGATAAGGTGGGGCTGGGATGAGTGTAATTATTTCAGTTCTACTAACATGATATGTAGATGATTTTTGTAGTTGTTGAATTTGACTGTGACGTTTTCATGGTTTAACTTTAGTGTCAGCTTCAGTGTGGTAGGATTATCCTTGTTTTCAGATGAACTCTTGAATTTCTGCTGTTGTCCCTCGTGTTTCTTTCGTGTGTTGACGCCTGCTGCAGGGCAGGAATATAATAAAGTTGAAGGTGAAGCATAATAAAAGTGGAAAGATAGATATGTTATTGGTGGATACTCAGCTCGTCGCTGTGTGAGGTCACGCTGTGCAGCGGGGCAGTCAGGATAACCTGCTCCTGGTTTTTTGTGCTCGGCTGTGGACTCACTGCAGCTGCTGGATGAGCAGCTCCTCCTGATTGAGGTACTTTAGTCGCTCCTCCTCCACTAGGAGGCGCTGCCTCTGGAGCGGGTCCTCCTGCGTGCGCATGGCATCCAGCATCATGAGGCCGAGCTCGGACTCCGTCTGCCTGAGCAGGGCCAGGACTGAGTCCTGGTTCTCCAACTGGGACACAGAGTCACAGAGTCACTTTCACATGACGTGCGACTCAGACAAAGACGCTTTATATGGAGCTCCAGTCCAGAAAAGAGGTGCTCAACCTTTAACACCCTGATGAACTAATGATAAAATGGCAAAAATTGCTGTATTCCAGACTCAATGGAACTTCTAATGTCCTTCTCAAGAAAGAACGCCACTCAAAGTTCCTACTTACAAGCTGGACTCCATGAAGAAGTCTGGTGTAACCACGATGGCAGCACCAACAGAGGAGCCTATGATAAAGGATCCACTTCAAGGCAAAGTAAAGTGTATTTGGCTGAACTTGATTGAAAAGTACAAAATAAAGTAAAATGTAGAAGGGCGTCAATTTGTTTTTCTTCCTCTGCTCTGCTGAGAGTTCTATCATTAGTCATTGTGGTGTTTGGAGGTCAGAAGTTAGAAATTGAAGCCGGTGTGATGATGAAATGCTGTAATGTGTGTGTCCGTCAGTCTGATGCTGATACAAACAGGGATCCTCCCTGACATTTTGGACACCAGTCTCAGTAAAACGAAAATTTATATAATTGACTGGACTTGAAATGAACTCGTTTGGCACTCTGGGGTTTTTATAATGCGTCATCGTGGGATGTTTAAGCATGAAGGAACAATCAGGAAACCAGACCAGCATCAACACGTGTGCTGACTGTTTTCACCCTGCAAGACACAGCTGTGATCCGGACAGAAATAATGTACATCAGTCTTGTTCTAACTGATCGTCCCCTCCTGCATCCGGATACACACACCTGTTAACCAGTGCAAGCACACCTTAAATCACATAATTACAGCACATTATTTACTGAGACGAATTTTAAAAGAGACACGCTATTTAAAGTAGCAAAATAAAATGTAAACAATACACTAAAATATTGGCTCCATGCTACATAGTTGCTTTCCGTACTGCATTTTGAATGGCACTGAGGGGAAAAGGCAGCCAGATGCATTCTGATAGAACTGCTCACACCCACCTGCATGTTGCGCAGCTGCGACAGCTGTTTGCGCAGCGCATTGGTGTTCTGCTGCAGGCCCTGCAGGTGGAGCTGCATCTGCACACGGGACACGGACACCGGCTGGCTGGCGCCCAAGGATGGCGGAGGCATCAGGGCCAAAGGAGCAGACGGAGTCAAAGCTGCAGGACAGAAAACAACAAGCCGGATCAACAATCAGCTCGTTCTTCACTTTCTTTTAAAGTCCATCAGAGAACAGAGACAGAAGTTGTCCCAAAACACTGAATCAACGCTCGAAAGGGCATGAGAGAATCCAAATCCCCAACAGGTTTGACTCTCATGACCTCCGATATCCATCAGATAGCAAAAACTATTTCACAGGCAGCAGCCGTTCAGGACAACTTCTGTCTGTGCTGCAGGTCAGAGGTGGAGATTACAGTTTCATGTGGACTTCATGATTAACAGCATGGGTGGGCTTCAGACAAACAGCATTTCCACTAAAACCCCACATACTTCCTCTTATTTAAGAGGCCTCAGACAGCCTGAATGCACGAGTGTGTCCATATCAGACAACCCTGACAATGACGATGAGAGCTACAGTTTAATCTGAGAGAAACCAGGGGTGGGGTCACAAGCAGCATGCAGAACGACACAGAGGGAGACTCACTATAGAATGACCCATCAATAACAGGTTAGACAGTTGCATTTTCAAGCCATAACTAAACGAAGGAAGACTCGTGTGTCCCCAACATCAGCTAGAAAACAGAAAAAGCTGAAAACTCATCCTCGAAAACCTTTGTTTTAACCACATTTAGTCGTTATTCAAGACAGTTTCTGCAGTTTCACTCTGGACAGTCACCCAAACGACTTTCTGCTGCCTCAGTGAGTCATATGAAGAACAAAGTCCTGATGTTAACAGAAAGATAACACTTTGGGTCCTTTTTTTACCGATCGTCGATGTTTTCATCATCCTGGCAGACGGATAAGAATCTGACGTTTACAGGAAGGAGGAAGAAAGGGCTGATCGCAACTTTTTAAAGTCCAACAAACAAAATCTGCTGCACACAAAATCTGTTCTATGTTGCAACAGAATCAAAACATCCAGGCTTATCTATAATGGGATATAAGATCCAATTTTTCAATTTTGGCCAGATAACAAGAGAACGTGAAATTACAGAATCTCTTCCTGCTGGATGCATCGAAGTGAAAAACAGCAAAAGTAATTCTGTCAGCTATAAAAACCTGCAGCTCTTCCAGCACTTAAGATTTCATGACTGAAGAGGTGCAAACCCGGCCAATCAGTTTTAAGAGTGCCAACAAATTTTCAAAAGCTCCGCAGACTTTTTAAACATGGTTGGCTACCAAAAATAACCCAGCAGCAGGAAAACCTTGACAAAACACATCTTTGTTTCAGAATGAATGCAACTCGGGAAGACAGAAAACAAGTAGGAAGTGAAGGACGGCCACTGAGAGGGAGGCGAGTCCTTCACGACGACACACACAGACGCTGTCTGAAGCTGACGGGAGTCCAAATACAGGAGAGAGAACGGGAGGGGGGGGTGCAGGTCAGGGAGGGGACAGGTAGGACACATAACTACCTTTCTGTTTTTTAGTTCGTCCAGCTAGAACAAGAAGCACGGGCAGCAGTTACACAGCAGCATGAAGAAGCAGGCAGTCAGCTGTTACCATCACATGTGACGCAATTTAAGAATTATATGCTGAGAAAATGAGAGAGTGGCGCTCTGTGACGGGAAGTAGAGCCAATTTATGTGGCTATCAAACAGGCAGCAGTGGTGAGCAGTGACAGGCCGTGATAGGAGACTGTGTGTCTCTTTTGGGGGGAGGCGAGCACTTACTGTCGGTTCCCGAGCAGTCGCTGGCCGACTCAATCTTCTCCCTGGAAGAGGCAAGCGTTAAAGCACTTAGAGCCAGAACAAACCATCAGCTCAGCTGCTGAGACGCTCGCAGATATGGTGGGAAATATGTGTGCATGCAGATGTTTTCACTGTGTGTGTGTGTGTGTGTGTGTGTGCAAGTCTGGAATCGCTCACTCGTTCACTCTTCAACAGCAGTAAATTAGAATTATGGAGATAAATCACACTGGAGGAGGTTATGTTGTCACCCTGGTGAAAATATGCACTGTAGGTCTGTACCAAAGTTAAGATTTGGAGGAAATTCAGAGTGTGGTTTGAGTACGACCCACCGGTGACTCGATTAAGTCTGGTAATGATCTGGATCTGAGACCAATTTTCAAGGCAGAGGCATAGAAAAATAATGGCATTCAGGAGAGTGCATCTCCACTGAGACTCATCACATCCCTCCTATTAACATTCCCAGATCTGCACCCAAATCTCACGGCTTCCTCCTCGTTCCACTGCCGTTCTGCCCGACAAGCTACATGAAAATCTGTCTGAAACTGATCCAGATCTAATCATCACTGAACGTTAATCACTTTGTCCTTGACCGAAGGTACATACCGAATTTCATCCATTCACAACTTTCTGAGTTACGCTGGTAACAGACATATATACACTCTAGAGTTGCTACGGACTGTTATTTTAATCAAATCAAAATCAAATAAAATCAAATTTCTATAGCCCAAAATCAGAATTTACACATTATCTCACTGGGCTTTGACAAACTTTACAGATGTGACATCCTCTGCCCTCAGACCCTCGAACCGGGTGAGGAAAAACTTAAAAAAGCCTGAACAGGGAAAATAAGATACCTCAGGAAGAGCCACAGAGGAGAATCCTTCTTCCTGGGACGGACAGACGTGACTTGGATGTCACTTGTACAGAAAGTCACTGTTTTAGTTAATAACTAATCTGCCGATTATTTTCAAAATTAATCAATTAGTCCATAAATGAAATGAAAAATGCCCATCACATTTTCAGACCCCAAAGTGGCATCTTCAAATTGCTTCTTTACTCCAATCAACAGGTAAAAACCCAAAGACTCATCATTTACTGACAGAAATGACAAAGAGAAGCAGCAAATCCTGACATCTAAGAAGGTGGAAGCAAATGTTTTGTAATTCTGCTCAAGAAAAGACTGATTATTCACTCACTGACTGTGGAAACATTTTGCACAGTCACTCTCCTTTTCGCCAATCTTTCACTTCACACTCAACTTTTTATTATTTAGTTTAAACTCACCTTGCTGACAGCTTAGGCTGACAGTGAATTTGGGCTTTTAGAACATGAAAAATGGAATTTGATCAACTATTTTGTCACATTGCTAAAGTCCAAAACTATATTTGATGAGTGCACAGTCTTACTTTGTTGCATAATTTATGGAAGAAAGCAGCACAACACGTTTTCTTCACATCAAGGTAAACATATCCTTCACAAGGCAGAAAGGGAAGAAAACAGGGACTGTTCTGAAAACAACCCTCATCTGTCGAGCCAAACGTGCCTGTGTATGATGTGCGTTTTCAGCCTGTGTGTGTGTGTGTTGGATCACTGTCAGGGATACATTTCTGACTGGAGACCAGTTAATTATGGAGCGCTGCTGAATCTGGAGACCAAAATCATGTGTCTAGGTGGGAAACAGTCCATATTTGGGTCACTGGTTCAGGTACGTCTCCATAAATGAATATAAAGTGAATGTAAAACATTTGTGTGTGCGTGTGTGTCTTACGGGCTCTCTGCCTCGGGCGCTCGGCTCAGGACTCTCTGCAGCAGCCCCGTCAGACTTGCAATCTGCTTCTCCATGGCCTCCATGCGCTCCCTGGAGCCACAAAGCAGAGCCACAGAACACTGAATGCTGTAGTTTTGACAGAAAAACTCACAGGACCTCCAGTGTTTCAGCTCCGTTTGTTGGTGCTTGTATAATATTCACCACTGCGTCATGATTAACAATTCATGAATAATCACTTAAAGGTGACCAGACCCGTGTCGGGCGCCTTCACAGCTTGACTCACACTTTAGAACTGTTGCTTTGCTTTTAATGTTTTATATGTATGTTGGGTTTTTTTTAACTTTGTTTAAAATATTTCAGTCAGTTTGTTTTATTTTTCAGACTGTTATTACTGTGATTTTAGTTTTTATTCTTTATTTTCTTTTACATTATTTTCAACATGACAAGCCGTTTTTTTTCCATCTCTTATTACTGCCACGTGTTGTCTTTTCTTTCATTCAAAGCACGTCGAGCTCGTAATACATCTTTTGTAAAGCGCTTCACTGCTGCATTTTTTTGTATGAAAGATGCGACATGAATAAAGATTACTACATTTTATTATTATTAACTTAGTCGGTCCGGAACAACCAGTTTGATCAAAAACAAAATTACAAATATAAAACACCCCAAAACCAAAAGATGCGTCCTCGGATCAAACTGAAGTGTGGTTCAATACTGATTCTGAATATTTGATAATTTTCATCAATAAAGCAGCAGCAGCTCCCACAGACCCGCCGCCTCCTCCTCCTCACACACACTCTCACACACTCTCGTCCACTCCAGCCCAGTTTGCAACAGATTGTGGTACCCTGCGTGTTTAAGTCGGTACCTGCAGAGCCTCGATAAAGAAAAGAGCAGCAGTGCTGGACATCTTTCAGGTGGAAAAGCAAAGGATATGAGCAAATTGGTGTGCAACTGCTGCTAGTGCTGCAGCATTCAAGACGTGCTCAGTACATAATTGTTTAGACGTGTTGTTTTCTTGTTGGTTCGCTGGTAAACAGCTTTGGAGATAGCTTACAAAAGTTGTTCTGCTGTGTTATAATAGCCAAGAAAAGTACAGTTTTATGTTTTGGCTTTGTTAAACATATACTGTATATTAATAATAATCTCAAACTAATACTTTTAATACTGTGTAGATTTTTTTACTCCATGGTCTTAAAAATGGGAAACAAAATATTTGTTCTTTTCAAGATACAGAATCAAATTTAGAAATGTGACACTGCCAACCTTAGGACCAAATACAGGAAGTTACAGCGGTTGCTGATCATACCTGGACACTGGGAAAGGAAAAATGAGTCATGGAATCACATTTTTAACCGACATATTATCTTAGGACATTAGAAAAAGGTTAAATGGAAATGAAATTGTGATGTTTTTCACATATATTTGAAGAGGATGAGAGCGACACCATCTGAAAGTAAATGAGCTGTTTATTCAATTTTGTCCCTTTATTCAAACAGTGATAGAAAGCAAACCACCGGTTTGAACCAGTGAATGATTTGGACAGCAGCGAGTCTGGAATGTATTAAATGTTCACCGATTTAAATAACGGATGAAAAATTCCGATATTCTACTGTTCTGAGACGCATCAGTACACCATGAAACAGAAACTATGAACTTTGGTCACACCAGAATTCAGACGTTTCACACAGAAATCAATTTATTTGAAAGGCATTGTGACGTAATGCTTCAACATTGATTTGTTCCTTTGCCCTGCGAGTTTGAGCTTTTGGCCAACAGCAACCTGTCTTGATATGATTGCAATCACATCAACTGTTGCTCCATCCAACTTTACAGAACTGCCAGGAGGGAGCAGCAAACAAGTTCTGCAGCTGGCTGTGAGGGGTAAATAAACTGACTGTCCATCAGCAGCTTGTCGGTGAGGAATCAGACTTCCTAACGTCTGGTGCAAACGAGAAGAAACAGGAATGAGGGCTGTTCATTTTTACACATACTGACACTTTTATCGAAATTCCTTCACGATCCGAGTCTTTATCGATACAGATATTAATGCTTTGCTATTATTTGTTGGAAACTGGACTGGACAGTCTGGCAGTCAGCTGGAGCTGTCGAAGGTTCTGTGATTTGGTTTAACCTGATGCACAATGTTTGTGTGCTTCTGGTAAATTTATTTTGGAACATGAATTACATTTTGCTTCTTCTTATCGTAGGCTTTGGCAAAATGTTACCAAACTTTAGACATCTTGGTACTTTCAGCATCCCTCACAAGAAACTGACCGCCAGAATTCTTCTTTGTTTAGTTTAATTAGTGTTGGCTGGCACTTCAGTTTTATTTAACAACCCTTTAAGACAAATGATGTGGGGTTTTTTTGCCAGTCATTTGATTTGTTTGACGTGACTCGACTTGAAATGTAACGTTATATTATCAGAATTACGAGGCTCAATAAGGTCAAACGCTGATATTTGTGTCTTGCTGTGTTTCAATCCCCAACCATAGCAAGAAATGCTAACACTAGGTAGCATGATGCTCATAGAAGACCAAGTAAGATTGTTGCAGAGAAGCTACAGTATTTAAGAGAGCTGTGGTGACTACAGGTAAAGGATACAGAGTAAAATTTGCACTTCACAGTCTCACCGTGAGCACCAGCCTGTGTGAAGACGTGTGTTACCTGGTTTCCGTTTCATTCCCCAGCAGCGCTGAGCCAAAGCCTCCAGCGCTGCCTCCTTCTCCTCCGGTCCCAGCCATCAAGCAGAGCTGCTCCGAGGTGAGACCCAGCCCTGGGCCCTGGCCCCGGGCTTTGGGACTGTCCCCAAACACGGACGAGGTCACAGAGTCCCTTCTTAAACTCTGCCTCCCGGGGGAGCCTCGACCGGGCATGGTGCCCCCGAATGAATCCCTCATGTCGGGTATCTTCTGCGGGGAGGAGGGCGGTGGCACCCGCAGCCCCATGGCCAACATGGATGCAGTGTAGGCATCGTTATAAAGCGGCCCTCCTGGCCTGTAGAGGACCCCCGTTTCCATGAGCTCTCCTTGTAAGGCAGCTGCTGAATAGGAGGTAATCGAGCGCATGGACCCAGCACCTCCTCCGCTGCTCCCTCCCCCTCCCCGGCGGTACAAGGAGCCATAGGGGTCTGCTCTGGCTGGCAGAGGGGAGTGAGGACCTCCAGCCAGACTCAGCCGACTTGTCTCTGGGCCCAGAGAATAGGGGTCGGCGTAGATCCCGCCTCCCCCACGTTCATCCCCCCGCAGCAGCACCATGCTCCGTGACCCCCCCACCTCATCGTCGGGCTTCACGTCCCTGCGCTCCAGGATGGCGCTGGAGGAGGCACCGAAGGCCTGCTGGGCATGATGGGGCTGATGGGGCTGGTGGGGAGAGGAGTGGTGGGACTGGGAGTGCGGGTGCGGCAAGGAGTGGGTGTGGTGTGGCGGCCCGGCGTAAGAAGAGGGCCTGCTGCCGCTGTAGAGGAGGCGGGTGCGAGATGGAGAGCCTTGAGGGGATGCAGAGGAAGAGGAATGCTGGGAAGACATTGGCGGGTTGCTGAGGCGGCGGTGGGGAGGAGAGTCCTGAGGCGCATACACCATCTCCCTCTACAGGCAGAGAACAACAGATACAGACTTATTCTCACTTTTTTAGTGATATAATTTATCACTCTAAAACCACAAATGAATTCTCTAATTAATTCTTAATTAATTAACTCTTTATTCTAATGTTTGCCGTGATGAAAAAAATCCATAGATGAGCTTAATTCGTAAGATCTTTCAGTGAAAAAAATAGAGAAACGTTGATATTTTGGGCCTTTGAGTCATTCAGCAGTGATAAATCAAGTTTTGAGGATTCCTACAGCTGCAGTTTCTATACAAACCAGCCAAATGATTGTCCGTGAAGGTTCTCAGTCATCCAGGTCATCTTGATCTCGGAGTGTTTAGTAGGAAACAACTGGACTTCTTATCTTGTTTGAAGACGTTTCGCCTCTCATCCGAAAGGCTTCTTCAGTTCTGAGGTTCAGTGTGGGAAACCCAGGTATTTAACCCCGAGTGGGTAGAGACAATCACCAATCACCAACAACGAGGATGTGTTTTGAAACCAACAGCCTCCTTTGTTGGTGAGACAATCACCAACAAGGAGGACGTGTTTAGAAAACAACAGCCTCGTCTGCGGTCGTCTGGCTAGGCATCGTGTGAGTCATTAAGGTCACAAGAGCCCGGGTGTGAATCACTTGAGAGTGTTTGCCCATCACCCTTGGTTCCGTGTGACACCTTGGGTTCACATGGCCCCAGGTGTGTGTGGGGGTTAAACCGCCTGGGGAGGGCTCCCAAGACAGCATTGTAGGTAGCAGACAAATGGTGTCTTAGTCCACCACCCCTGTTAAGAGAGGGTTTCTACCCACTCGGGGTTAAATACCTGGGTTTCCCACACTGAACCTCAGAGCTGAAGAAGCCTTTCGGATGAGAGGCGAAACGTCTTCAAACAAGATAAGAAGTCCAGTTGTTTCCTACTAAACACTCCGAGATCAACCAAATGATTAATTTATCCCCACCTGTGAGTGCACCCAAGTTAAATGGAAATGTAATTACACCGAAAATTGGACATTAATCGATGGGTTAAGTATTTGCAGCCCCACAGATGGTTTTTGCTGCATGCAAATCATTAACAACGTAATGCAAGTAAGATGTTGTAATATAGGAACTGTTAAAGGATGTGATTAAACAGGGCTGATGAGGATATCACTAACAAATCTTTTTCCTTTTAGTTCCCCACCAGAAATGCTACAAGTGACATTTTTTTGTCTATTCTTCCCTCACTGAGAAATCTATGAATCACGGCCACCGTCGTTGTTTGCATAAGCTTATCAGTGAAAGAGCAGTTAGCATCAGGATTGTGTGTGTTAAAGTACATGTTTGAGCCTCAGTCAGACGCAGATTTCGAGTCTGCTGTTGGCTAGAAGAGGTATCAGAATGCTAACCGCATTTAGCATCTTATGTTTGTGTTCTTTGTTAGCTGCAGCGGCTGATAAAAGGTTAGTGGTTGTGAAATATTCAATGACATCTGTTATACTGTTACAGAGGGTTCACAAAGCTACCCCATTAAAGTAGGTCTTGAACTGGCTCATAATAAACTGGTGTTTGCTTAGAAGACAGAGTTTAGCTTTTGTGTTTGTGATGTACCAAATCTAGCCAAACCGGTTTGAAACTCAAAGTTGCCCCTTTAGGAGCGTGTGATGATAAGGCATGAGGGGATTCATTTTCGGGATATTGTCTTTTAGTGGTAGGTGTTGTGGCAGGTCAAGGGAAAGCAGGGTCAGGACTGATATTATAACGTAAGGGGAGGTGGTTTGTGAGGAGTTTAGAGTTTGAACAAAGGTCTCAAGGAAGATGGCGAAGGCAAGAAAGAAAGAGTGAAACGAGACTAAGCCAACTTAAGTTCCTGTGACACAACACCATGAAGAGTTTTATGTTATGCTACACCTTTTTAAACTGAACTTCCACATCTGAGTGCAGGCGGGTCAACTTTGACCTGAGGGTGCGTCCAGGACTTACTCCGGATCGGCTACTCTCGTACTTTCTTCGACGCAGCGCAAAACTGCTGTTGTGCCACACAAGTCATTTGAAATAATGGGTTTCTGAGTGCAGCTGTGCCATTGGTGCGTCCTATGTGAAAGTCCCTTGACCGAGAGGAATGTTCAACGTGATACACCAGAAGCCACGGTTCAAGAGGTGGAGCAGGTCTGTCAGACCAGTCTGTTAAAGTGTCCTTGGATAAGATGCTGAATCCCCCAAGGCACAGACTCGATGTGTGAATCTTTACCCTCAAAAGGTGGCAACATAGATGATAGACTGTGCCACAAGCGTGTGAATTTGTGTATGAACTAGTGAGAGCGATTTGATTAGTGTTGAAAGATGCTGGACAAATGCAACACCATTTACCATTTAGACTGTGGATAGATGGTCAGTGTGGGCCAGGTCAGGCATTTTGGAGGATATAACCAAACCAGCGAAGTCTACTGGTGAATATGCTTCTAGGAATGTATCATTTTAAAATGTATTTATTTTAGGACTATTCTGTTTCATCTGGTTGATATGCCTGCTTTATTTTCTGTCCTGTAAAGCACTCCGTCATGTGGATTATATATGTGTAATGTGGATTTTAACCTCGATGGCTTAGTCAGCTTTAAAATGTGCATAAAACAAAGATTACACTAAAATGCTGCAGCATTTAGTATGTCATCGTTATCTAACCTTTCAAGCTGCAGCTGTCAGGAAAAAGGACAAACTTCTGCAGCTGAGAGCGACATGTTATCGAACCTCTTATGTACAAAGCTGCATAAATTTTCTGACTGAATGTTGTCAGTCGTTTACCTGTCAGGATTCAGAGAGGTTTGGTAAATACGGGCCCTGATGTTTCAAAATTGACAGGAAAGGCTCCAAATAGCCCCCTGAAGTGTGCCCTGCACTTGATGAACATGAGGGATTATCTTTTGGCATCAATCCCAAACAACAGAGTGAAACAAAGAAGAGCGAGGCCGAGCATAAGTCAAAGCCGTGCACTGGAGTAATACATCCTGCAATGAAGCACAAAGGAAGACAACACTGTAATTGCTTATGACGCACTAAGATATCTCCTGGAAATGATGCAAATTGAAAAACCAATATTTCGGCATAATAACTCCTAGGTTTCAACACCCCGTGGACAGCCCCGCAGCAGAGTAATGACTCCAGAGCCATCATCTTCCATCTCGTATCTTAGCAACAGCCCCGTATTGACACCATCCTCTAGCTGAATACAGACACGTTTTGTTCCACATCCAAGACCCCCTGAAGTCACCAGAATCACAGCTGCGTTCTGAAAGGTTCGTCCCATGGCGCCATTCAAACCTGGCCTTTTCCCCCAATGAGGAGTATCTGATCCAATCATTCTCATCTGCAACCACATTCTGTCCCGCGCTCTGTCTGGATGGACTTCAGTAGCCCTGGTCATACACACACACCCTAGCCACTCACCTTGATGCTGGCCAAAGCAGAAAACGTATCTCACACTCATAAAGTTCAAGGTACGCCTGCCAGTGTGATGAGGCCGTAAAAATGCTGGCAGATTTTAGAGGCATGGCGCAATCTGACGCTGGCGACCGATCCTGTGAGAGAACGAGGGCAAGTTGACCTCTAAAAACAGGCAGCTGGGATTCACGCACAGCGGAAAAGCAATCACACACCAGCATGTAAACAAAAAGCCTCTGGCAGTTTGATTGGCGCCAGTGGAAACGTGTAAAACGTGCCCAGCTGTCAACAACACTTGCATCAATGTGGCTGTTTAACATGCAGATTCATTTTTTCACAGCTGCATATATCTCCTTTTTCTAAATATAATTTGCCAGGTTTGTAATTTATTTTATTCTACAAAAGCTGTCATTCTCCAGCACACTTCCATAGTCATTTCCATAATCGCAGCGTAATAAGATGGAGAGGGTCTGTACTGAAAACACTGGCATTTCGCGCTCTGTCAGTCTGCTGGCAATGGTTTACTTTGCTCCAGCTGCAATCACATGCACACAGCATTACTAATCGTGCTAATCGTGCTAATCATGCTGACGGCACGTTGATTCTGTTGGCAGCCTACTGATGAAATCAGATAAATCCTGTTGGGGATCACAAACCAGAGATGTCACAGGTAGAGTGCAGGACTGAAGAACATGTTCAAAGATCTGACATTTCAACCAGCTGCATTTACATGAACACTCAAATGCTCGAACGTAGATGAACAGAATAATAATCCTATATTTTCCTCTTTATATTGTTTATCTTCCTTCCTACCTCCAAAGTAACTTCCTGTCATTCTGGTCAGGTGGTTTCGCTTTTCACAAATGAACCAAAATATTGTCACTATGCATTTATCTCCACTAGTGTCAGGATGTCAACATTCCTCCCCAGCAGCTGTCACTGTTGGGTATCTAAATGAATGTTTCATTGTGTAATATTTAGTTCAGAAGGATAGCTTTGGATAAACAATGCCAGGTTTTAAGCAGACGATAGACGATAAGTTTAATAGCACCAACTAAGGGGCTCGTAGGCACGTAAATACCTGGACGTCAGTGGTGCAAATTATTAATGCTCCTGAGAAAAAGTTTTTGTGTTCTTCATCAGACAGTGACGATATGTATTTACAATATTAAAGCAGCAGGCAGTAAGATTGAGAACAGGGAGGACTGAAAGGCTGAAAACTTGACCCAGCTACAGTCTAGCTCAAACCCCTCCCTGCAGAGAAGGCTGCCATGCATGAGCTCAAGTTCAGTCTAATTTCTCTATTTTCCACATAATTTTCTTGAACTATCGGGTTAATATTTTGGTGTCTCTGCGGTGTGTGTCCAGGAATGGACAGTTTGTTTCACTGATAGTATTTGTTTCTCTACCATAATGCTCAGAGGGCACACTCATCAGTAGTGATTGCCATTCCACGCTCTGAGTGGCTGTTTTCTATAAAGCCATGTATTTTTTGCAAACAGTGTTAGGAGCAGCAGGCGGGACAATCGTGATCGTTTCAGCGATTAAAACGATGTTATTTTTATAAAAGTTACTGACTGCACCTTTAACAGAACAAGGCAATTACTCAACAGACAGTGGTGGATCAATTAATAATGAGAACAATCACTGGATGCTCCGACGCAAGTTCGCACTCTGACCTTGTGTTTCTGGGTAATTGTGAAGTGTTTTTCTCAGGTTAAAGCACTGCACACATTTCCCATCTACTGCACTGTGCCTTCCTGACCTGGGCCTCAGATAAACTGGGCTGCAGTCCATCATCTCCGAATGGTGTTTCTGCTATGTTACATTCTGCTGGCGTCTGGCCGAGTCGGCAGCAGTGATGTATGTGAGGACTGGCTCTGGGCCGAGAACAGCAGTGTTGGAGTAAGGTCACGTGAGTCACTCACACCCTGTCAGAGCCGCGAGTGCGAGGGACTAACTTACACTCGGACGCATCATGTGATGCAAAGTAGTGTTTGTAAACAGAACTAAAATCAGCATGAGGTGGGAGATGGCTGCTGGTGTGGAGATACATTAATGATTATGTATGACTCATGCGGCAGCTTGGTTGGCTGCTAACTATGACTTGCAGAGAGAGAAATCTTTCTCTTGCTCTCTACTCTGAGTTTATGAGTCATAATCCAGCTATAGGCAGAGTGACTTGGTAATGAAGGGAAAGGTGACAGACTGAAGCGGGGGCAATTTTTTTGCATCAGTTTACAGTTTGGCACAGAACTAATACAAAACGGATGAAAACGCTTGAATACTGCATAACATCTCACCTTCTGCTCTCTTAGGAAGTGACTTTGAATAATTGAAAGTTTCTCCTAAAATTAGGGGACCTGAATGATGCAGTGATGTTTTAACCAACCCAAAGATGAGAGGTGAGTAAGGTGGTTGAGCACGTACCCGCAGGTCCCCGTTGGCCAGGTGTGGGTTATGGTGTCCAGGGTAGGTACCATAGATGGGCTCCTTGCAGTAAATCTTAATCACGCAGCGGTCCTGAACGTCCCGCGGGTCCTCCAGCTCATAGAAGACGTTACGGGTCTCATCTTTGATCAGCAGAGCCGTGCTGGGAGACCTGATCATCAATATTCATCAAAACAAAACAAAAACAAATAAGCAAACGTTAATGCAAGGACAATTTCAGCCCCGATTACCCACTAATGATTGGTGATGTACGTTCAGAGAGAACTGGAAAATCTCTAACTGCACGAGGCGTCGAAACTGAGAGAATCAACTGGAGGCAGTTTCATATTGAGCTCATCAGAATGTGATATTCAGTGAGGCTGGAGAGACTCACATCACAGAGCAGCTGCACAACACATTTTTATACAGTTAATTTATAATTAATGGGGATGTAATGATAGACTGCTAGACAGTTATTAATCGATACAAATTTGAGATGATTCAAATCGCCCGAGGTGTAAAATTAATCGATTTTCACTTTTAAATGACAGAGTGCATTTTCCCTATATCTATCTCACCACGTCCTTCAGCTCTTTGGCGTTTATCGCCTCCTTTCTGCTGTTGGACGTTCTCAGAGTCTTTAGCTCAAGACTCCTAAATATTTTGGCTTAGCCACTAGCAATGGCTTCTTTAGTGATAGTGCTGCGTGTAATATATAGAGTTTATTATCTGTGTTAGTGAATTACCATAGAATGCTTCTGCAAAGTTATTTAAGGATTCTTTAATGGTGAAGAAAAGATGAAGAATAATTTAGCAGCTTTTGATTGAGAAATGATTAAAGAAACTGTGAGTCATTGGAATGAAATATGAGAGCTGAAGTACCAGGGTCATCTGTTGTTGGTTTTGTAACATCTGGGAACATGCAGGGAAAATGGCCAATGTTAGCTAAACCCTCCTCTTTAGTAACCCCAACTTAAGTAAAAATGCGTAACAAATGGAGCTACAAATCAGCAGGAGTTGTAATAACATGAAAAAGCAGTAAAGTTAGCATATCTTGCTAGCTTGCGCTTCCTGAATGTAATACAAATTAAACAGCACAATAATGGCTCCTCCCACTGAATATTGTGAAAGGGACACATTCAATCTATAAATGCTAAGACTGAGAACAAAAAAAGTTAAAGCTAAGATGCCATTTCTAAAAATGTGTCCAAAAATATTAAATCCCTTTTAAAAATCTGTGATAAAGAGTAATTTCAAAGGAAAATTGAAATTTTGTTTTGAAGGTTAACTTTGAAGACGAGGTTGAGGCCATCTCACGCCTCCTCTGACTTCATTGATTTTTATCTGTTTCACTCTCCTGCTCTCATTCGCCATCTCTTTACCGAACGTCTTGTTTTGATTTCTGTCTGTGGATGAAATGGAACTTTCACCGCTCACCTTGTGATTGATTAAACCTGCTGTGTAGCTCCGCAGACAAGTTCAGAAAACAGCGCGGTCAATCAATGAGCGCGTTGACACACACAGTTCCATTTGCGAGCGGGGCGTACCTGAGCATGGCCATGGTGAGCCTCTGGGGGAACATGTGCACTATGAGGGCCCTCAGGGTATCCAGGCTGGTCAGCTCGTGGGTCAGGTGCACCCTGCGAGTCTCCTCCCCAAGCTGGAGGAACAAGATCCCTGCATTTATGGGTGGGGAGGATCAATGAGGGACATCCACGATGGTTGAACGGGGGTAATGAAGTTTTGAATCGGGGATGAAAACAGAGTGATAATTTTCATCTGAAATTATTTGTTTTTGTGCTCGTTTGAACCCCCCCACCTCCCTTACATTAGACCAGCTCCCATCCTCACAGTTACCCTTTAACCCCTCACATCAAACACTCCCATCAAAGTTCTCCAAAACTGACCCCCTGCTCTCACCTTGAATCCACCATGTCAGTGCTACATACATCAGGGTGATTCACAAAACAAGTTACAATAATAACCCTGGTGTTAATGCCTTTATCTGATGCGTACATTAAAGTGTATCCCACACGTGCTCTTTTTACACAGAGATTGTACAATATCACCACAATAAAGACCCCTTTATGAGAAGACCCCTATTGCACGCGAGCTGCCGTTGTGGCAATCAAGAGAGGCTATTTTGATTCAGGTGGGTGAATGAGCAGGAAAGTAATACCATGGCTCCTTTGTGCAGTCTCCAGCACAAGATGGTAGTGCTCTTATCCAGGATGGTTTAGATTAAATTTATGTCCAGATGGAGGAAATAGAGACGTGTCATCATGGCCATAGTTGTGATTTTCACTTTTTGTTTGTACCTCTGCCCAGAACTGAAATATGCCAAGGTGAGTGTGTTTAATGTTTCTCTCTTCATGACAAAATGCCAATCTCTTTCTTGCAAAATTATTTATTAAACTGACTAATGTATGAGTAAGTATTGGCCCAAATCAGGTGAGATGTGGGGATGATTTGTCTGTCATTGTGGATGGGGTAATGCCAAGGGTCTCGGCCTCTCCAATAGGACGTTCTGAAACATTCATTCTCCATTGTGCCATTGTGTAAAACCTGAAGCCTCATGAAAAGACATGTTATCATGTGTTAAGGAACAGTTACAGAACAAAAGAAAATGTGGTTACATGATGCCTTTAGATAAGGAAGGACTGCCGTGATATAAATACATTATGACTGAAACACTGTGTGGATTGTTTTAAAAACACTCTGGTAAGAATTAAAATCAATCATTGTTTTAATATTGTTTTGTATCTCTTGAAAATGCATCTTATTCATACGCCAGACAAATTTTTTGATGATTCTGCTTCTTATTAGTCATTAATCAAAGAGGAGGGGATGCTCAGCAAGATCATTTAACCACACTGCAAAGATGTTTATAGCCTGAGTTCCTATAATTAGAGGACAAAAGCCTGCTTTGACTCGACACTGAGGGTTATACCAGGTTTACCAACCACACTTGACACGTTTAGTCAACTCAAATAATTGATTGTAAAAGGAGGCAGCTTTACAGTCACAGTTAGCCCGTTTTGTTTCCTGCGGCCTGTCAGAAACATCAAAGAAGATTATTAGTGTCAGACACATGGACACATCCAGTGTGATTGGCATTTGACTCTTGATTGGCTCTTAACTTGTCAATCAAAGGAATGTGATTGAGCCTGACACAGGAAGGTGAAATAAAGGGGACATTAACTTGAGTTGCCCTCTGAATGAATGAAGATGAATTCAATCATCAGTGTTTCAGCTGTGCTGTACGATATCAGTGAAATCTTTTAGTTTCAATGCATCGCTGCACTCAGAGCAACACAGGAAAACTGCATGGCAGCCTTTAAAAAATTGTATTATCTCACAATGTGATAGAAGGAGGACGATAGATCAATCTGACTCAGTTACCGTGACGTTAGACCACAGAAAAATTGGGCAGATGCCTCAGCTGTTACAGATCGACTGTCTGCAGGGGCCACTTTACTGGCAAGTTATGGTGTTTTGCCAGAGGTCACAAATACTTCTAATCACAATTCATGTGAAGTTGTATTGATTGACAGCAGGGTGCTTTGGGAGAAATGCTAACATTAGCATGCAAAAATGTTCACAGTGGCAAATGTCAAATTCTGCCACTGTCAAAACAAGAGACAAATGTTGATGATGTAAGATAGTAGATGTCTCACACGCTACCACGGAGAGGAGGGGTTTATGATCTATACTGCAGTCCACCCCTAGGGGGCAGTCAAGAAGTGTTGGCTTAATTTTTGACGTGCTCTCATGTCATCTATCTTTGGTACAGTCAATGGTATAAAATATAAAGGACTACCAGATATTTAGCCCCACCCTGTCTCTGCTCACCCTTAAGCTCCTAGCCTGCAACCAGAACATACCTATTTTCACATCTTCCAACTTTTAAACCAGTCTACTATACACTGCACAGTGACAAGTCCTAACAACAACACGGATAACACCGATTTGAAGGAAGAAGAGGAGGAGCCACTTGTACAAGGTTACCTGCAAGCTGATGCATCAGAATGGTCAGTTTGCTTGCTACAACATTAAGCTCCACCACCACAAGTGATTGGTGTTTGTTCCTTAGGTTTTCTACGCAGCGGAATAGGTCTGTCAGAATCAGTTTTTTTGGAGACATTGGTGAATTGCAACAAAAGCAGAAACCCTCAGTCATGACTGTACTTCAGCCTTGATGTGTGATGTAGTACATAAAAACACCACACTGACATGTTAACAAGGTCAAAAGGTCGACCTTCGTCAGAGGGGGCCTTTAACGACAGCGAGCGGTCTGACCTGGCGCCCGCAGCTTGGCCTGGCTGGAGGAGCGGGCCAGAGGCAGGCTTTGGCGAAGCCGGTTCATTCGGTTGAAACCGATAGGGATATCAGGCTCTGACATGGTCTCCAGATTTTCAGCTGAAGCAAAGGAAACCCTGCTGGCCTGGTCAGCGAGAGCCGGCTGAGGCGGGCTGAGGCGAGTCACGCGTGGTGTGCGAGTCTGCAAGACACAAAATTAGAAGTAAGAAGAGACAGAGAGCAGCGATAAGGCAAGAAAGAACAGATGATGCTGAGACATTTATGTCAGTAGTCAAGGGGTTCACATCAATAGATGTAGAGCACAAAAACAAAAGAAAAACAAAATGGCCTTAGGGAATCAATGCACAGAAACAAAACAGCAACTGAAAGAGAAAGCGTTTAGCACACATATAAACAGTTCACCTCAGACAAAGCAGTCTCTAGCAACAGAGAGGAAGCTGAGTCCTGAAGATAAAACCAGAGCGTCTCAGAGAGCAGCACAGCCGGTCAGGTTCAATAAAAAGACTCTTGCCAGCAATAGAGCCTAAATACCCCCAGACTGCCCTCAGAAAAGCCCACCTGCATTCATAATGACGCAGTGGAACTATTGAACAAAGCTTCTATTAAATGTTCTAAAGAGGAGAAGAGTGTGTGTGGCTGCTGACAAAAATGGGCAGCAGCAGTGGATGTTGCTCTGCAGCTACAGTGACGGAACTCTCGCCCCGTGCCGACGACAGCGAGCTGCCCTCAACCGGAAAGAGCTGAGCAAACATGAACGTTGTGATGCTAATTAGAACAGCTCCATCCAAAATGCAGATTACCATCGATGTTTCACCTGCCTGATGCGAACCAACAGGGAAACTGAAGGATCTCTGATTATGGTACATCCAGAAGCGGCAGCAGCCGGTTGGCCTTTAATGAATTCACACTGACAAACATTTTCCAGCCCAAAGAATACGATAATGAGCTCCCACGGTGCCATGTGAAGCCAGATCCCATTGCCTTCTGCATCTGTGGGCTTTGCTTAGTCCTCGTGAGCGCTACATGGGTGCCGTTTGATTTCTTGAGGCTACAACAAGCTGAGATCATGCAGGCATGACACTCAGCCATGCATGTGTGCGCACACAAGGAGGAAGCGCTTATAATCGTGTCACAAGACCGAACGAACTGCAAACTCACATGCATGCAAGCGTACAAGCTGCTGCACTGCATCGCATGTCTGCAGTAACAATATTTTGAGAATCTTTAGAATGCTGAGTCCATACACAGGCACCTCCGAACACGGACCAGCCTGACAGATTATGTGTGCTGCCTCTCATATGTTTGGAGATTAGTGGTCTGAGAGTGCGCTCGCCAATCAGACGTTGCACACTTTCTGCCTTCAGCCAAACAATTATCGAGCGACTGAAGAGAAAAGAACAACTTGAATTTTGTGTTAGTTGAACCGTAGAGAAAAGAGAGCAGCAGCAGAGGGTAGAAAACGCACGTCGGAGCTTATATGCACGAGAGAAATGAAAGGTGGGGAACAAACAGAGGAAAGAAAGTCCAACATGGATGCAGTGATACGGTCTGTTTTTCCTCCTGCTAGTTTACATCTTCTATCGTGTTTGATGCAATCACATCCATAGGGAAAAGGAAGAAAGCGAGCTTCTCTAATGTTGTTGTATCATTTTCCACAGCAACAGTTAATATTTCCTCCCACAGGATCTCTGCGGATGTCACCCCCTCTCTCCTCAGCCAAGCGCTCAGAGTCGTCACATTACGTGACATCGGCTCTAGGAGATGGTTAACGTATTCGATGTTTCAATTCACGCGTTTCATGCAGCGCAGTGTGATGGCGTGATGCATTTTCGCAGCCGAAGTGTAAATGAAATTGATTTTCTTGCTGGCACAGCCAGAAAAATGAGAAACTGTCTGAAAATAACTGAATCACATAGGAATTAAAAACAAATGCAGATTCACAGAAAGAGTTCTTAATAATGTTGAAATTGTGTCGTTTTCTGTCCCCGCCTCACGGTACTGTGTCTCCATTAGCAAGGTGAAATTTCTTACATAAAGCTCAGGTCAAGGCAGTTCGACTGACCATCGTAATCCGGGTTACATTCAGGACTGAGAAAATTTCACCAAATCTAAATGAATAAATGTGGAACCCAGAGGGAAAACAAGCAACATATCAACATTTTCTTCATTTGTGCCACAACTCCAAATGCATGAGCCAATCTACCACAACTGAGTGTGAACCTGAACCCGGTGGCGAGGACGTTTCTAGCTGCTCTGCTGCAGAGGGGAGGGAGGTTAGCCCTGTTAGCCCTGCAAACACAGTCAGAGAGGAACTAGTCCCCCTGTCTCCATACACAGCTGATGGTAAGTTGGCTTGTTTTGTAAAAATAAGTAATAATTAATCAACCATATATCTTGAAGCACTAACACCTAGGGTTGTAACGATTCAGTTAAATCATGATTTCTGGCTCACAAAAAACAAAATTTAAAACCCTTTTTTTTAATAAGACATAAGACAAATTATAAATGGTAAAGGTGTCCCTTTATTATTTGTGAGAAAAAAGGACAAACTACTGTATTCTTTAAAATGTTTCTTTTTATTATTATTACATGCTCCGTAGCTCCACCCTGCTCTTTAAGACTGTTGCTTCCTGGACCTACTGACAGTGAAGACCGCTTCCCTCACTGAAATGACTGGAAGTGGTGAGGTAGTGCGTTGCGGTGTGAAAAGCAAAGTCTTAATACATAGTGTCAGCGCCATCTGCTGAAACATGTATCACGACTCATTTAACATCTCAAACAAATGGACAAATCAGTTAACTGAATAGAATTTCATCCGACTCGCAGTGCTTCGTTACATCACTCCTCAGATTACATCTCTTAACTTTTTCAATAATTTTTCAGGGCAAAGTTCAGCTTTAAAATCACTGATTTTATTTTGCACATCTCATTGACGGGTTACTTTATCCTCAGACAGGGTTAGAGGGAGCTGTGTGATTGTTTTATGCTTCTGTGCTAACTAGTGTAGCTAATTAGGGTTTGTTATATTTCTTTTTTTTAACTGCT
>KV751350.1:3776732-3803676 GCA_001698575.1 Mola mola | reverse complement strand
AGTATAATCCTATCCACAGTCTACAGGGACGAGCTGCAAATGAACCAGCTCTATCGCTCCCTCACTCCCTCCTGTTCTGTATCTTGGCTTTGCACATGAGCCCTGAGCAGAATTAGCCTCTCCATGCCTCCACCTGGCAGTAGATAAGCTACGATGGCAGAGAGCACTCCTACCATTAATGACTGCTACAGCTCTATCACACTCCCCCACACACGCTCTTTCCCCCCTGCACTAAGATCTTTACAACGCCACAGAGTCTGCGCTCGTTTGTGTCGCAGTGTCTGCTTCGGGCGATTAGGCCGCCACTACAGGCGTACTATTTAGACACGCATGCTTGTTGTTTACACAAGCATTTAAGTCGCGATAATACCTCTGTGTCATTTTTTTGAGGTGGACTTGTTTGCGTAGAGTCCTCGGTTGCATTTCAAGTTTCGTGTACCGTTTTCTGGCAACATTTTAGGATGGTCTATGCAAATGTTGTCAGTGACTCAGACCATCCTTTCTGCCATCTGGAAATGTCTGGCAACATCTGAAATCTGACTGCGTGTTCGTGGAGAGAGAGATGCCTCCATTTGCAGGCGTTATGTAATAAAACCTGCACTCATTTTTATGTAGGACATACTATATGATTGATTCCAATTGCTGCTTTGTAGTGATTTAGAGGTTAGTTCCCCTAAATTACAAAACCATTAGTAGTAATTAAATGTGCACCTAGTTTGAGTTTTATCTGTTTTAGAGGTGAAACTAACTATCAATATAGTAATACCTGCATATCATTGTCTTCCCTTGTGATACATCATTGATACACTGGCAAAAAAATAATGAGAATTAAAAAAAAAAAAAAAAAAAATACACCATTCAGAACAAATGGCCCTCACATTTCATCTCCCCCCCCGTCACTTCTTTTTCGTTCCTCGCAGCGGCACCGATCACATGAATGAGTGTAGACTAGCTGAACAGGAAGTAGCCAGGAGGATAATGGGGGACAGCAGAGCAAAGAAAGTAACTTTAAGAGATGCACCCCCCATTTTCAACTCTGGAGCCATTTTACAACATTGATGGGATATCCATAACAACTACACAATGAGCTAAAGGGTTTGGTGAAACCAAACTACACGAGCAACGCCACCAACATATAAAAACCACCACCCTGATCTCATTGGTGGTAGCAGAAAGCAGCAAATGTTAACCTCAAAGTTGACCATCAGAGATAAATGCGACGTTTAAAGCAAGGCTTCCTTTCTCGTCTCCGAGGGCTGCCGGTAACGTCAAGTCCGTCTCTGGGTTTCTTTACAAGAATGAAAAGGCCATAAGGACGCTCATAGCACTTTCACACCGACACGGCTCCGTGCCGGTTCTGGTTTCCACATCTACTTTTGAACCGGCCAGAGCTTCACACTATGAACTTCCTAAGTTTGGAACCTGAAAATATTGTTTGCACGGGGACCAAAAAATAGCTGGTTCTTCGTTGCGAAGTGTGATGTTTCAGTGATGTCTTCGGTGGGCGTGTCTTATTATCAGGAAGGAGAGAAACAAGTGATGGTTGCCGCCCACCACTTATCAAAAACTAGAAGACGAGAGACAAACAAAGAAGGACGGAGACCAAATCTGTATTGAAGAAAGTTGTTCAGTGGTCTGCCGAGGAAACGAAATTTTTGGTTGCGATTTGGGCGTCCAGGAGTTTCAGGAGAAACTCGAATGAAGCACCCGCAAAACAAAGCTGCATGCGGAACTGGCAGACAAGTTGGCAAAGGCTGACTTCGCAAATTAGAATCAAATTTTTAAAAATGTGTTGAGTAACGCCCTTAAATGGTGATGTCAGAATAGGGTATTTTGGTTCTGCTTAGACCAGTCTGAACGCGGGCTGGTTCACTCGAGAGTACAAAGGTTTTCCTGAACGGAACCAGAACCAGAATCAGAACCGTGTTGGTCTGAAAGCGCTATCAGGTCCCCATACTTATGGTGTACCTATCTAGTAATATTACCAATTAGTGGATCTGCAAAAAGTTAACTGGCAACAAACATCTATCTTATCATTAAAATGACATATTTCTATTTTGTGTCATTAATAATCTCCCAACCTCCTTAAGTTTTCTACGTAGTGGAGCTGCGCTGTCTGAATTGTTTGTTTGGTGGACTGCTTATTTCATTCACAATGTGTGTGGTGGGACATAAAAACATTAACAATGTCAAAAACATGATCTTCATTGGAGGCGGCCTTTAATAGTTTTTCAAGCAACATGCCAAATATATTGGTGCTCCTGGGTAATAAAGATTTTCTTTCACATCTAATGTTGGACTGAATATCTTTTGAGTTTAGACTGTTTGTCTGAGGCTCAATAATAAAAATATTACATTTCAGGATCAACTGTTTCTAACAACAAAAAAATGACAGCAGTGTTTCAACATGATAGTGTCCACATGACCCAAATGTTTCAAAGCTTTTACTGTTGCCATGGTAATGGATATCTAAATCAGTACTCAAAGGAAGGAGAAATTGTGTCACCTGCACCTAAAAAAGAGGGAGCAGACTTATAAAGAGAAATGGAGCTCCACAGTGGTGTTTAAGAAGTGTCAAAGAAACCAGAAAAATTCCTGCTCCGTGAGTGCAAATGTGGTCTTGCCACACTCGATGGGAGGATGTGTAGTTAAAACAATACCACAGTAGACACAATTCATGACACCCCAACCTCACCGCCCCCCCCCGATGTTAAAGCTTTATATATTTGTTTATTGTCACTGAAGGCATAAAGCTTTAAAAAATGGTATTTATGACTTACAATTTAACACAGCTGTAATGTTTGGGTGTCCACATATTTTTGTCCATGTTGTACATCTGTTGATGATTTCCACAATCCCTTTATAAGAAAAGGATGAATAATTTACTCAAAGAACAGCATTTGTTCTTCTTCCACTGACAATTCCTGCAGAACAAATCTTCTGATTAACTGTCGTGTTCGAAGATTAGACTCTTTTCTTTCATTTCTGATCCATGAGTAAAGTCCTCTAAGAGCTGAAAATCCAAATGATACACAATTCATTCTAATGAAAGTGTGGAAAAAAAACTGTAGACATTCACATTTTTTACATTTAAGAGGGTGGAAAGAGTCTATTTTTAAATTTATTTTCTGACATTGACTGTACACAAAGTGATGAGCTCAGTGATGATCTGGATCCAGATTTTCTATCGATGTTTAAACATGTACATTATGGATGTAACGATTCTATGCTCATAATTTTTTTTTGTGTTTGTTTGTTTCTGCAAAATGAGAACTAGGCAAAGTACGATATGAAATACTGTGATTTTTGTTAACCTCTCTTTTATAAAAATGAAGAATCTGGAGGTTATAAACCTCAGAAACAGAAAAACGATGCACATTTCCTTTCCTATGTAAATGAGAAAATAAAAACATCTTGTCTTAAAACTGGAGTTTGTAACTTCTGGGAATCGAGCATGAGACTTGAATGTAAGCAACTCCACTCGCCCTCCCCTCCCTGTTTCTGCTCTGTAGCTCCACCCCACCCACTTCCTGGTCTTACTGTTTTGGCTAAAATCGACTTCCTTCTGCCAAACTTCCCACATTGAAAAGTCTGGAAGCAGCGAGTTACCTTACAGTGGTGTAAACAGACCCTAAAAAAAAGAAAACGAATAACTGTACAGCTCTATCTGCTGTGTAAAATGTGTATTGCAATCGCAGTCTAAATCAACTGAACCAATCACAGTTGTATCGACTGCAGTTCATCGTTACATCCTCAAAAGGACATAAATCAAAAAGTACTGGATGGATTTTCATGGAAGTTTTGGGGTATTTAGGTCTTATGTAAAGGAACAAATATTTTGGGAGAGATCAAAGGATCTGGTACCCGACGCTGGATCAGTTTCAAACATGGAAGTAACAAAAACAAATGAAAAAAATAACCGACAGATTTTTATAAAACTTGGTGTGTTATGGCGGAGAGATCTGCAGCCGGTCTGGATCCAGATCCTTGATCCTTGATCCTTGAAAAGATGGATTTCTATGACATTTTTGGGGGTTTTTTTTTGACGTATGTCTTGGCCGATGAAGCCAGTGCTACAGTTCTGGGAGATCTTGAACTGATCTGGATCCTGGTAGATGTATGATTAAGATTAATTTCAATTACCCAGAAGCTAACCAGTAGTATCAGACCTTCTTCTTTTTCTACGGCAATTTAAGGTAACTGGCAGAGGCTTAAACTTGCCTGAATTATTTTTTTCTAGTTAAAACAATTTACAAAATAACTAAAGTTATTAAATGTAGAGTAACAGTACAATATTTGTGTCCAAAATGTAATGGAATAGATTTTAAAGTAGCAGAAAATGGAAATTCTAAAGTAAAGTACCCCAAAATCAGGGAGGCTGCAGAAGTTTTAAGTACAAATATCTTAAACTAAACCTGATGATTTCTGGTATTTTAAAAAAAATAAACCAGGATGTTACTAGCTGCCAAAAATGGATGTCATGCCAGGTGGAATTTGACGAGTTGAGCTGCGGATATACAGGACGCCGCCTATTCCTGTCATTCAGTGTAACTGTGGCTCACTGCTGCACAAGCAATCAGCAGCATTCAGAGCAAATTGCTGGCGATGTTCAGACGAGTTTATTTCCTGCAGCTGAGTTTACACATCCACACTGACAGCTCCATCCTTCTGAACGGGTCGGCTTCAGCGCGCCAGTCTCTGCATGTTTAGACGCATTTCCCCTTCCTCCATGCCCATTCGAACGCTCCCCATTCCTAATTTAGGACCCAGTGTTTCTCCCCACCCACACATGCGGCCTGCTGTGTGTATCCATGATGCTCCGACACCTCAAACCTGCGGGGAGGATTATGAGCGTGTCAAATTTGCAGAATGTATTAGCATCACACCGATCACCATCGCATTTACCCCCACTAGTCAATTATCAAGATAGATGGCTCGCACAGATAATAGCCTGCAACGGCTACTAGACCCATTTTCTGCTCAGTGGACGGAGGGAAGGAGGGGAGGTAGAGAGAGGGAGGAACCATTAGTGAAGCTGAGATGGGAAGAAAATGCTACTTTCAGCACAGTTGAAATCAGATAGAGCCAGATCGAAGGAGAGAAGAAACAGGCTGATATCATTGCAGAGTGCCTGCGGATGCAGACGAGGGGCCGGCGTGGCAGAAATGTGGAGGGAGAGGCACAATGGTCATCCCAATGAAATCATTCTCCGAGGCTGCTGAGGAAGGCGAGAGTGTGTGAGTGTGTGAGACATGAAGCAAGGTGAGCGAACGGGGCAGAAAAGTGAGACCAAAACTGAGATTCAGTCGTCAATATTGTCGTCATACTCAGCTGATCAACAAATCGCAGATTCTATTGACGTAATGCCTGAGACTCTCACTTAAAGCAGCGTGAGCAAAGTAATACAGGGAAATTCCAGAAATTAAGTTCATCAATTATTCGATCAACCGAAAATCAACCAGCTCATCGTTTGTGTTATAAAATTCTGTGACGAGCTTCTATAATTTACTGATTTATTGCACGTCTTGGTCTTGCATGGCCGTGAAATCTTGTTTGAACTAAATGGTAAGTTTTTGAGCTTTTGACCATTTTAAAACTTAAACCATGGCATCAGTCTAATGGATGATGAAAATAATTGTAAGATGCAGCTGTAGTCTACGCAATGTACGCCAACCGTCCAGCAAGGACATGCGACGCATTTTATACATCATTCAAAATACAATCTAAATGTTAATTGTACAAATTTCACTGTTCAGCGTAAAGCAGACTGAAATGATAGAGATCAGTAATGTTTAAACTACGCGAGCAACCGCGGGAAGCACAGCAGGTCTATTACCATCATGGAGTGGCCATGAAACAAGCGGAGGGACACAGAGAGGCAAAAACTGGATCAACACCATATCATGATGCAAAAACATATAGAATGAGAGATTATGGAGGTAAACAAAGTTCTGCGCTGCTGCCTAATGCCGTCAGAGTTGACATGGTGACGGTGAACATGTCCCTGTATGTGCAACTGAGGGCCGCCGGGTCCGCCGACATGGACTCCAGACTGCTAGCAGGCTACAAAGAGATAATTGAATTCATGATGATACTCATCGCATTGACCACAATGACCTCACACACTTTTCCTGTGTGTAATACTAAAAACAAGCAAAGTTATACTGATTATTATTATGATTATTTAAACACTTTCTTCACTAAATCCAGAGGACTAGTTGGATCGGCTGATTGTGATTAATTGATTATTCAGTTTGCGTAGAAACTTCCTGCAGAGAATGCTGACATCATCAAACGGTCTCATCTGAACAGCACAAAGGATATTTGGTTTGTTCTGTAATGCACCACGTCGGGAGCTGCTGTCAGTTTTACTTGAATATTGAAAAGTTTCTCTTTCTCAAACAAATTCAGCTTACAGAACCCATTTATACTCTTGATCCTGTGAGGAATTTTGCAACTGATCTAATCTTCCTCCTCCTCCTCCTCATCTCTGGCACCACATTACTGTTCTGGGCAGAAGCTCTTCATCTGAGTGTCTGATGGCTGGAGGACCGTTCTGTGTAATCAGCAAACGAGCAGCTGCCTGAATGTTGTGACTGAGTCATCAGTGCGGCCGAGCGGCGTTTCAGTGGACGCGTGTCGAAGCTGTCACGCACAGGGACGAGATAACGTGCTGGGGCCAGATCGGAGCTGTCACAGAGCACAGACACATGCAGTCTGATACTTCACTGCTCATGCAGGAATGGACTCTCATGCGTCTGTGCATGAGGCCTGATGTTATTACTACAAGCCTTAATTAAAAGGGTCATATTCGGAAATGAAATTTGTTCTTTCGTGCTATAATTGATCACTGGCATTTGTCTCTCTCTCACAGACAAACACACTGACGCCACACTGGACGATTTCCAGCAGAAGTAATCAGCTTTAGCTGCTGGACATATACACCACGGTGTTGATTGATGCAGCGCAGAGTAAACAGGCAGCAGTTATCCAGCCGGGGGAATTCTAATATAAACGGGCTGCATGGATTCAAGGCACACACTCATTTTTGCCAGTTAATCATTGTGCCATCTTGTGTTGGTGTTTCTTCAGCCATGCTAAAAGCTCTGTAAGCTCGTACTTCAGTACAGCAGTGCTTTTGAGCTAAATGCTAACGGCTACCATGCTACCTTGCTTACGCGTGTTGACATATACTTTACGTTGTTAGTTTAATGTACTAACATGCTAATACTGTGCTGAAAGACAAAGCTGAGGCTGATGCGAACATCCTGACTTTTAAAGTCCTGCTCCAATCGCTGATTAAACCCCAAAAAAACTAATTTCTCTTGTGACCAATTTTTGCCTATTGCATTTTTTTTTCTAAAAATTATGACAGCATTTAAAAAAAAAAAAAAAAAAAGAATCACCTTTTCTTCAATGCAAAAATTCATTTTCATCAAGACATTATTCAATTGAGTTAAACTTCTTAAATAAAGTGCTCTGTGACTGGAACAAATTATAAACTATTTTGCAAACTAATACATTCTGTAATTTGCAAACGCTACAAATTACTTTTCCAAACAAAAGCAGCTGCAACAGATTTGTATAGCACAACAAACGTAACTTACATAACTTTCAAATATGTTCACCAACTAACAAGACATGGATTTTTCTTTTCTTACTGGTCTGAAAATGAAAAAGTCTACAGGTTACAAACTTCCAAATGAAGTGTACAATACAGTAGGATGGAATAAATATAGAATAAATACAATTTATAATAGAGCAGAATATACAGAGGAACCTGTTCTTTGTGGCCAACATGTGTAGAGGTAAAATGCTATTACTTGAGCATTAATGGCTGGGCCTACATTTAGCTTTCCGGTTGTTAGCGTCTTCAAAGTGGACCTGATCTGATTAGGTTAGCTGTGAAAGCGTTACGTCGTCTTCGTTCGCAGTGACGAGCTTTCACACTACCGACATGTTTATGACAGCCTGTAGCTGGGACATTTTAGTTTGCCCACAGTGCGAATGATGCGGGGCACATGCATCGAATGGCTAAGCTTTTCTGTTTCAGCTGCCTTATTGAACCTGCTCTGTGTCAGCTGGTGTGGAGTGCAAGATTTTCATCGGTTTCGTGTGTGGAACGGATCGGCTCGGAATCCAAATACGTGGGCTGCTTGGGCGATTTTCAATCATGGCTGGTCACGCTAAAAACCAGCCATTTCTGGTTCCAGGCTGGTCATTTGGTGCATCTCTAAAATTTACATATTTAATTTTATCCATGAAAAAAATCCCTTCATGGCCTGAAAATCTCTTGGATGTAATTCTGCAGCATTGCCTCATCCAGTTTGTGAGGATCTAAGAATGTGCTACTGTAGCCCTGTCCTCTCTCTACTATAATGACATCTACCCCTTTACCTGATCAAAAAGCTCATAACGAACATGTAATTATTTTTTCTTGATGGATGTCTCCATCCTCAGTATTTGTGCTGAATACTGGAGCATGATTGGTTATCAAACTATTTATGATGTCAATTCATGCTCCGCCTCTTTTTCAGTGAGCACAGAGAAAATTATATTCTCAACATCGAGTGTAAAAACAGACTCACGGTGTCAGGCTCTGCACATACATCATTCGACAACATTTAACTGGACAAAGAAGAAAAAACATGATTTCGACTGGACATGGGCTTTAATTTAGTCTGAAATTACATTTCTGGGACATCTGCTCGATTTGGACCGATAGCAGATCTAAAAATGTTCCTTCAGCTCTGGCAGCAGAGTGAACTCACTGGTTCTTGCTCACAAATCTTGTCTCAGTGTCACGTCTGAGGTCGATTTGTATGTGACTGCGATCAGAAACTGGATTCCCCATCGGGGCTGTATAATCTGTAATCTGTAATAATGCTGTAATTTCAGCAAACAAGCCTTGATGTCCCTGGTGGTGTTTGAGCTCCTCTGCCAACGAACCAAGTGTGCAAAATTCATAGAAAATACGTGAAATAGTGTGTGGCGCCGTGCTGGAGCTTAAACCATTACCAGCCCGATAAAAACAGGCAGAGTGAGGGGCTTTCGTCCTTTAGCAGCGTCTCGCCGCTGTCACAGGAATACATTTTTTACCTGCAACGGCAGCGGAAGACGATTCCTCTCTGCTCTTTGTGGCCTGATGTGTGGCAGTAATGCTGTCTGATGGGCTGTTCCCTAGCAGAGATGTCACAGAAATAGCAACCCCTTATCAAGGACGAAAGGCTACAGTTGTAAGAAAAAGATCTGGATGAATGTCTGTGATTCAATCTTTCAGGGAAACTTGTCAAATTAGACTCCGAATGAGGTTCCCACTGTAATAGAAATGCCAGACTGTGATAGCGGGAGGAGGACCTTGAAATAACCTCACACACTCACTCAAGCACACATCTGCAAATCCAAAACCCTGTGACAATAAACAAACGCCTGTGGTGTCTAAAAGGGTAAAACAAAGGAAACAGAAAAAGTGTTTTTATGGAGCACAACAAAAAAGAAGTCAACCAGAGACTTTTCTGCTCAGGAATCTGATGGAAAGATGCAAGGAAAAAAAATAAACAATCTGAAATCAAGCTTCTGCTGAGGGAGGAGGAGGAGAAGCTGATTGGCTGGTGCCACAGTCGAGCTGGGACTCAAACTTCAGTACGAGCCGTGGGATTCAAACAGAGTATTCATGCAGGCAGACGCAGAATGTGAGAGATTCTAGCACGAAATCATGGAGAGGTGACGGATAACTTCAGCTGTGCTCAGCATTAAGAGACCTTTATTCACGGCTGAGTTTTTGACCTTGCAGAGCAGGGAAAAAAAAAAAAATTAAGGTGGAACTAATGCCATTACATCAGCGACCTGCGAGCCAGCGTGCGACGCTAAAAGCAGGAACCAGGACTGACAGATAAAGGAAGGTGGACAGGACAATATCAGCTGTGGCAAATTGGTCAACCGAGCAGGACCAGGGTCTGCTCCGAGGTTTCTTCACCAATGTCACAATGTGCTCGCCCGCACGGGAATGTTCAGTCCCTCCTAATTAATAATTAAAGAGTTTGATCTAGATCCCCGCTCAATGTCTGAGGTGTCATGATGTGATTGTTGTGAATTGTTGCAGTACGTAAAATTCAGTTGAAGAAAGGCTCTAATGTAATGCTGCATTTAAACAATCTAATGATACCTCCATTCACGCAAAAAAACCAAGCATTTTTTGGGTTTTTAGATGCCAATACTTGTATTAATGTTATCAATACAATATCTGACCGCAGATCTCTTATTTATGGCTCTTTTCAATATGAGGTTTCAACAAAATATCAAGTTTCAATACATTTGACAACCTGAGAGAAAACTACCCTGCCAGTGATGAAATGATGTGATGTGATGTGAAGGTGATCTTTTGGATTCGCACATTCCTCGAACAGAGAACCAGCGCGATTTTAGCAGACAGGAAGAATCTGCAGCTCCTTACTTTAGGAGCCCATTAAGGAATCAGGCAAAAAAATAAGGCATGACAATGAATTATGCATCAGACATCAGTGGAGTAAAGTGTAAAACATACTGGCTACCAAAAGTAACTGCTATTTGGAACTTCTAAATTATAAAGAGTAAAAAATAAATGTACAAAAAATTTGAATAACTCGTGACAAACAGTGGAAAAGTTGCTACAACTACAATAATTTTGCCCCTGTAAAGCTGCCATGATACCAGATTTTCACGTTACATTTATTTGCTGAGATGAATTCAACATGAAGATCATTATACAATCATCTTAATTACTGAATGGAAAGTTTTTAACCAGATAATATCTAATACACGGATCCTGATTCATACTAATGGTACACATCACAATTATTAAACACACTCATTCATGTTCCAATCCTAAACGATCCATCACTGTCCTCAGAGTTTTTCCAACACCAATATCAGAATCTGAAATGCTACGAGGAGTAAATGCAGGTATTCCCAGCTAGCTCCATTAGCTCTGCTTAACCTTACATACCAGAAATCAATTATTCTTTGCTTAGAGCAGCAAAAGAGAATTTATTTAACATGAGTCACACATAGTGCAGTAGTAAATGTTTTTATCACAGCAGTTATAAAAAAAATTATGACTTTATTTATTCATATATTTTTTACATGCCCCGGGTATCAGATCAGTACTCGGTGTCGGTCCACACTTGAAGGCCAAGCATCAGAGTGGGTATCAGAAAGGAAAAATATGGTATCGGAACATCTCCACAGGCCTCAAGGCATCAGAAAAACTTTTTCAAATCCGAACTGCACCACGACCGCCTCATCTGCCTGCCCTACGGCCATGAAATCTGCCCACCAGACCGGGTCGTCTTTAAAATCGCACCCTTGCTCCATCACTCAGCCACGCTCTTATGATACAGTAGACTTCAAATAAAAACCCCATCCTGTAATGTGGTACGGATGATTGGCAAAAAGGCACACACCCACAAACACACGGCGCCATCCCGACTCAGTGATGTCACCCCTGCTGCTCGGGGTCAGACAACCCTGCAGGGCCCTGTGAGGGGTCTATTAGTAGACGACGCCTCCGTGTGCGCCCGCATGTGTGACCATTTCAACAATCACGTACAATTAATGTGAGAATTGTGATAGATGAGTGTGCCGGGTGCAGCGGAGTGAGTGATCACTCTGGAGTGCCCACACGATCATTATCTGCACTTCATGTCCAGCAGCTGTCAAGTGGAGAAGAGGAAGAAAATGGGTCGATGGGAGTTTGAGGATTTATTAGAAGAAAGCAGCCGGCATCTCCTTAAGGAGAGGCTTCTCTCCTTATTCCCTCCATTTTCCTCCGCTTGTACATAACATCTGGAGGCTGGAATAGAAAAATACTGATGACAAAAGCATAAAAGGCTGCTGCACTTCTATAATCCCACTTTCTGCTGCCAGGCAAGACTTTTGTTTTAGAGCTAAATTCTGTTTTTCTCCAAGGGTATTGTCATGTGTTTTCATACAAAAGGAATTTTCCTTCAAAGACACATGGTTATTTTTTTTTTTTTCTCTTTGAGACACAATACTATGCAACCTTCAAATGACAGCAGGCTATTCTTCCCTGTTCTCTTCTCAGAGAGAGAATAGTTCTATCTGACACTGCAGGAACAAGACACTAGCAAAAAGAGGACTTTTAATACAAAGTTAGAGTTAAGTTAGACAGGATGTTGTGAGTGATCATGATGTGGACATTTAGATTCTACAGTATTCCAAACTTCACATCATATCCACCCTATATTTAATGTTTGATTTCCAACATGATCTTATTTTGTGTTGTGTTTAACTCCCGACAGCTAGATGGCAGTGTTGTAATCTCTCTCCAGCTATTTGACTCTTGACGATTTAACCATTAATTAACAATCTAACGACGGAGACTATAAGAAATAAGCACAGAGCACCAGTGTGAACAGAGGGAACCAGTCCTTTGAATCAATATATCAGCTTATTTAAAGTATATAAAATATAATGAGTCATGATATAAATTGTACGCCTGGTTTCTTCCCAATACGCGACTCTACTCTTGGCAAAGTCAAATGGACCGGGGGCCAAAGCAGGTCAAGTTGGTAAAATTTTAAAGTTAAAGAAAAATTCTCTGAGAGTGTCCTAGAAAAAAAAAAATGTGGAGAGACTTAACATGATTTCACCAGAAAGAAGAGAAGCATGTTTTTTTATGAATGGAGATACAAATTAACTGAGATTTATGGTTTAAAAATTATCTACTTCATGACTCTAAAGTCCAAACCTGCTTAATCATACACCAAAAACTTCACTTTTTATCCTCAAATCTTAGCTGAGATTGCTGCTAAAAAGTGGCCCTTCAAGTAAGTCTATGACAGCCGAGTCCAACCATAAAAGTACCTGTGCCTGTAAAGCTCATTTCCATCAGTTAAACAGGTTTGGGTTCAGGGCAGTCGGGGCCAGAAAGGAGGCTGCGACGTGAGCAGGGACACAGCTGCTCCACTGAGTCAGTCACACAGGTTCCATACTGAGTTTATACCTAATACCACTGGGAGAAACGAGCCGAGCGCCATGGAGACGCTACTCACAGCTGCACAGACAGGATAACAGAAAATCTTTGTCTTTTTACTTTTGTGAAGCTTAATTCACGAGTTACACTTTGATTTTAACGTACACAATCTATTGAAAGTCTAAAATAAAGAGTTTGATATAAAAATATATATTTTTATGCATTTCTGTATAAATTGTATTTTGTGTGTTTTTTAGTTTTAATTTAATGCTAATACTTTTCACTTAACATTTTGAATACATGGCTTTAGTGCTTATAGTGTTAATACTTTTTAAAACTCTGCTCCATCCATTATTGAAACCATTAAAAATTCACTTCTCTTTAGCAGTTTTTTTTCCTCAAAATGAAAAATTATAAATGTGCTACTTTAGCACTTGGCTATCCAACACAAGGGCGGGTACATGCCTGTGATGTTGTTTAAAATGGAAAACTTTGTGTTTTTTCCCCAAAAGTGTTATTCTAACAATATCCTGTTAAATTTTCTACAGTCAGATTTCAAAAGGGTTGTAATAATAAAATTGCTGTCAGCAAATTCAACCACATTCTTGGACAACATTTCGCCCATTGACAGTAAAGCCACACCTTAATGTTCATACATTTCAGCTGGTAACAAATTTACTTAATGTATTCACATATGGATTTTTTTCATCTACCAGTTCACTTTGCCAATGAGTCAAAAAGTAAAGCCAATTCTTACATAAGTCAATGATTTTTAGGCTTCACATAGTTGACATTATCAATCCACTGATTCCAAAACAAGTGGAAATAACAGAAAATAATGATAAAAATAATTGTTCCACAGATGACTAAAGAATGGAACTGACGATAACAGTGAGGTCTGGAGTCAGCAGGTGTCAGTGACTAAACATTTCAATGGTAAATATGCGATAGTTTGTCCGAAGCTGCACTCTCGGTGTGTGAAACCAATTTATTGGAAAGGTTTTTAACAGAAGTCAAGGCGTGAAACAGCAGCGGTCTCTAAATGTCACAGCGTCTCTCAGTATAAAAGATGGCCCTGAGTCGATATTACAGTCGGCTCGGCGGCCGTCACATCAATCAGCCCTCTGCTCCGCTGCCCTTCATCTCATCCTCCCTTTCTCCGCCTGTCCTCCATCTCCCTCCATGTGTCAACAAGTCTAATCAGGCTGACGCGGGAAAACTGCTGTTTGGCTGCTGCTCCTCAGCTCTCTGACAGATCCTCTGCGCTCACATCCTCTGCCTCTCTTTTGCTCTCCAGTCACTTGTGATTCCAGTACGCCTGATCTGCCGCCACCACCTGCACCGCCCTCTCTTTAAACCCTCCGGCCGGGCGGAGCAGCGGAGGGCCCTGGCGTGTCACGGAGGTGACACGACTCACACAGTCATGCAGTACAAAGACATAAGTTTGAGATGTTCAAGGGGCGACTGTGTAGTCCTTTCACATTTAATCCTCTCAGCGATTTCCCAGCAAGACAACGCGCTCAGTGTGACAGGACTCATATCAAACCGCAGCCAACTTTAAGATAGCTGCTACTTTTCCGATCCGATCTCCCCGAGACGTTTCTCACTCCGACACCGATTTGTGCAGCGTGCTGCAGGGGGAAGAAAGGAGGCAGTCGTGTAAATCAATACTGATTAAAGAGAGAGAGGACCTCCATTTTACACTGGGCCAGCCTGCAGTTAGACTGCAGCAGCGCTGCTGCGCCCCGCCTGTCCTCACTCTCATGACCGAGAGGAAGCGCTTCTTTCTCAAACACAAACACCAGATGGTCTTTGATAATGGACACACTGCTGTGAAGGTATTTCCAACAACCTTTAAAGAGTCTCCTCAGCATCCAGATAGAAAAACATTACTTCACCTCTGGGATAAATATTACTTTCATTAAAAGTAATTCCCAACTTGTAACTCTGTTTAATAGGAATCAAACCAAAGCCAACGGAAACATCTCTCCTTACTCATCACGTACAAATACTCATTACTGGGCACTGACAGTGGATAACACAGAAAAATCTTTTTACTAGATGGTGATGGCTCAAATCTCTTCATTCTGAAGATGCTGCATTTCAGACAAACCTGACATTATTTGAAAGAGCAGGGAGGGATGTTTAATGACCTTGACATTTTCAAAGTAATCAGGGAGATGGCTGTGTGATACATACATGTAATACTGAACCCAAATGATGTTGGGACTCACTTGTAATCTAGAGAGGAAACAGTGAGAAAATGAGAAAGAGGGCATAATCAGAGGACTCAGAACCTTTTAACGTTTTTACTGCACTACTAGTCAAGCTTCAGTAACGCCACAGCGAACTTACACCTGTCCTGACAGGTGACAGGCAAACCTGCAACAGGACAAAACAGCAGCTCTATTTTCTGAGGAAACATCCATACAGAGGTAGTTTACACGCTTAACAAACATTTCACAAGGTTAATAAATATGTGTTGGTATCAGATCAGTACCCTGTATCCGCTGGGACCACAGGCTATAATATAAAGATGAGCATTAGAGTGAAATTGTCTCAATCTCCCCCTGGTGGCTGGCTGTAGAAAGTCAGTATCACAGCCCCTTCAACATTATTAAATACGACATAAAAAGCTAATATATCAATTATATCTTTATCATTTTAGGTGGCTCTTATCAAACTGGTACATGTGTTCATTTTCCTGAAGCTGTGACACTAACACACATTTGAGTATTTCCCGTGTTTGAACCATTTTTATACATTTTCTTTACAGTAACTGAGTCAGAAACACACAACTACATCTATTCCGCGTTACCACTTTCATAACGTTGTAATCATATTTAGTTAAGAAAAACAGCGATTCCTTTCAGAGATACAACTAACAAATACCTTAATCACAGATTTATCTGCTGATTAATCAATTCCTCTACAAATGATCAAAAAACAATGAAGAATTCTCAGATTGCTCCTTGACTCAAACCAATAGTTAAAAAACCCAAAGACTCTTCATTCAAATTCACATTTAAGAACTTGGAGCCGAAATGTTGAATAATTTTGCTCCAAACTGGACTGCAACGACTATTAGGTTATCAAAATAGTTGTCGATTGATCTTCTATCGGTGAACTAATCGATTCATCGAATAATCATTGCAGCTCTAATTTAATCCTAACGTTTTCAATAACCCTGTGCCGTGGATTTGTGTAGCCTTGTCGAGTGAAATGGTCCTAGACCCTCAAAGACCGGGACATAGAGTTTAGGTTGAAATATAGCTGAATTCTTCTTTAAATATATGGAATATAATGGAGGAAAAAAAGCTGTTACACCAGAGTTTACCAGACACTGAGCAGCTGGCGATCGTGTAATTTTTCTTCTAACATCGTTCTCTAACCAGTCGTTCATCTTCTAGAAAAACTCATGCTTCACTTTGTCTCAAATATAATGATGCAGATTTAAATGAGGACAAACTCCCCCACGTGTTTCGGCTGCTTGAATATTTAACGACTGAATTCAATATGTCCATTATGCAAATTAAAATCTCTAATTACAGCTGACTGTGTGGCCTAATTCTCACAGCTAGAAAACATATTTTCTGTATTTTCAAATCCAATATAGCATATAATCTGAAAAAAAAAAAATTTAAATATTAAAAGTAATAATGAAAATCACTGACTGGCCTCTAGTCCGTCTGACCAGCAGCAGCCATCAATAAACCTCTTTCATGCTGCCCCAGATGCCCAACACAGAGAACAGCCTCCAGTCCACACAGGCAGTAAACAAGAGCTGCTGCCAGACGCAACCGACACCAGCAGACACCCCCAACCCTCCCAGACGCTCCATCCTGTCAATATGTGCACGGAAACACAGCTCAAAGACCAAAATCTGCCAACAGTACACATGCACACAACCAGATGTCAGATCAAACCCAAGAATAAACCAGGCTGCAGCTCACATTAGATACTTGGAGAGATTTAGTTAAAGTACCACTTTGTGAACTCTCGCAAACACGCAGGCAGAGACGAGACAGCGTCACACTGAAGATGAGAGGGAAAGCGGAGGTTTCCCAGCAGCGCACCACAGAAGACCACTCAAGTTAGGAATAACTGCAACTACAGAACGGACGGAGAGAGAGGGGACATGCCTGGAAAGGAGGAATTGCCCATTCTCCGCCTGGATGCACCTGTTCACCGTCCTCTTATCGCCTGGTCACTTTCTTATCTTCTTTGTGCCTTTGACCTCCTCTTTCTTCTCTAGTGCCTCTCTTCTTCTACTGTTGTTTGTCGCCGCCTCCTCGCTCCAGCTTCATTCCGTCCTCCGCTCCATGCCTCGGCCGCCAGCAGAGCTGCGTCAGCAGACCGGGGATGCTCTGCCTGCGCCGGAGTGCAGAGGCGCTCCTACCCATGTCTTAGCATGGCCACTGAATAAACTCATGTTTTATGGATGCACAGCCCCCCCCCCCCCCCCTCTCTCTCTTAAAGGGCCTGCACCCCCTCCCAGCTGCCTTTGATCTGAGCGCCGACGCTACACGCACTGGATTTTAAATGATGTGCTCACATGTGTCTGCGGGAACCCGGTCAGTGACTCAGGACCAGTTTGTGGTCCTGACACCTGCCTGTGCAGCCGAGCAGAGGAAGCAAGTGATCAAAGGATGGAAAAAGTCACTGCAGCTGTTTCTCTGACAGCTTCAGCAGACAAACTGATGAATTCTGAATAGCAGTAAGTAATGTGTGGAAGAGCAAACGTCGACGTGGAGGCATATCATGATGCAACTGGATGCACAGTCTCTGACTCTGTGTGTGTGTGTGTGTGTGTGTGTGCGCGTGTGTGCACGGGTGTGTCTGCAACAAAGGCTACTGTCAAAGTTAATCCGGCGCTCGCACCGGCTGTAATTCAATCCTCAGCCGAAGGCCATGAATTAATGAGTCAGCGTGTGTTCGAGGTCATGACGCCTGTAATAGCATCTCCGGGGAGGTGAGTCAGGAAATGTTTGGCCACAAATGCGGGACTGAGTAGATAAAACCGAGAGGCTGATAAATGGAACGAGGCTCTGTGCTGTCACAAGCAGCTGGAATTGACCGAACGCCGTCCTCCAACCAACGCAGAGACTTGTTTGTTTGCTTAGTGACCTGAATCGGCCGGTAAATAAAACATGGGGATAAATTAAAGATAGCAGCCGGCCGGGCAGTGAGAGTGCGCTCGCCCTAACGCTCCAGAGTGTCTTCCCATCGGCCCTCGGGGGGCTCGGCCTCACTCTGCTGCACACACTTGGCTGTGCCACAGGTGGAAAAGAGACGGAAGCTCAGCCTTGGTTTCCCATCGATCATCATTTGCACGCCGATGTGCTATGTACTGTCCAGTAGGTGGCAGCGACATAATGATTAACTCACGATGCGATTGAATTCACAATACGGGCTTCACAATTTCCTCAATTTATTTTTACAAAATTAAATTTAAGACAAATTATAACTGTATAACTGATTAAAAAATTTTAGTATATCTCAGACAAAAAGGACGAAATACTTTAATTTTTCTTGTCTTTAAAAAATTAAAGAGTCCCTTTTCATTTGTGAGGGAGGAAGGTTATAAACTTAAAAAAAAAAACAAAAAAACATTCCTTTCTTTGTAAATGAGAAAATAAATATATCTTCTGTCTTAAACTTGGGTTTGTAACTCCAGGATGAGATCTCTTGGATGAGAGGCGAAACATTTGAAATGGAACTACAAGAAGACTACCATGACCTGGACGAATGAGAATCTCCACAGACGTTTGTAACTTCTGGGAGACAAGCATGAGACTCAATGGAAGCAACTGTGCTCCCCCTCCCCTCCTTGTTTCAGTTCCATAGCTCTGCCCCGCCCTTTTATACAGACATTTTAACATGATGGCAACAGCTTCCTGGTCCTCCCATCGCGATCAAAACCACTTCCCTTGCACCACCTACTGAAATGACTCAAGGTGGCACGTTACCATGCGGAAGTGTGAAAAGACCTTTAGCAAAATCACGGTAAACAGCTTCATCTATCATTTAACACTTTCAACACAACTCATTTAACATGTTTATCGACTATACAAATCACGTAAATGATTTTTAATATGCTTGCAGTGCATCGCTACGTTCCTGATAAACATAACTCAGACTTACTGGATGGATTTCCATCAAACATTTTGAGAATATTGTTCTTACATCAAGGAAACAATGTTTAAATCCTGGGAAAGGATCAGATCCCGATATGGTACCCAACTGAGGATCAGTTTCAAACATGCACAGAGATGTGAAAAAAATGTTAAAGAGAAGTCGCAGTACGTAGCGTGAGCACCATCTGCTGTTTAAAATGTTTATCGCTTGTCAGCCGTTACGTCCCTCAGTAGGGGGCGATGGAATTAACACGGTAAGTCACGGCTCGGTCAGTGATGTGGACTAGGTGAAGGGAATGAGATCTGCGTGTTAATCGGTGGGGTATGGAGAGCAGTGAGGAGAAGATAAAGACCACAGGAGACGGACGGATGAGGCAGAGAAACTGAAAGATGGAGACGGAAGGAAGGAAGAGGGAGCCCGAGCGCCGAGACGGACAGAAATGACAGGATGATTACAGATGGATGATTCATGGATTCCTGGATGAGCGGTGACAGCCGGAGCAGCTGCTCTTTGCCACATTGGGATGAGTCGGGTAACGGCGCCCGGATCACACAGAGGAATGACAGGTGGAGGAAACTTCAAAAAGACTGATGTGCTGTCCCTGAAGAATGGCCACATGTTGGCAAGAGGGACGCCAGTTGGAGGCCAGTGACAGCAGAGACGTTCACAGGTTCTCTGACATCAGGGCCGGAGAGACACAACGTTATTACAATGACAGAACATACGTTTCTGGAATGCATAACGAGAACTGTACTTTTAGTGTCTTTTAATTGTCAAACTTTTAGTCAATAATGGAGCATTTCTGCTGTGTGGTAACCAGACACAAGGAGAAGAATGTGATCTGCTGGCACAAGTGAACCAGGTGAGGCACAAAAAGTCACCATCATGAGTTAAAACTGAGGGCCGCCCCTTAAATACTAATTATCACCAATGTTATTTCCTTACAATCAACCATCTAATGAGTAATTAAAGTCTTAAATGATGTTTTTTTTCCTCTTCCTGGATCCCAAATGAAAACACTCCCTTTAATTTAAAAGTTTTTGTCATTTCACTTGAGACCTGTCTGAACTTTTCTCGTCGGTTTAAAGTGGGCGGAGCCAGGTGTTCATACCCCCTATGAACCAATCACACAGTTGGTGGGTCAGTCAGACCTGATCAATCCTCACTCGAGATAGTCACAATGAAGCAGATCACCTGACCTACGACTGAGTAAAGCATGCATAAAGACGCCACTTAACGTAACTTTGTTATAAAAATTTCATCTACAACAGAAATTATTTGAAACTGCAAGTCTGCATTTGGGTTAGGGTCATGTGATCTCTTACCTGACCTTAAGCAACACTTCCACAAGAGTAGATTAGATTCAGGTAATTAGCGTGAGAGCTAAAGTTAGCCTCCCTGCTACAATGTTCAACTGTCAGCTGATGTCTCATGTATTCATCCTGATTTTCAATCCTGAATATCACTGTCACGGGGGGGCAAATCTGAGTTCAACTAACCTCCTGACGTCTGAGCCCCTGAACACGCAAGTCTCGTCAGAGTTGATGTGAAGACAGTGAAGACAGTCTGTCCTATCAGAATAAAGGCCACAACGAACCGCAGTGTGCGCTCTTACAGGTTTAATGCGGGGCTGCTCTCAGGTTTGCTGGTCAGCAGATATAAATAATGTGGTTATATCAAAACTATAACAGGTAAGAAAAGCAGGAACAGGAAGTGCATGAGAGTGCATCGTCACTGTGAGTACAGACACTGTTTGAGGAAGACACGGACACACCTTTATCTTCACACATCACTGCAGCTTTTTACTCACATCTCAGCCTGCAAGCATCAGGAGCCTGGTAGGTGACGCGTGAAACGTGATTGGTCGGTCCCATATTAAGGGGGCGTGTTCGGTGTCCACAGCTGATCCTGACACAGTGTCTGACTGGCTGGCAGGAGGAAGGTTTCCATCTCAAAGCAGGTCCTGCAGCAGAGGAAGAAACAGACATTTTGTTGTGGCAAAGAAGGAATTAAGGAGGAAAAAGGAACCTCACCAGGTGTGTGAAGGGATATAAAGCTGGCCGACAGCTGGACATAGAGATGGAGCGCGCATCAAAGAAAACCAAATTAAAGTGAGATTCACAGTAATTATATTCATACCTTAATCATTTTAATTACTTAGCAGCAGCATCAAAGTCCAACCTGCTGCTGAAAAAAAAATTATAAAGGCAGACTGAACAACAAAAAGTTCATCATTAAAACAATAAAATCATCATGTATCAATCTGGAAAAATCAGCTGAGTGATGAAATCCTTTATTTATCGTGTGTTCTTCATCATTCTGCTGCGACTTCAGGCTTATTGTTTCGTCACTGCCTCGGTTCGAAGCGAGAGCTCCTATTTTTAGGTTCCGAGACAATGAGGCACACAGACACTTTGATGTTCAGCTGAATGTGGGTCAGGTAAACACTTTGTGATTCTAATCAAGTTTCAGCATGAGTGGACGGATTCCTGAACCGGCTGCATGTCGTTATAAAGGAAAGTAGTCACAAAAACAAAGTAAATGAGCCCGTTATAGGAAACAGAGCTGCAAAGTCATTTTGAAAGGTGAATTCCACCATTTTTCAATCAAAGCCCCATTTCCTGAACTTATCAAACCAAGATGAGATGAGGACGTCCTTGTAGCCAAAAGAAGGAGACTTCTGGTCAGAGTTTGGATACCAAACACATGAGAGTACGTGGTAACCTAAACTGCCGACTGACCTTCACCATCCGCTCATGAGAAATTTAACTGCAACAGCAGGCTTTGACCAGTAGAGGGCAGGCACTGTGCATATTTATACACAATACGTAGAATTGAAATACTTCGCTACTAAATGTCGAGATTTGTACCTGAATCAAACAACAACACTATTAAACATCCTTTTCAGCTGAAAACTGTGGTTTGCGGGTTTATCTTTAATTCACAGGACTATCAAAAAATAAGTTGTCATGTGCTACGTGGTTATTTTGTATAAGATTCATGAAATTTAAGGAAAACACACTATGTGGTTAAATATGTTGTTATTGTGATATGAAAATATCCATATTGATAGAAGATTCCATCCATAATGCCTAGATTTAGAGGAGAGCTAGAAGGGAAAAGGTCATTTATTTCCAAAGTTTGACTTGCTTGTCGGGCTAAATGGTTCAAGCGACTGAACTCTGTCCTTTCAAAAAAAAAAAAAAACTCATGTATTTTGTGAAATTTTAGACGTTCACAGTTTGAGAAACAGGGTTTAAGTTGACAAACACCTGAAATATCCATCAATGATGCAGTCGGCGAATTGTATAGGAGAGAGGACCAAACAGAACAGGCCGAACTCTGCCTCCGAGCTCCTCCCAGCAGAGAAAGCTGCCGTGCACGCACTCAGTAATCAGCCCTCTCTTTTCAGAAATCAGTCTTGTCTGCACGCTTTTCATTAATGTCTGATCATTTTGGTCCGTCTTTGTGGTGTATGTCCAGGAACGGGCAGTTTTTCACCACTGGTAGTCGGTTCTCTGCCATTACGTTCATAACAGGAGACTGATGGACTCGGATTGGTTTTCCTGTGAGAAGCGACAATAGGAGCAGCAGGCAGGACCAGAGTCATCGTACTTTTATTACACATTATCTGTCTCAGGTATTACTATCAGGAAATAGTGATTATTTTAGCAACAGAAAGTTATCTTTATTAAAACCAACTGCTGCAGCTTTAATTCTAACACTATTATAATAATGTGCAAAGTTTGATTTTTATTCTAATTTTTTGTGAGTAATATTTATTTGGACTGTCCAGAAGTTTTACAAGGTTTATGATTAAATTACCACCTCCCAATGTGGCTCATGCACAGTGTTTGTGTAATTTTTATTTAGATACACTTGTAAAGGATATTTTAAAGCGTTCATGTCTCATTCTTTGATTCTTGAAAGAAGAACAAATACATATACAGTTTATTTCAAATATAATCCTTTAAAAACGTATTTTATAAAATTGTTGATTTTCATGGGACAGGATTTTTTCCACTCGTCAACACTGGGGGACGTACATGTCGTAATCGAGAGAGAACATTAATGACCTGAAGCTCGACACCAGCACAACCACACAGCTTCCGATGGACCAAAGTGCTCCAAACATGGCTGCTGCTGCAGAGAAACTACAAATTCTACAACACGAACGCATCACACATCTTCCACCCAGCAGCCATTTCAAGGTGCGAGGCCAAGATGACATTTCATGTCGCGCCAAATGTGAGATATGGTGACAACCTCAGCTTCCCTTCCTGAGTGACGGTGTTGAATAACGGCCGCCAGCGTCGCAGAGTCAGAAAAATTGACAACAGGAGTCATAAACGTATGATTCCCAAAAGTAAATAACTTTGATCTGTTTCAGCCATGAGAACTGATTTTAGTTCCTGTTTGGTCGGAAACGGCCTGAGATCAGAAAGCAGCTGAGCTTCTCTGATTAAACAGCATCATTAGTCCATCCCAGGACCAACGCAGTTGACTCTGGGCCGATAGCAACACAACACGAAGAGAAAAACTCTCACCGCCAACCATTGATATGCTCTGTGTCCGGGACACAAAGAAATCCTCCGAACAAGAAACAAAACTGGACTCCCACAGCCTTAAGCCCCGCCCCCTCGGCGGTCAGGATTAGTTCAGGAGAGACTGTCACTGGAAGCCAAATTGTTCGATTAAATATTGTACTGCTCTGGACATCGGTGCAGTCCAAATGATGTTCCGAACACAGAAAAACCACCATGTGTTCATGTCCAAGAAATGGATTTCTTCCCTTAATGTGGTTTTATTCCAGTTTGTACGACTTGTAGCGCTGCGTTAGTCAAATAAATCAAGCACACATCGGACGCTGACTGAGCAACTGCTCAAAAAGTACCAAATAAAACTCCCATTTTGGTCCATTTCAGCAATACACGATGTCAAACATCTTCTGAGTTCAGCTTGTACAACCTGCCAGTTATTTCAGTTTCACAGAGCAAATCGCTGTAATGTAAATTAAAATCGATTAATCGACGCCTAACGGATCTTAACAGCCTTAATATCCTTAACAGACCGCAAAATGACACACAAACGCACACTTTTTAAACTTACCGTTAGCACCGTGTTAGCATTGCACTAGCTAGATGTGTCGCTAGCTTTCCCGCTCGTTTTTACGTCACGATGGCGTAAGAAATAATAAAACCATCACGATAAGCGGTAGAAAATGGATGGATGGACGTTCCCCTATTTTGTTACTTGTGCGCGCTTTCGGCCACCATTTTAGTGCTTAAAAGTGCGCGAACTCTCTTTACCCTTTGACCTTGTGACGCAGTAGTTTAAGTATCTGCTCTCCCCTCCGTGTCGCGATTCAAGGTGTTATTGAAGCTCTATCACGACACATACTAACATAAAGTAGAAACAGTATTTATGGCCACACATTTATTGTACTTCTCCCACCAAAAAATAAAATGTCGCAATGCCTTAAAGAGACAGACCACTCCAACATGAAGAATGCATATTTTTCCTTTATTCATTTTATCTCTCTTATTTTTTCGAAATTTTTCGAATTTTGGCATATTTCTGAATATACTTTAGATTTTAAAAAAGAAATTTATCAGAATATCATGAAATTCTCAGAAAAATGTTAAATACTGCATCCATCAATTTGTCAGTGTCGTAAGAATTAGGAAAAGAAATTAAATTTAGGCTGAGTCTACAATCAGGATGATGAATTCTTGACCTCTCGAACACTGTCCAGTGTACCCAGAACATACATTTTTAACTATTGATAAATTACTGAAAATGTACTTTTATTGATATTCAAGTTCATTTACAGTCAGAAAATCACTTTTATTTTCAGTGATACCTTCAATAATTGAATTTAATATAAAACATAAGACTTTTACTCAGTGTATCTCACTTTTACCAAAGTCATTTTTTCAATATGTTTTCTTTACTTTCACTCAAGTAATAAAGGGGGGAAAAAAGGGAAGGGAAAGAAGCTGCTCACAGTGAGCCCTGTGATTATCTTCAGTCTGATTCCTGGAACGAGACGTTTCTCTCTTTGAGCTGCACAAGCGAAGAGAAGGCCGACATATCTGCAGCTCGTGTCTCCAGAAGTGAGCGACTGAACTGAAAAGTTTAAGGAAAGTAAGCGTTTGGGGTTTTGGCTTGAATTGCCCCTTTAAAAGAGAGGATTAAAACAATCCTGGACCCTACGAGGCCGAGCTGGACGAGCACTGATCTGAGGAGGGGTTACCATGGCAACACACATCTGCCCCAGAAGGTGGAGTGAATGAGGAAGAGCGAGCCGGAGGTGTGAGCTCACTGATTTACGGTCCCAGAGAGCAGAGAGGACGAGACGCTTTCAAGCTACGTTTAAATCTGTGTCAATTTTCCCGATGCGCTGTTTATCCAGCGGTGTCACTTTCCTGTTACACTTTTCACACGATTCAGCAACTGACAGAAACTCAATTTGTGACTTCTATCATCATTTCATGGCTCCAGTCTCACAAATGTTTGTGCTGCTGGTTGGATCAAACGTTTGGGGTTGAGGTGTCATTTTTTTCTTCTCGTCTCATTAGAGATTAAACAATAATAAAAGCCCAACAGTGAATTGATGAGAGGATAAACATGATCTGCAGGTTAATCCATGATTTAAATAATTAATGAGCCGCACCTCAGTCAATTTTCTGTTCTTCCATTAATTTCCTGAATTAAACAACCAGAGTAATTTTTCCCTGCTGTGATCTCAGCTGGAACTCAGATATTTCTGTGAATTTGGAGATCTTAATGACAAAAGAGAGATTTAATATTATCCGATTACACGTTTCAACATGATTTTTACTTTTTTCTAACCATATTTTCCACCTCCTTCATTGTAAATAAACGTATCTTTATTCTAATTGTAATTCACTTACAGTTTATCGTAATTTTTGGTATCTTATTCTTCCTCTGGTCACCAAGTTCCTCATGTTTTGTAAACTTTACTGTGTTACGTTTTTTTCTTAACATCTCAACTCTTTAAGCAAAACTGTTTTCACTCAAACATATCGAAACCCTTTTTAATGTAAGAATTCTTTAATATGAAATTATTAATTTGACATATAAAACAGGTCCGAAAAGGTTGCGAGAACTTTTAAAGTACATAAAATCAATAAACCGTTTTTTTGTTTTTTTTTAAGAACGTGTGGAAACGGTAAACTTTGGACTGATGACATCATCAATGTTTTAGCTGGATCTTTGTGATAAAATACAAACAGTTTATAAGTGCAAATATTCAAGGTAAAAAATGTTTGTACAACTCTGTCCAAAACCAAAAGTTTAATCAGAGCTAATTTATAATTGGAAACATTAGATTTTATTGACCAGGAAACTCGTCAGGAACATTTTCTCGTGCCGTCACCACCACTGTGCAAACACAGACACAACCAGAGAGAATCCACATTACATGGCTGCAACCTGGGCTGTTGTCATGACGACGTCACAATCTCCAGGTCATTTCTAGCAGGTGAGAGTGCCCTCTGCTGGACGCAGCGAGTCACAGCGCCACTGACAGAGCGTCGCAATCTGTCCAACATGGCTGATGTGGGACGTTTCCATGGGGACGGAGCCAATCAGAGAGCACAGAGAGCGCACTCACCGACACACCTGGTGACACTATCTAAGGTCAGTCAGGGGTGAGACAGAGGTCAGACATTGGTCAGGAAGGAGTCACGCGGAGGTCAAGCAGCGGTCAGGCAGGGGTCACGTGGAGGTCAGGCTCAGAGCGCCACACATACACAGGGGTGCTTCAGGCACACGGGGAGGATGCCCTTGTTGATCTGGTGGAACTCC
>KV751350.1:3745007-3772952 GCA_001698575.1 Mola mola | reverse complement strand
GGAGCAAAATCTGTGCCAAAGTTTTATCAACGTTAGTTAATTGGAAAAAAAAATGTTGAAGTTCACAAGGTCAAAAATGTATTTAAACTAAAAGAAGTATTTAATTAAACTGATTTAAAATCTGAAATGTTTTTGATAAAATTATTAATTTATTATTCGAAGTTCAAAATAAAAAAAATTATAATGTACAGTTTAATATTTTAGGTTTTTCACTCACCCTTTTTTTTTTTTTCAAAATGATTGAAACTTTTGGCCCACATTTGGCTCCGTAGAGAAGTTCTTACCTTGATGCAGAAGGTGAAGTCTGCAGGCGCCCCATACAGTTTGCGGCTGTTCACCACCGCATACACGTTCAGGTCTTCCAGGTCGGCCACGTACTGCAGGTGTCGAGGCTCCTGGATGGCACAAAGCATTTAAAGTTTAAAGAGTTTAAAGAACCCAGCATCAGAACCTTCACACCTGTCAGAGGCGACAACGTCTGACCTTGGAGGAGCCTTTGGCGGAGCAGTAGAGTCCGGAGCGGCGCAGGAAAAAGTAGACCCTCTTCCAGGCTTTACGACTGGGTTCTTTAACGTGCAGGAAGCTCTGAATCTCTGGACATGTTCCTGACTTCAGCAGGTTCTGCAGAGAACTTGTTTGTCTTAAAGAAGGAGAACTCTGGAGTCTTTCATATTAAGTCCCGTTTCCTGCTCTTTTAGTCTAATTTCTAACATATTACATGTTTTCCTGAAGATGAATCTCCGGTTAGAATTCAGCTGCAGGACTGCAACAGTGTTGGTCAAAATGTCAGACAGGAAAAAATAAGACGCTTTTCTCCTCCAAAGACATCCGCAGTGTCTGGAAACATGGAGTCAATACCGACAGTGACTCAATAACTACCAAACGGTCCTAGTGACCAAACTGTAACTGGAGTACTTTTAAAAAAGAGATTCTGTGAAGGTTTACACCCTGGAAGAGTAGAAAACTCAGGCTGAGAAATACCTGACTTCTCCTCTAAATCCAATCAGAGCAACAGAAACTTACTGTCACATTTTTTCTTTTTCCTGAGTGGTCATAAAAAAATTGGTCTGAAAAGCAGTCGGAACTGATCAAACGCAGAAATCAAACACAAGGACAAGCTGCTTTTGTCCCTTTCATACCTGAATACAGTAGCTGAATACATTTGGCTTTGAACAAAATGAACATCAACAGGTGTCGCCGTTGAGTCTGACCGATATATCAGATATATATTTTGTCAATATCAGCCAATATTGACAAATGTTGGCTTTACAGAGCAGGACACAGAAAAATATACTTGGGGTTGTTTAGAATTATTAAAATTCCAGTGAGGGTCACTGTTTCAGTGTTCTGCTGTCATTTAAGACAATAAAAGTTCATTGTTAATCTGTAAAAATAGAAATTCTGCCTCTGTTGCACAGTTTATTGTAGTTTCAAATACTGGATAACTCTGAAGTTTGAGGGATCGTTGGAAAATATCTATATATCGACAGATATATCGATATCGGAGCTTTTATAGTCGCAAATATATCATTAACGGTTCACTAATCAGTCAGGTTCTATTAAGACAAGATTTTTGCACATTTTAAAAACTAAACTTTTTGCTTTTTCTTCTTCATTTCTTTTGTCTTTCACATAAAAGACACGTTGTGTGGTCGAGGTCCCACTGAGGAACAATTCAAGTCAATGTATTTGAGTGACGTCACTCAAATAAAACAAACTTCCAACCGTAGAGGGAGGATTCAGTCAGTTAAATGACTGCATGTTTTGTTCTGTAGCACATTGCTGATGATATGAAAATATAAAGGTGAATTTAAACAGTTCAACTCTTCGAGGGTCTGGACTTCAGCTGGGGTACCTGAATGAGCTCTGATGATGTCATCCCCTTGCTGACATCAGCACTGTCGGAGATCATGCTCTCTGGGAAAAAGAGCTGCGAGAGGAAGGAGAGGCTGGTTAATGTGTAAATAGTAAATCATAATTTAAAAAAAAGCAATAATGAAAAAGAAAAATCTGAAAATATTGTTCAGGCTTAAAAATCAAAATGATTTGTTGCTTTTTATCTGTTTCATGTTATTGCAAACTAAATGTCTTTTGAGGTTTTGATGGCTAGAAACAAAACGAGACATTCCAAAATGTTACTATTTCGTATATCTAATATACTGCTGGTTAATCAGGAACATGATATCCAGTTAAACAGTGAAAACAAAATAAACATAAATTTATCACATTGAACCTGTATGAAACTAATGATCACGTTCAGCTCTGCGCCTGTGGGGGGCGCTGTGGGGACATTTTAAGTTCTCACTTTGTCACTGAGGCAACCGAGCAGATGTGACTTCATGAGACGCCCGAGGCGTTAGAATAATCACTCCTGCAGCGGCGCCTAACCTGCCACTCACGCAGAGTCGCTAACCGCCGTGATGTCACACGGCGCTCTCAGTCCTGCCTGAGTTGTCTGCATTGTTCAGAGCGTTCACACGCTGAGGGCTGCGTACCATGGGCTTCCTGAAGAACTCGTACTTGGCGTAGTTTTTGCAGAAAACGAACCTGGTGTCACCTTTGAGGGACCAGGTCGCCTGAACCTCCAGCACCACCTCGTGGTCCTCCAGACACCTTTCTGAGGGGGACACGAGTGTGAAGTTTAAACGTTGGACAAGAGCTGCGGCTACGTTTGGTGAAGCTGCGGTCTTACCCAGGCCCAGGGAGGGGTGCAGCTCGAGGAGAGCCCAGTTCTCCTGGTCGCTGCAGTGAGCCGTCTGGACCAGCATGTGACACACCTCTCGGGCCGTCGCCCTCGGAGGGACCCACACCGGCCGGCTGTGGCTGTCCTCGCCGTACACCTTTATCAGCTGCAAGAGGAGCAAATCTAATGATCAAACAATACTTCTGATACGGTTAAATGGCAACAGCCCTTCAATGTATTAATTACATCTATATTGTGTTTTGGAGGTGGAGCCCATCACTCACACGCTGGACTCAAGCTCAGCTACACAGGAAATGATGCACCTGCACAATACGTTTCCAGCCAATAATATTAATTTCCTGCTCTACATACTGACAGTGATAACCAACGTGTTTATTGGCCGCTCACAACATCTTTCACTGGTTAAAGATGCTGCTTTTCACTGGAAGCATCTGGCTCCATATTATCATCATCTCATATCTCAACATCTGCAGAGAAACAACAGAAAAACAAGAGCGCTCAGAGAGCGCAAACCTCCACCGAGGCCCAGCTATCCCTCTGCTGTCAGGGACAATGTCAGGGACGGATACCGAGTCACGTCTCTGCTCGAAATGAGCCCAGAATGTGTGTAACGGGCTGATAAATGAAGAAAGAAAGAACCTGTCAGTGGTTTCTGCTGGGCGGCGGATCTGACGGAGCGGCAGTCACGCGTCCCAGATGCCGCTCCGGTGAACTGTGAGCAGGTCATTGAGGGGTGAGGAAAGACATTCCTGCAGCACACCTCCAACCAACAGACACCAAACCTGCCCGACCAGAAAGCCGCAGCAAGCCGCGACTGGTCGGGGCGTCTGACGGCGCTCATGATGGCAGGAGCGGGAAGCAGAGAGGATTATGGGTGAGGGACGATCTGTCGGGAGTTCGACAGTGAATAACAAACAACTGGTTGTTACATTAAAGCGACCTGTCATACAGTACTTTTTGTATATTTACTATTGTTTTTTTTAATAAAGTGAAAGTAATTGTAACATGTAATAAATTGCCAGAATAATGAGCAGATTACTCAGATCTTTACTTTATTTAACGTTTTCCATATGTCGTCTTAGTAAATTGTCTCTTATTTCTAATTGCAGGAAAATTTCAAAAAGTTCCAAGAAAAAAAATTTGGGATATCTGGATAAAATTTCAAACATTTTTAAAATAAAAATAAAAACAAATAAATAAAATCAGAACAACTTTGTTCTTAAAGATCAAAATTGAAACAATTCATTGTTTTTTTTCTGTCTCATATATCAACAAAACAAGGGAGACGAGGGAGACTCAGTTCTGGACCTCCGGGGACCGTAAAGAGTTTCATGAGAACTACTTTTCATTTGTCACCTTTGTTGATCAGCAGAACTGATATCATGAGACACCCGAGGCGTTAAAATAATAACTTCTGCACGCAACCTGCCACTCACGCTAGCATCCGGGTCCCAAAAACAAGAACCTCCACCGTTCGCTCGTGATTCTCTCACCTGTTCGCCTGTGCAAACACCTTGTTGCTGCCATCAACTTCAGAATAATTACATATTTACAAAAAACAAAGGGGTCAAACATTAAAAAGAATTTTACACAGCACAAATACATCTTTAAATAATATAGTTTTCTAGGGCTGTCAGTTGGTGGTGGTGTCCATTCTGAAGCATAGAAACTGCTCTGGAACAAGAGTGGACACAAGTATGTGGACACACATCCCCCCCCGTATACATCGTAGAACACAATCATTTTAAAGTTAACTTTTGGGGGTTTGAAACAATGCCACGTCCACATACTTTTGGGCACACAATGTAGCACTGCATGTCTTAATGTTTTCAAATAGAGAGCTGGAAGATGTGACGAGGTTGTTTTCTTTGGTGCTCCGCCCGTGGCTGGGTGCGATCGACACAACAAACACTAAAACAGTCGCCGGCCGTCGCCGTGTTCCGCTTTGAGCGCCAAACAGCCTGTGGCTGCGATGACACATATTTATTCTGCCAGTGTTGTGTCAAAATAAGACGGCGGCGGCATGGCAACGCAGCTCCTGCGTCAGGCACGCTGTGGAAAACAAGCTGACAGGAGGGTGTCGGCAAGTATGAGACGAGGTGGGTTCAGCCGGTTGTGATCTGTCACTTCACCACTAGATGACGCTAAATCTGACAGAACGGGCCATCAAAATTACAGAACACCTGTTTTTCCTCTCATTTGTTTTGTTGTTTATCCATCTAGTAGGTTTTGTATGTCATGTTGTATGTGCAGAACTCACAACCCGGTTACTGAAGATAATTTCCTTCCCTATGTGAGCATCGACTCACAGTCAGCGCAGGATGTAAACACTCATGGCGTCCTCCTCAGCTGTGACGTTAGATTTATGTTTCCTTGTGAACAGCTAAACATAAGATGGATAAAAATCAATACAAACATGCGACGATTCGACTTTAGCGATAACGCTACATGGAATAAATGGAGTTTGTCCGCCGTGTTGGAGGCGTGGCTTAGCAAATCGGAACTGTTTAAGCTAATCATTAGCTTCTTTAGCTAGCCAGTGTAGCTCCTTGTACAGGAAACCAGGGAGGCAGGGTTACTGCCTGAAGGCAGCAGGGACACAGTGAAAAGTGAAAAGAGGATGTGGATTTATTTAGACCTGCCTCAGAAACGAAAAGGGATTCTTTCATTTGATAAACAACATCTATGTAAAAAGTGTATTTTAAACTCCAGGTTTTTTAATTCCAGTCATGATAGCCAGAAACACTGATGATGAGTATTTTTTTTGGTATCTTTGAGCGCCACAGATGAAGTGCCATCCAGTTACCATGATACTGGAGGAAAATAGGACGTTTCTACAGCTGATGGCGCCAAAACCGAGCCGCTCACACCAAAAATATCCAGCTGAGTAAACAGAGCTGCAGGTCAGAGGGAAAATATGTATTTTTGATTATATTTGATTGCATTTCCTGGGGACTATTTTCAATGGAGGATGAGTACACTCGGCCTCAGGCTTATCAGTCGGGACAGTTTCACTGTGGGTTCGGGTTTTTTTTCATGGGATTTGTTGACAGTATGAAAAATGCAGAACATTTCCACACTGGATATTTAAACACAGATCCAAATTTTTGTCTAAAATGAGGCTTGTGTGATTTTACTAGTGATGAATATTCTGTGACGTACGAAACGAGTATTAGGGCCAAATTGAGAAGACAAAATTCAGAGACTTTGAGAAAAAACTCATAATATTAGAGTGTTACTTTCGAGGAGAGAAACGAGAAGAACAATCCTCTGTACCGTAATGAAGCTGGTGGAGAACTCTGAGGCGGTTCTCCAGCAGAGGTGTTTATTCCCATGAAAGGACACGGACTCGGAGGAAGTGAAATGGTGCCGACTTGACGGGAAGTAAGATCCGTTTGTCACAAACCAAAGGAGACATGACGAGGTTCTGAACTCACGTGTTTGTCGCCGGACGACCTGATGAGCACCGGAGACTTGGAGGGGCTGCACAGCTCAGGGAAGGGGTTGGGGATGGATGGCACAGAGGAAGAGAAGGACTCTGCTTTGGCCCTGCAAGAGTTTGGACAAACATAAAGAGTCAAAATCACCTGAGAGGAAACTAATCACGATCCGTAGCTTAAAGATGAGATTCCTCAGGTTTCCTCCTTTTATGAAACCATGTTAAGATTCAGATGAGACACCATAAATGTTGGATTTGTCATCGTTTACTTTACAGCAGTATTGAGATGATACCGAACCAAGTCACCGAGTGTTGTGTTTGTTTTAGAAAGAGCCTGTTAATTCCACCTCATGAAGGGACATATTTCGTCTAGAGGTGCAACGATTAATCAATTGATCAGAAAATTAATCAGCAAAAATTTTGATAATTGATAATTGTTTCTATCTTTTTTCAAGCACAATATGAAACGTTTGTTGGTTGCAGCTTTTTAAATGTAAGAATTTGCTGCTTTAGTCATATCTGGCACCAAATGAGTCTTTGGGTTTTTAATTGTTTTTTTGTTTTTGTTTAGAGTAATTGATTAATCGTATCACTTTGAATGAATTGGAAATAAAATCTCTCGTGAATTCTCTCATATCAAAGTTGAACCTCTGCACCTTGATCATATTTCGGTTGTTTTATTTCAGATCCACTGTGGTGGTTTGCAGAGGCACTGTGTCATTGTCCAAATACTTCTGGACCTAACTGTATCTCTCAGAAATGACCGGTTTACTTATTCACAGTAAAAGAATGTGATAAAAAAACGGCTGGTTTCTCTTTTGATGCGTATCGTTGAACTGATACTGAAGCACGTTGGACTGATATGGAATCCATGTGTGACTGAACTGTATTGAACTGTGGGTCAAACAATATAGAAAGGTGGAGGCTGCTTTCGTTGACTTCGGGGCACAGGAAACCAAACAGGGAAGTGAAACAGCAGCCGGGTTGTCTCGCAGACGTGGAGTCTGTTGACAGAAACTTGCTTACACATCAGATGACTAATGGCCTGAGGCTGAGTCACTGACTCGAGTCAACATCCAGCTCATTGGCCTGTCTACAGACTAATGTCCACCGTGAGTATCGCTGCCCGCTGGCGCTCGTACCTGTTGGGGGCGATGAGGATGGGCTGCGAGCGGCGCCCGGTCGGAGAATCAGCCACCAAGGGAGCCAGAGTGAGAGTGGAGCTCCCCAACGACGTCTGCTTCCTGTCCGAGCCCTCGAAGACTTCAGTCCAGGGAGCCGCCGCCACTTCCATCATGCTCTCGCCGTCAACCTCTGACTCCGGCGGTCTGCTTCTGGTCACATCAACATGCAAACGCTGACATCACAGAACCGCCACATTCAGCTGCTGCTCACGTCTCTATAGTCACAATAAAATATCACTTACGTCTTTTCCTGATGAACGTTTAAAAGGTAACAGTTTATTTGGTTTCACCGTCATCATATAGTTCCATATATTAGCCGTTAGCAGCGGACGAGACACTGGTCAACCATTTTTCAACCAGCCCCACCAGTGTCACATTTATTAGTCTACTTTGGTCAAAGTTTGGTTTTCTTTTTTAAAGTCCTGCTCCAGCCACTGATAAAACTCAAAAACTCCACTTTGTTTGGTACAAATAAAAAATTCTTTTTTTTCCATGAAAAAAAACATTTAATTGATTAATTTACATTCAATCATTTTTAATAATTTATATTTATCTGATCATTCCTTCCACACACAGTCAGTATTCTATCATCTCCCTCTGAAACGCCGTCAGTCGACCTCTCGACACTTCACATTCTAAACCCTCAGGGCTGATGCCTGTCCAGGACGAAACCAGGACGTCCGGGTCCCCTGACGCTCTGTCAAATTCAGGTTTGTTTTCGTTGTCGTCTGGCCCTGCGCCTTCAAAGGTAATGAAAATATGACTGAGGTGTGATGGGATGTTCTCCTCGCAGCACGCACTGATTATCTAATCAGGAGGGTGACTGGAGCACACGCGCTGGCAGCGAACCGTTGGAGAATCAGTTGCCAATCCCACAATTTCACTTCTGCTAAAAGTTTGTTCCCGAAGGTCCAACGACAGTCACAAGTCGTCGCTTTGAGTAAAACTGATCATGTCAGACAAAAATGTGAAGCATCAGCTGATTCCGACAGCTTAAACGTCAGGATCTGCTGCTCTTCTTCCACACTTATGACATAACCTGAGGGGGAAATTACGGATTTCTAATAAATCCCCTTGTCAAGACACATTCTGGAGGACAGGAGTAGTTTTATTTATTTTGAGGTTATTTATTTTTTTACATGTACTGTAATATTAAATTGTTCACTTTCTTCAATTACTGATGAAGAAAATTACAATATTCTAATTTTTTGAGAGCCATTTGTATTTATAGTGTCAGAAAATTGTGATAAACGAGCAACATAAAGTCAAGTCTCAACACAAAAACATCAAGTTTACGGACACTGAACTGGCTGAAACAAAATCGTTGCCCATTAATGTTCCACTTGGAGATCAACTGTTGTTTTAACACATTTTAAAGAGCTTGATTTCCACATTTCGGTGTGATGCAGTCATCAGTAAAAAAAAGCCAGAGTTTTACTCTCTTTAGGCCCAACATGTCCTCTTATGTCCAAAGATATTCAGTTTACTGTCACAAAAGACAAAGCAAAGCGGCAAATCTTCATTTCTGTCTGATCAGATCATCTAAGCTTACTGCCGACAATAAATTCTCTGCTGAACTGCTTAGTCCTCATCAAAACTGCCTGATGGCACAGATCCGTCGTTTTATGACAATAAAAACTACAGCAGTCAGTGAAGTAGGCGAAAGACTGTACCTGTTTGCTTTATTTCTACACACCTGCTGTCACACATTCAGAGGAGATTAGAGCAACAACAACCCCCTCAGGTGCTGCAGTTTGAACTCTGAAACCACAATATTCTGCTGTTAAGGAACAAAAAGACTCAAAAGGCTCGTGTTAAAGAGAAGCTAGACTGTTATTCTCTGGCCACATTTTGTACCGTTTGGTGCGTCTGTAAACACAGACAGCTGAACAAACTCACTCTTGGCTGTTCTTACATTCTAAGCTAACAAAGGTGTAGCGCCAGAACGTCATAACGAAATTTAGACTAAATGACTCCCTGTGAGCTCCCCGAAGCTCCACTGGTCGAAACAAACCATGACGAGGTGAAAACCAGACCAATAACAAGTTCGGCTAAGTTCGGTTCATGTCACTGCTTACGTGAGGAGTATTTTGGCGGCTAAACCCAGTCTGCACCTGTTCAAGTGGGAACAAATAAACCTACCTGTGGACGTTGTGTTGAAATTCTACAAGTTTCAGATGTCCGCCATCGTTTTAATGTCACAAATGACAAAATGACAAAAGCTTCCTTTATTAAACGTACGTACGCTGGCCGGGACGCGACCCGAAAACACCGTCCGGGCCGAGGGTGGAGGGTGGAGGGCGGAGTCTGGACGGCAGGTGCGCACCGTGAGCCCGCCCCCTTCCAAATCGCCTCAGGTCACGTGTGAATAACTTCCGGGTTCACATACCGTTTAAGTTCAGTTGTTTTTAATTAACTCAGAAAGGACACTACAACTCAGTACAGCTCTGAGGTACTTGTACCTCATTGTACTTCAGTGTTTCCATTTAAAGCAATAATGAACTTGCTAGCGACCTGCTATCGGGTTGAGATGTGACCTTGTGTCTGGGATAAGGATCAACTTGACCTATCCTACCCAGCAAAAGACAGACTGGCCTGGAATCCTGACCTGGATCACGTCTGGTTCCTGGACTCTGCTCTTTAATAACAAGCTTCTGGACTCAGTTCTCATGTTTTCATATCCATAGATTGTAATGATGTCATATTGTTGTGCTCTGAACTTGTGACATCTATTGCACGTCTACCCGTCCCAGGGAGAGGATCCCTCCCCTGGTCCTTCCTAAGGTTTTTCCTCACCCGGTTGGAGGGTCTAAGGGTAGAGGGTGAATTGTTATTTGCGATTTTGATCTATACCAATTAAACTTGATTGATTGACTGATTGATGTTAGGTAAGATCTGGGGAGATGGTTTATGGTAACACGTCAGTTACAGTCAGTAGATGTGTTTCTGAACTATTGTCCAGGGGGTTGAGCTAATTGCTTTGACTTCCAGGCTACATGTGTTGTGCCTTCTGCTGCTTCACGGTGAGCATGGCAGCATTTGTTTTGGATGAGTTTGTGCCAAATCCTACTTTGAGTCAACACTTGAAATGTAGGAAGATTGATTTGGCGTTGCCGATGATTAGACGATATCTGTATCACCATTACTAGAAAAAAAATGTGAAAAAACAAATGAAATAAAACTACAGTTATAAACGCATGAAACACTACAGGAGCCGCAACCCGCTGGTTTTACCCGATTTCATCCTCTGTTCTCTGTTGAGTCATCTCCTGGCTCCAAGTTACGGTTGTCGTGTCACAGACTGGAGAACTTAAATGAGCAGAAGGTTACCACTGTGCAGCAGGCAGGCATTAACAGATGAGTTCATTCTCACACATGAAATACATTCACCAGGCGCGATTCTTCGTTAGGATCTGACGTTTCTCTGAAGCCTAGTGACACAGTAGCTACACGTGCTAATGCCACTGCTGGAGGTGGAAAACCTTGTTTTTTCTGTCATAAGCCGTTGTTGTCGACCATGTCAACCATATGGTCCGGCTCCAAACATTAGAAAGGAGTCGGGTTAATTAACACAACACCACCTGTTAACTAACATATGTGAAACTCTGAAAAAAACAGATGATTGTTTCAGACCCTTAAGGGGCACTGAGACAGGTTTTGTGCCTGCACCTTTGCATCGTATCACATACCGTCAAATTGAGTCTCTGGTTTTCTTCCCGTAGTTGTTTGTACGTGTTGTTCCATTAACGGCGTAGATTTCATGGGAAATGATGAGGCTGGTGGCGACGTTCAACCTGAGTCTTGAACATGAAGACTTATTTTAACGTAATCCTGGATTATTTACAGGAATTGTTTTCACACAAGCTCAGGCCTGTGAGCAGGCCCAGGAGATTTGTCTTAGCTGAAGATAGGTTGACCCTGCTGATGACCCCAGGAGACCGACAGGGCCGATCAATCCGTCTGTACCCCTGACTCGTCTGTGGCTCATCGGAGCTCAGAGGGATGACCCACCCTGATGAAGTGTTTTGCTGCAACAAATAAGGAACCTAGCAAGAGTGGGTAGAAGCAATCATTTCTTGTTGATGATGGGGTTTTGATGCCGTCGGTGAAGCTTCTGAACAAGTTCTAGTTGATTGTGTTGGTCCGATACCCCTGAATCAAGTCAGGCAATCAGTTTCTGTTAACAATTATGTGCATTTCCACTCAGTTCCCTTAAGGAAGATCACAGCCTCTGATATACTGTAACTTAGGCCCTTACAAAGTTTTCCACCATCTTTGGCCTTCCAAAAGTGGTACAGACTGACCAAAGAACTAATTTTCTGTCTAGAACTTGGCCTCCGTTGACCCCCAGGGCCTCTGATATTTCTGCATTCGTAACCCCTGACAACTTCTTGCAATAAACAGTGATGCGAGACACACCCCTGCCACCTTTCAACGTCTAATCAAAAATCTATTTGGATGATTTGCTTGTGTATTTTAACACCTGGACAGATCATGTATATACGCTAGCGGAGATATTCTGCCGGCTTGCTGAGGCGTCTCTGACCCTTAGCCTCGCTAAGTGTAAATTTGGGAGAGCTACTGTCAGTTACTGAGGGAAGCAGGTTGGTCAGGGTCAAGTTCGTCCAGGAGAGCCATGTTGTCGTATTCTACCCCTACTACCAGATATGAACTGTGTCATTTCTCAGGGATGACTGGCCACCTTTGGTGTTTCTGTAAAAGGTTTTCTGTAGTCAGTTGCGCCACTCGCTAACCTTTGCAGTCCCGCTGTCCATTTTGTATGGAATGAAGCTTGTCAACATGCCTTTGATGTCTTTGAAGACCCTCCTCTGCGGCGCTCCTTTAAATTAGACGCCAATGGGGCCGGTGTGGTGCTGCTGCAGGACGTTGACAGTGGTGTGAGACACCCAGTCTGCTACTCCTCTGTGAAGTTCAAACGGCATCACCTGAACTGAACTGTTCTCCTCGCCCTTCAACATTTTAAAGTCTGTATTGGTTCCAGTCCTTCTCTGGTGACAGTTCACACCGATCACAACCCCCCTCGTCTATCTGTCCCAAATGTACAACTACAATCAACGTTTAATGTGCTGGGTTCTGTTGGCTCAGAGCTTTAACACGGTGATTTGCCACAATCTTTGTCTTCATAATAATAAACCGGGTTAATATTTTTATTTGTTATTTCTCCAATTCACTAGATTTTGGGGACGTAACAACGACAATGGTGAATAAATATTAATGTTTACATGTTTGTAAGCAATTGTGTGTTTGTATGGAGGACTGAAACTGACAAACTAATAAAAGTGAGTTGAAAAAATAAATATGCCATTAATGAACCATGAATTCTATCAAAAAATAATTGTAGGCAGTATTTATTTTTAAAATGTGAAATACATTTCCATTTCTGTTTGAATTCAATATTGTATTCATTTAATTTTGTATTAAGCTCCCTTCTTTCTTTCCCAGTTAAATTCAGTGCCTGATCAGGATGTCAGCTTGAGGGGGATCGTTTGGGTCCAGGTTCCTTCTGGTAATTATGTAGTTCAGTTTAATGCAGTGCCATAGAAGACAAAATCAGGGTTACACAGGAAGAATTTAAATATTAATATATATTGAAATACGTTCCCTGTCCCATAAAAATCCTGAATGAAATTCCTGGATCCAGATGATGAGCTGGATCTTCACCAAAACGTAATCAAGTGTTCCGTAGGACATTTCCTGAAAATGTCATTACAATGCGTCTGTAACTTTTAGAGATATCCTGATCACGAACAAATAAATAAATGTATAGACACTTAGACGTAACCTCTTCCCCTAGCAAAGGTAATGATTATCAAAATAGCTGGCAAACAGTTTTCTTTTGATCAACTAACGTATTCATGGATGATGTAGCTCCGGAGGACGTGCGTTTGTACTTTTAATGTATTTGGTGTCTTTTATGCCACATAAAAGACAAAAAAGATATTATAGACGACAGCCCTGAGGAATGTTTTTTAAACTCCTTAACAGTGCAACACCATCGCCAACCACATTGTGGCCTCTGAAGGGCAGAAGAAGTGCTCAACGTAAAATGGGCAAGATTTAGTTTTTTCTTTTAATCTCAAATGCCGCCTGCGTCCAGACTGCACCAAAAGTGCAGGAAGCACATCCTCAGGTCATTAATAACACACCTGCCAGGTCTGAAATTAATCTGACCAATGGTTTTGGCGCAATGCAGCGGAATGTCAGAAATGTAGACAGAAATTCCTTGATTTTTATAAAAAGATACATATTATTTTCCTGCGTTTGACGAAACATTAGTTTCTTTATCAAGTAATTTGCCCTGCTGGCAGTACATTCCCATGGTTGCTTGGTTGAAGTTGCCGAGTTATGGTTGATGACATCGAGTGCGCTCAGGGGCTGGAATGGTATGATGTCATCAATCAAACAGGACTTTGATTTTAAGGACATCAATGATCAAAGTATCATTGATCTTTGATCTTACTGCTATAAATAAGACTCAAAGGCAGAGTTTAGTTCAGATTTTCATTGTTTTAAGGCAAACAAACATTCTTGCAGAAACACGGGGACTCAAGCAGCCAAAACTATGAACACGATGCTGTCAGCAAACGGAAAAGAAATGGTCAGTCGGGCCCTTCAACGGACCACAAAGGACATTCTTCCTGTATTTCAGCTGTCTGTTGAAAATTTGAAGGAAATAGGGTGGTTCAAGGTAGAGTCAGAGTCTATTGACAACACAGTTGACAAAACTGTGTCAAACCTGTGTATAGAAATAATCAACGTTGTATCACGTAGCATTTTTGAGGAACTATTACAAATTCCTCCCAAAGCATCCAAAGGTTTCGATGGATCTCAGATGGCCATCGTTATATCGGAGGAGGAAGTCTGCGCATGTCTGGGCAACTCCATTTCACTTGCTTTAAGTGAAGCGATGGGTGTTCCAAAGGACATCAGCTCTCAGAGCTCAGAGGAGGTGACTAAGCTTGTTGCCAAAGAAGTCACAGAGCGGATAAACTCGCAACTGGCCAAGAGTTCAAAGAGCAGTGATGAAAGGGACCAAATGTTCCAGCCACACCCTCACACAGTAAAGTTAATGGTAAAGCACGTGATGGAAATTATGAAAAAGACGAGTGATGGTATGACATCCACGAAGGCAAAGATACCCGGAGACAATTCAACAGAGCAGGACGAGTTTGTCCAGAGCGGGGCGTCATGTCAGACTCCCGTGCCTACTTTCCAAGCAGTTGGAGGGGAAAATATTTCTTCTGCAGGAGGCAACATCTCTGGAGCTGAAGAAGTCACTCAGAAGATCCTGACTAAATACATTAAGGAGATCCTGAATAAGCAGGCAAGTGGCTTTACTGTCATCAGTGAAAATAACGTCTCTAAGGAAGAGTATGACCAGTTAGTGTCCAGCACCTCCCTGGATATCCACAACGTAGCCTCCGAAATTAGTGCTGAGATAGTACGGTCATTTCAGACTAGGATACTAGATGGACCACAGAGCAAGTCTGGAACAGAGGCCAAAACATCCCTCTGGAAACGGGTGGAAAGAAAAATCAAGGCCTTGATTGTCCAAAGATTTGCCAAGGAGTTAATCCTTAGATTAGTGACCAATCTGAAGAGGAAGTTTATGGGCATGTCACGACCTGAGGAAACACTGTCACTGCAGAAGCTTTTTGAGGCAGGGGACTGGGTGGTGGACTGCATGATCCCAATGGAAGAAGATCAGGAGAACCATGGGGACATAGGTGAGGTGTGTCTCTACGAGAGAATTGCTAGTTCCATCCAAACCGGTAAGGAGGAATTTATCTGTAAGCAGCTAGGTGATGTCATATTCCATCATTTAAGACCAGAAGGACAGATGATGCAATTTAAGAATGAAATTCAGATAGAGGTGGAGTTTTTTATGAAAGCAATGTGGAACTGGCTCAACCAGCAGGCACAACAGGATGAAAGTCAGAGGGCCATCAATACAGTTGTGGAGAAGATTAAGACAGCTGTGACAAATCTGCCAGCTCTAACAGAAGACTCCTTGGGTATTGAAAACGAACATTTGACATGTGTGTTTGAAGATGGGGCTGCTTCTATTACACCTGCTTCCAAACGTGTGGTGGCAGAAGAACTAGGATCTATCACTTACAAGCCAGCTATCAGTGATGGAGCTGATGAAGGTCCTCATGAGGACACTTCTCACCCAGGTCAAGAGTGGGGCAACCTATGTGATGTTTTGGTGACAAACCTGGTGGGACAAATTCTAAAATATGTGTCAGCTCATGTACCAGCAGACGCCATGAACACCATCATCTCAAAACTGAAAGAGATGCTCATGGCAGAGACGGAAGGGTATGACATCCCTGTGAAGAGAAGTGGTCGCCACATTACTAAGGTCATCATGGCAGTGCACAAGGAATTAAGCAAGAAGATGGGCACCAAAGAGTGGATCAGAATCAACCTGCTGTTACAGGAAGAAAACTTCTACAAAAATATAATTAAGATTGTGGCAAGACATCTGCTGACACCAACAAAGAAAACAGGAGTCAAATGGTTCTTCAAAGCAGTTGGCAACGTCATGGCAAAGCCACTCAAGCCCACTGGTGTCTCCACAGAGCCCGATGCACCAGTTTCATCATTGCTGACAGAGTAGAAAACAAAAAACACCTCTGCTGTCTGACTGGGTTTTTAGAGTGGATGAATGGGACGGACCCTATAAGTCAAAATCTGAAAAGGGTCTGTTGAAACCTGAGGTCCCGCCTCATGTCTGAACACTGTGCTGCCAGCCTCAGTTGGGGATGATGTGCAGAGTCTTCAACCTGGATATGAAGCAGGACTTAAAGTCTCGGAGTCCCACAGGCGCCTCTGTCTTCAACACTGCAGTTGAACAGCAATAAGGTAAAGGTTCAGAGTCAGGCCCTCACCCCTGCAGTGAGGAGTATGTACAGTAATGTGCTCACTGTGATAAAAATCTGTTCATTAGTGTTATTAGTGTTACATTTGTGTTTCTTCCATGTTGGATCTGGTTTTCTTCCAAAATGTAAACATTTGTTCTTTCAAAAATCTATACAAAGAAGGTGCTTCTGTCTCTCATTAATCAGATGCAGATAACTTAAACCAAGTTTCTACTGGTTCCTTTATTAACCCCGATCAAAAATGATCACGATACTGAATTGTTACAAGCAAACAAAGTGATTGATTTCTAGTTCTCTACTATGCAATAGTGTTGATATTAGCTGTACTGTGGAGGTTCTCAGTCATCCAGATCATAGTAGACCTAAGTACTTATGTCAAAGGCATCTGGGCATCTTTTGGGTTCTTAAAGATGTCGGTGCCCTACCAGAGGTTAAATAACTGGGACTTCCCAATTGAAATATTTAGAATGGATAAACCTTTTATATGACAGGTGAAACGTGCCCAAGAACCCAATAAAGGTACGGATACCTTTGACTTAGGCAGTTTTCTCCAATCTGTCTGAAAATTAAGTTTCGGGAAAGAAGCGCTTTTGGATGAGATTAAGCAAATTTGGAATTTTTGATAGACATATTACAAAATGTCTTTATATTTAGAGTGAAGCAAAGTCAAACCAAACCTCAGTTACCTTCTAATAATGTGAATAGCGATTTGGCCCCCCTTCAAGTACATTCTTCAGGTTTTCTCCAACTCGATTAATTTGAGAACTGGTTTTTCTTTAATGGACATGTCCTTTGCCTGCTGTCATGACTGATTTATCTTGCTTCAGTTTGAATTGGGCTAACCCTTGTCAAAAACAAGACTTGAAGATTCTACATCTATGAGGCTGTTCATAAGCAATGAGGTAGTTTGGGCTAAATGTTACTAAGGACACATTTCAAGTATGTGTGAGGTCCATCTAAGCTGGATTGCATGCAGAAATGTAGATATCAGCAGTAAACACAGTGCAACTGAGTGGAGATTAAGCTATTATAAATTAGCAGGTTGAAATTGGTAAATTGGAACTACTCTGAAAACTTGACAGTTACCTTCGCCAGTGAAGTTTGTTTGTCGATTGGTTTGTTATAATGATTACACAAAAACTACTGACAGATTTTGATTAACTTTTCATCGAAAGTGTGTCTTGGCCCAACCTAAGGAAGCAACTAACTCCTGATAGAACCGTACAACTGGTGTCATTCTGTAGCTGGCAGCACTGGCTACAAATGATTTACCTTTGGGGTTTTTCTAGGTCAAAGGTTAAGGTCACTGAAAGGTCAAACACATTTCTTACACCTACTGCCAGAACAAATTGACAAAGGTCTAACCGGTGTCATTTTGTAACTAATTCCAGGCTCTGATACTGATGCTTTAGAATGCCCAATATAAAAACTAATGCTGCAGTCTGGTACAAATCTTAAATGAGAGTTTAGAAAAAAACAAACTCACCTTGAAAGGTGGGCATTTATTGCTGTGGAGAAGACAATGTCGAGGACTTTCTGGTCACGTTTCCCAGCAATAAATGTTGAATAGCCTCTCAGTTTTGAGTCTCTGGGTGTGAATAATTTAGGAATGTGGGTCTAGTGACAACTAGTATTACAATCAGATCAAACGATGAGTCTCCACTGGGCGGTTATATGCGAGTCATACAATGAACTTTTGACATTTGATTTTTTTTCCTCTCTTTTTTCTGAGTTAAAGTCAGAAATGTCCAAGCTCAAGTGAATTTTTTTTTTTTTTTACATCCTCCTCCAGTATTTTGCCACCAGTGGCCCTGATCTCATTAGTCTGTATTAGACAAGTTTAATTGAAGACACAATAAAATGACACAAAAACAGCAACTGTTGGATCAAATCATGTTTATTAATGTGTTCAGGAAATCCCCACAGAAACAGTTTACAGGGGAACTTACAGATTTACAATCATTCTTGACACAAGTGCCATCTTAACCCCCATTGTTCAACACTGAGAATGCCTGCTGAATCTCACGACCAGTTCACTGCACACCCATTAACAGGTCTACACCCAGTCCTTTCAGCCCACTGACAGACGCCGTGCTGTGTTCAAACACCAAGTACGCAGTGTAATGTGGAGTAGTAGTCTGTCAGCAACCCGACATCTGAACCAGGGCTTCCTTTGCTCACATGTCTACACTGCTCACAGTTAGAAGAACCTTCATATTTGGTGCCAATTCTCCATCCCAACTAGAAAAATTGGAAGCTTTCAGACTTCAAAATAAACCGTTGTTGTGGAAAACCTCTTCGGTCAAAATCAGATGCAAATGAGGCCCATGAGGAGACACTGCTGTCATGTAGACTACGTATCACACTGCTCAAATGCATTTGGTTCACCAGCCACTGTACAAATAGAAATGCTAAAACTAGTTACAGAAAAAACAAACATGTAACATATCTTAACATGTGAAGCTTGTGAACACGTCAGGATAGTCGTTTCAGCCAACCTTCTGTGATTGTGAAATGTCCATCACCTTGTTTTTTTACCTACACAACGTAGGAACTCTGTCTGGATGATCAACTGTGTGACCCAAGGGCTTCTCCAAATTCCAATTTAATCCAGGGAATTAAACACCAGCTACCAAAAAATGGGAAGAAACTGGGAAAGACAAGAATTGCATAATCCTTGCAGATTCTAATTGACGTTACAGTAGATGTATTTTTTCAGATTGTTGGCTTGCTTTGTGCTTCGCAGTCTCACTCAGTGGGGGAGAAAGGTAGTGTTCATTGGAGAACCATCGCTAAGAATGTTATATTCCAATATAATAATAAAACAACAGCATGATTTTCAAATGACACCAGAATGATCGAGGATGGGTGTGTTTCTTGTTTTTTTTTTTCCTTTTTAGTTTTGATTTGCTTGACCTGATACAGGTTAAGATGCAATTTACTGAATCTCTTACTGATGGGTTTGAACTTCGAAAATCAAAAAGGAGGTTAAAATGAACATTTAGCATTCAGTCTACATCAGGTGAACATTTCTAGTTAACACAGATATATATACTACAGGAAAGGGGAGGAGAGCTCGCACCCTTGCTCTTTCTTTGCCGGATGAAAACCATGCTTCCTCTGGAGAGTAAGGGTGGGGGAGAAGGGGGCCGTGCAAGACTCGTAGTGGGGCAGAGGCAGAGTTTGGTGGATGGAGATAGGGGCTTGAAAACCAGACTGCTGATTCCACAGGAGGTGTGTAAAAGGCACGCCAGGGTCACTCCCAATCCCAGCCAGCATACAGAGACGCCTTCACACCCACACACACAGAACACACGAGGTACACGCTCACGTAACCATGCGCACACACACACTCACACACAAGCAGCACAGGCTAGAGCCCCATGACTACAGAAGGAGGGAGAAAGCAGGAGGAGCATGAAGGAAGTTCTTGAAAGAAAGAGCTGGGGTTCAAAATTGGGTTAGATGGGGTGAAGGGCCCTGGGTCCGGTGCTGCCTCTGTGTTGAAACAGAAAAAATAAAACAACAAAAAAAACAAAAACCAAAACTGGTGGAATGGATCATTTCTGGTTCTTTAGCTGGTTGGACAGCCAGTCCAGGCCCTCGTACAAGCCGTCACCGCTGGTGGCACAGGTGGCCTGAATGTACCAGCTGCGCTGGCGCAGGGAGTGCAAGCCCAGCTTGTCTGTGATCTCTGCAGCGTTCATAGCATTGGGGAGATCCTGCGAGAAGGACACACTGTCATTAGGTCCGTTACGGATGATGATATACTGGTTATACTGACAAATGTCCTTTCAGGCCATTCTTACATAAATAATAATATAGAAATGATCAAGACCGTGTTGATGGAATAAGTCAATATGAACATGATTGATACTTTGCAGGTCACGAACACATACATCTGTACATCCATTCACATTTACACATACAACAAAACTCACCTGTTTGTTTGCAAAAACGAGCAGCACAGCATCTCTGAGTTCATCCTCGGAGAGCATTCTGGAAAGCTCCTCCCTTGCCTCGTTCACTCGCTCTCTGTCGTTGCTGTCCACCACAAAGATGAGCCCTGCGTAGAAAAACATCACAGTTATGATCCATTTCACTGTGACAATATCAGCATTTTCACTTCCTGGCTGGGCTGTCAGGGAGTAGGAAATACACCAGTGATTACCACCTGCACTGCTGGGTTCACTCAGACTCTCTGTCTCCGTCTGTCTGCCTGCCTGCCTATGTAGTTGGATTGTTTTGAGGTTTTTTCTTAATTTTCTTTTTTCGTAGTCACTGCACGTCAGTGTATATACACACATTCTAACATACCAAACACTACTGGTGTTATCAATCATAACTAGGAATATCAGAAGGCCGAAACTCATTAATGGGTAACTAGCCAGTTACTTTAAATAAAAACCATAAACAAAATGTAAACATGTACCTGCCTGCCTTTCAATTCCACACTGGTGGGAAAGCTGTGACTTACGTTCTTTACAATCAGACAGGACAGTTAAAAGTTGAAGCCGTCATTAACGGCGAGTTGGAGTGTGTACATAGCGTAGCACGGAGTCCAAGGGGACGCACTCGCACGTGTTGGCTACAATTTTTTTAGGTTAACATGGATGCATGTTTCAGCTTCTCAGCAATGTTTTCTGATGGAGAGGCTGTAGGTGAGGGGCCACTGAACTCAATCTTCCAGCATTCATGGAGTCCAGCTGTCGTAGCTTAGCTAATTTCTCTCACCGAAATGTTTTTCAAGGTGTTCAGTCACAGCAGCTCAGAGCATGAGCCGTATTTTCACCAAGTTGTAGGGTTCAGTTCAGTACAGCACGCTTGGGAATGGGTAACTTATTTATTAATCTGGTGTAAACTGTTCCTGCTGCTTAATAACTCTTTGACTTGACAAAAAGTCCAACATTCGTACTATGTAATAAAGCCACCGTATCTGTGGCTCTGACATCCCATGACTTATCTAAATGAAAATCTATGATCTAGGGGTGGACGATATGGACAAAATCTATCACAAAATCCTGTGAATTAAAGACTAACTCGTAACTGCATTACTTACTTCGGGTTGAGTATCTGTCCTTCTCAACCATGTTAATTGGGGCCACGTCTTTATTTATGAAAGAGGTATTAGTGCTAAGTATTGCTTCTCTACTCCAACCAACAGTTAAAAACTGGAAGATTCTTCATTTACCATCAGAATTGACCTGATCCTGACATCTAAGAAGCTAGAACCAACAAACATTTAACATTTTTGTCTAAATACAAGACCGAAATATTATTTGATCATCAACATAGTTGTCAATTTCTTTCAAACAACACATTGACTAACTGTTTCAGCACTATATTTATATTAAAATGAGACTATTAACAACTGTTTGGTAGATATTGGTAAAACTGCCATTTCACATAACCACTGTAAATCCAGGGTTCGTTCTAGATACATCAAATACCATTTGTGGATATCTGAAATTACATAAAAACAAAGTTGACAAACTGCACAATTAGGTTGTGTATAACTGATGAAAGTTTGGGAAAGGAAGAGTGTCATTTATGATATCTATAATTTGGAACAAACATAAATTGCTGATTAATCCATCTACCTTTAGATAAGACTGCCTTTATCTTGTAATTGTCCTTCCTCAGATCATTTTATTGAAATTATTCTAACAGATTTATGTAGTAAAGGTGTAACAAATTTCACAAAAAAACTAAGGGATGTCAGAAAAAAAAACCTTTGTTATTAAATGAATCATCTGGTGACAGTTCAGATTTACTTTTCTAAAATCAGCACGAGGCTGACAGACAGCAAGCAGGTCGGTGTCTCTGTATATATGTCGGTATGAGTATCAGCATCATTTTGTATAGAAGAAAACACCAATATTAGCAAAACACGCTATTGCTTTGACGGTCACATTAGGATTCACATGGTCATTTTCATACTTGGCTTCATATGTGGCTCAACGTGGATGTTCCAGCTAAGTGTGTCTGTTAAATGCAGGGACAACAAATAGGCTCGAAACCACTTACAACTCATGTTTAAACTGAAATAGCTCCATTAGGAATTCACCTGCAAGGTGTATTTATAAGAAACAAGGCTTTCAGGGCCGACAGTGCCGTCCCATATTCTAATGAATTCAATTTCAGGAAGTAGTAAAAGAATACACAATAAGGCCCTTTGAGGGTTGCACAACACTGCACGAGTCATTGGCTCGACTCGTTTTGAGCTCATCTTCGACGCACCAATGAGGACACCTATAGGCTGTAATGTTCACTGACACTGCTGCAAGCTCAGATAAAGTCCCCCTCACCTTGAGTGTTCTGGAAGTAGTGGCGCCACAGCGGCCTGATTTTGTCCTGACCGCCAACATCCCACACCGTGAAGCTGATGTTCTTGTATTCTACAGTTTCAACATTAAAACCTGGACAGGGGAAACATGTTAAATCTTTAAATGATTGAAGACGTTAATAAAACATGTTTTACATGCTGACAGTCCACCCGCCTGAGACATAATGTCTCCATATATTAAAATATTCAAACAATTAGTCTAGAACATGTCAAAAAGCGTGTAGAATATTCTTTTCACTTCTTTCTAGAGCCCAAATCGGCACCTTCACATTGAATCGGTTTTCCAACTAGCATCACACATGAACAGGAAAACAAATTTTAATTTAGACAGTGGCAGCACTAGTCAAAAGTGAGTGTGGTCTCCTGGAGTTTTTTAAAATTTTTGTTCAAATTTTTCCCATTTTAGACTTTCATTTCCTTCTGGTACCACTGTATGACACCACTCAACATTTTAACGATCTTTAAGACATGTTAAAGCATATTAACATGTCTGTTTCAGTAGAAAAAAACTTGGATGTTGTATTCAAACGGCTGTCACTCTCTAAATTGTTCAATAGATAAATGCTCATACCAATGGTGGGAATGGTGGTGACTATCTCTCCAAGCTTCAGTTTATACAGGATGGTTGTTTTTCCAGCAGCATCAAGCCCGACCATAAGAATCCTCATCTCCTTTTTGCCAAACAGGCCCTTGAATAAGCTTGCAAATACATTCCCCATGGTGACAAGGCTGTGAAAGTAGAGGAAGAAAGCCAGGAAAGTTAAATCTAAGCCGTTTCAGATTATTAAACTGGTATAAAGGTGAGGGACAATGTTTTCACGGTAGTCTTGACAGCTCTTAAAGACAAACTAAACTAACAAAACACAATGACGGCAGTATATTTGGTTGAGAGGAGACACAATGAATACAACATGGTGGGGACACAAGTTTACGGATGTTTACTTAAGTTAATGGTTAAACACTGAGGTTACACGTTTACTGGCCTGCATAATCCGCCAGCACCATTATGTTTATCCAAAACTCCCCTACATTACTGTATTAAATCAGCTGTTCACGTTGCATAAAACCACACTGAAATTTCATTGACTGGCAGCTAAAGCCATCAGACGAGCTACACTGTTGAAGCGGGTGAAGTGAAAGGCTAACCGATGACCAGATAAGAGAGGCCTGTTACAGCTGGCAGACGGCATGGATAGTGTTACTGTACGTGCGAGCCGTCACAAGACGCTAGCTCACGGCCTCAATCCAACCCGCAGCGAGAGGCCCGCACACACCCAACTTCGTGTCTGTGCCACCCAACAGTCAGTAAAGCGCTGCGTGTGCCGGATCCTCCTCTCCGTGAATATCTGAAGTTGGGCGCCGATAGCTTGTTAGTGCCGCTCGGGGCAGCTTATCGTTAGCTCTAAGGGCGGATACTTTAGCTAATTAGCCTGCTAGCAGCGGGATTTCTCGAACATGACGGTCGAAAGAGCAACGCCGGACGCAACACATCGTTAATGCGGCCAACACCGCCACGTTAAGGCAGCCGTGGCTGAAGTTTGAGTCCGGTACTTTGTTGAAACCACAGTGACAGGTGGGCCAGTAGCACGAACAACTACATCGAAGCGGTTAGCGAAGCTGCCGTTAGCTAAATGCCGCGTCACAGTAAGGAGAGAGCATCGTGACGTCATGTTAAATGCCGAAAAAAGGCCGCTTGTTCGCGCAGAACATCGGTCGCCTCACGCAAAACGAGGTTTTAAGGCAAAAAGCGGCGCGTCCGTGTGGATTTTTACCTTTAAAAAGACAGCTTCTCGATCTTTCCGTTATCTTTCACTGTCACTCCAAAATGGCGTCTTGCGCAACCAGGGAGACACCGGCGAGCGAGCACTTCCCACTCTCAAAGCGGGTCCAATCACAGTACAAATAGTGTTACTCACGACCCGCCTCTTTCGTCCCGCTGGCCAATCAGAGTGTCCACAGTTCCCTGCGTGCGCACATTGCACAAAATGTCGCGGAAGTGAAGTTTTATTGAAGTTTGAGCCGCAGGGACGGGACGGACCGCACCTGGTGCGGGTTCCTCCAGTCTGCTGGGGACGCGGATCACACGGCTGTTTATTGAAAATGCGTTGCTGATACTGGACTGTTTCTCAGCAGGATACACTAGAGGGCCAAAAGGACGTGGACAGTTGTTCTCATCGTTTTGGCCTGGAGTTCAGTTGAAGAGTTTGAGTTTCCAACTTTGTGGTGACAGTTTTCAAAGCAAAAAAAGCATAAAGAAAGGTTTTTCCCAGTTTTGTGTGGACTAACTAACCAGAGCACCAGACTATCACTCAGTATCAGTGAAACATCCTTTCCCTTGTCCTCCATTTTACCTTATTCTGGTGGAATGTTCTGTCAGCTCGGCAACAAACAGCCCTTCAGTTTTGGGTATTTCTGAGACAAGGGGCACTTGCTGAAATCCACCATGTCTTTTGTGGTCTGTAGAGAATCACGTCACAATATATTCACTGTGTTTTGTTTCTGGCCATAAGGATCAACTACTCAAAACCTCACAAAGAGTTACAGAAGTACAAGTTGTTATGTTGTCCAAGTTAATTATGAGTAAAAATGGGATGGTAGAGGAGGTAGACTTTGGTTTGTTTTAGCCGGTGACCCCACACTCCTCAAACTCAGTATTACTTCCACCAAGCAAGGGGGTCGCGTCCGTGTGACAGCTGGATTACACCAAACTGCTGGATGCATTTCAACAAAGCTTGGTGGAAAGATGGGGAATGGCCAAAGGACCAGCAAGGATGCAGATAAAGATCTGGCATCTACAGTCAAGCAAATTTCTTCAGGGAAAAAAAACACAATATTGGTAAAGATCCACATTGTGAAAAGGGTTCTCGGTGGAGGTTTGCACTCTCTGTTCCGAGTTCCTTATTTGAAAAAGACTAACAAAACATCTTTAAATGAATGTCTTTTTAAAATGATTTTCGACATTTTAAGCATTTTATTAACCATCCAACTGTAAATATAATTGCTGAGAGAGAATATCTGCCTGTGTCACAGCTCCATCACGGGGAAGCATCACAGGCCAACAGGTTGTGTAGAATTTAGAGCAAAGATAAAATAGGGCAATAAACAAAATGACTCTCAATTTATCCATGAAATATTTTTGAATAGTTCAGCGTAAACACCCAAAACAAATTCATCGATGACTCCTGAATTATTACGTCTGATTTTGTCTACATGTCCAAAAAATATAAATTACTTATAAATGTCTGAAAAACTGAGCATCTAAATCATGTGATCACATGAACTCTTTGTAAGAGCAAAGCTGGTTTCCTCTGGTTAGTGCTGTAAATGTGTCCCAAAGGCTTTAAATCCAGTCCCTCCGGAAGAGGATTATGATGCCATGTGGAAAATTTATTAGATTTCTGAATTTTTTTCTCAGAATTTTTGACTTAAAACTTGTTCTTCCTCAAAATTCTGAAATTAATCTCAGAAATGTGTTTTTGTTCCTTAAAAGTGTGACTTTAAACACAAAAGTCTGACTTTTAAATCACAATTGTGAGACTGGAGAGACGATAAAAGAAGGAGGCAGTGGATGGGAGACAAGAAGAGAGCAATTTTTTTAATATATAAAAGTATTAAAATCTTCTGTAGTATGACTTTTTGGTTTCAAGCTTCAAACACATCAAGAAATATGACAAACTGTTGTTTCTAGGGTAAAGAAAGAGATGTGAGAGTCTATTGAATGCAAGATTAAAAACCTAATAATACACCAATTAGAAAATCATCTTCAAATCACATCAGCACCATCAGTCCCACATTCATCCTGCATACTGAACACCTACATAAATGCATCTTTTTGTCCATGTGGCTCTAAAACAATCGCAGGCTGCGCTTGTGCAAACAGCAACATCAGAAAAGAGTCTCATTCTCGCGGTTCCAGCTTGCCGTCTCGGACTCTCCACCTCCAGCGCCGACATACGTCAGGAGCGGGAACACAGCTCAGCCACAGGCAGGACTCGCTGACCTCCTGCTCGAAGGACACCGTCTTCCTGTCCAGGGTCTCCAGGGTGAAGGCCTTCCCGGACACCTGAGCGATGGGTGACAGCTTTCATGTGTGTGAGGTTGGTGAAGCCACATTTAGGCAACTTCATTAAGATAAATTAAGGCTGTTTGTCTTCAACCATCTTCTAAGAACATCTGAGAACACAGACATTTCTCCAGCTGCTTTCAGCTCGTTTCTGTTTATCAGAGTCATGATACCAGTACCACAACTTGGGTATTATGTTATATTAAGGTTTCCTGTACAAATGGTCAGGCATAGACTTTAAAGTAGCCATTAGCTGAATATTCATCATGACCACTGTCATGCCGCTAAATGTTACACTAGATGACCAATGTCTCATCTAGTCTCACCTGAGACGGACCAAGCACAGCATCCGATGACAGATGCCAGTTTGAATACAGGGAATATAGCACAGGTGGTTTTCTAGCCAATTCCAGGTCATGGCAACCCAGGTCTCAGTTAGGCCCCCAATGGGCCCTCTGCATGGCTAACCAGCAGCTGCAATAAGTCACGTTATCTGCCCTTTAAGAAACTCCATAAACCACCTCAGTACCAGTTTCCCTATCGTCCATCGGGCCCGATTTGGGCTCGGAGGCTGTGTTCAACAGCTCCAGAGCCAAGAACAGTTATCATCAGCTAATGGTTTACCTCAGCAAACAAGTAAAGCCATCTGTTCAAAGGAAAACCACAAAATGTTTTCTCACCAAAATCAGTGAATTAAGTTTGTGTCAGTGAAAACTGATTGATGGATTGATGCTGTGCTTTCACTGAAAAATTAAGACCCTGTTAAACGGAACAGTCAAAAGTATTTGATTTTGAAATAAACTTGCTGGTTATTCTGGGGAGTTTATATTGTTTAATAGATGTACCGTGAATGCGATCTAGAAGGTTTGAAAAGGCATTTTTATTTCAACGATGTGTTTTTAGTGCTAATTAATTTGTTTCAAGTGTACCGCGACACGCCTGAATCAACTTACCTGATCACTTATTCCTATGGCAACATGGCCCACTTTGACCTGCCGGCGTTCACGGATCCGCAGGCATTTACCCTGCACATTCTCGATCCAGATGTCAACACCTGGAGTGTCAGAGGAGTAAACAACAATAAAAACACCGGTCACACAGCTTTGAGCTCAAGCCCCACCAGCAGTATGGTTCACATTTTTTTGCGCCTCCATTGTCAAAAGTTGACAATGGTGCCCTTGAGCAGCGAACCACACGGTTCCAAATTCACCATCCTTATTGGAGGGCCATTGGAAACGGACGCCTCCAAAGTGTACCATACAAAACTGAACTGAACCGTACCGCTTGGTGGAAGCGGGGCTAT
>KV751350.1:3720026-3735277 GCA_001698575.1 Mola mola | reverse complement strand
GCTGCGGCGCCCCCTCAGGCCGGGGCTGGATCCGGACCCGGGACCTGATCCGGATCCGAATCCTGGAGCTGCTCTCAGGGGGGCAAACTGCGGGAAAGTCATGTCCCTGGAATAACTGAAGTACCACTTAACAGTGTATTTACATGTACTTGTGTACTATGTGGTACTAATACTTTGACTGACGTCATCAACAAGGTTACCGGGTAATTAAATAAATGTGGTACAACGTGGAAAATATAGAAATGACCCATAATAGACAGTTTCAAAAGAGTATCAGGGCAACAGTGGAGAGAAATTAAGACCGTGGGAATAAAGTCATACATTAATGAGAGTAAAGTCATAATTTAAGGAAGAAATACAGGTTGAATATTAGAAAGCGTTAATGCTCGTGTGTTACTTAAGAGGACAGATATCAGCACCATCATGAGGCAGGTGGAGAACTTTGTGAAGCTGGAATCTTGTAAGATGATGACTTTTTTGTCTTGAAAATATGAATAAAAAAATAATCTTTTTTCAACGTGGCCCTAAAACTCTGTCATAAATTTCAAAGCTAAACTTTCATATATTCAATATTTATTATGTATAAAGTGAAATATTTCAGTACTGATTATGTTTTAGACAGTTACAGTAAAGATGTAGTCCATAATTATCAAAATTAAATAACAAAAGACTTGAAACATAATATTGTGACTCTAGAATATTTACTTGTATAATTCATTAATAACCTGATAAAAATTGTGGACTATAATGTTCCAAGAAGCTTTGGTTGCAAGTTTAAAGCCACACCGTCATATTATGAGTGACTGAATGCGATTGTATAAGTGTCTAATTACATTTGGCACAGGAAGAGTTATTATGCATCAATGTAGATGATTATAATTAAATAAAAATTGTCATTAAAAGCTGCAGACAAAATAAGTCTGTACTTCTTCCTCCTGATGGTGAATGAAGCTCCTCGTTTATTTGTTTTTTATATATTTTTACGTGTTGGAAATAAAATAAAGACACCTAAGAGTCATAACTTGCTTATGAGACATAATTTACTTCTCTCAGTTCAACCTGAAGTCAGCGCACTGGGCTGAAAACCCAGAATCCACCAGGAGAAGCGTCAGTCTGTGACGCTGATGTGACAAAGTGGCTAAAATATGGAATCACGACATCCCATAATGCACGAATAAGATTCCAGTGTGAAAGTAGGATGAGGGACGAAACATTTTATTTATAAATAATCTGCGACATCCCATAATGCACGAATAAGATTCCAGTGTGAAAGTACAGGAGAGGATGAGGGACGAATGTGAAACATTTTATTTATAAATAATCTAGTCATTTGAAATGTGGTTTTATCAGTCACTTATCAAAAATGACTATTACTGTAAAATACCTGAGACATTTTAGTTTAGTTTGTAATGAGTCTGGAATATATTAAGTGTTCACTTTCTTAAATAACACTGAAACTCTTGATATTGATAAGACGTAATGAAGAAAACATGATAACATGGACTAACTTTGCTGTTTTTTAATCAGTCCAGCTTCCTGTCCAGCAACACATCTGTTGTCCCAGATACAGACGCACACGACAATCCCCACATTGCTGTAGGAATTAGCAGGATGCCAGAGGAGGGAGTGTTAGGGATTCAGGGTGGAGGGTCCCTCCCTGGCAACATGTGAATGAGATCAGTGACAGACCAATAGAGCGGCTGAGGAGCAACTTGGCTCCCACATCAGCAGTTTTTTGTCACCTCGGGCCGGTCAGCTCTGCTAAACATAGAGCTGAAAAGCCTCAGCAAGGTTCACGGGCCTCAGCTGGCCTCAGCGGTCACATTCGTCCCTCCTGCCCTCTCACTATGTCGTGGAAAATGTTGACATTTTGGGTGAATTTGTGCTAGAGCTGAAGTTACATGAACGTGGCACACAAACTGGACGGAGGCCGAACTGTAGTGCACTTCAACTTGGTCAAAGTGACCATAATTTCAATCTTAACAAAGATGTTATTAATTGATCGGAAAGCTTTGATGTTGAGGACAGAATCAGGTGCTCCTGACCGATGAGATTGAAAAAAAAAAACATGGTCGTGTTTCAGTGATCGCTGTCGGGCCGCAAATTAACAGGCTTCACACTTTAAATGTAAAGAAATTTGATGAAAGGTCAGTGACTTGCAGCCGTGGTAGTATAAACTCTGTACTCAGTATTTGAGAGCAACGGGGCTCAGCATTTTTGCGGAAGCAGCGTTCAGTATTTTTCAGGAGTCGTTCAGTATTTGGAGGCTGCATTGCTCAGTATTTGTCAAGAGTAGTGCTCAGTATTTGGCAGTAGTGCTCTGTATTCGGCGGCAGCAGTGCTCAGTATTCGGCGGAAGCAGTGCTCAGTATTCGGCGGAAGCAGTGCTCAGTATTTTTCAGGAGTCGTGCTCAGTGTTTGTCAGGAGTCGTTCTCAGTTTTTGGCGGCAGCAGTGCTCAGTATTTGGTGGAAGCATTGCTCAGTATTTGGCGGCAGCAGTGCTCAGTATTTGGCAGCAGCAGTGCTCAGTATTTGGCAGTAGTGCTCAGTATTTGGTGGAAGCAGTGCTCAGTATTTGGTGGAAGCAGTGTTCAGTGTTTGTCAGGAGTCGTTCTCAGTATTTGGAGGCTGCATTGCTCAGTATTTGGCAGGAGTCATTCAGTATTTGCCAAGAGTAGTGCTCAGTATTTGGCGGAAGCATTGCTCAGTATTTGGCGGCAGCAGTGCTTAGTATTTGGCGGAAGCAGTGTTCAGTATTTGGCAGGAGTATTGCTCAGTATTTGGCAGCAGCAGTGCTCAGTATTTGGCAGTAGTGCTCAGTATTTGGCGGAAGCAGTGTTCAGTGTTTGTCAGGAGTCGTTCTCAGTATTTGGAGGCTGCATTGCTCAGTATTTGGCAGGAGTCATTGCTCAGTATTTGGCAGTAGTGCTCTGTATTTGGCAGCAGCAGTGCTCAGTATTTGGCGGCAGCAGTGCTCAGTATTTGGCGGAAGCAGTGTTCAGTGTTTGTCAGGAGTATCGCTCAGTATTTGGCAGCACCAGCGCTCAGTAATTGGTAGTCCGTCTCTCCAGCTCCTCCCCCTGAGTGCCTGATAACCCAACCAGTCATGGCAGGTGTGCGACCAGCAGCTCTGAAGCTGTCACAGTTTGTTTGCTTGCAGGGGGAATGTAGGGTCTCCTAGTTACTAAATTAATTGATAATTGGAGCTCTGGTGTTGAGCTTCATGAGGACTTTTGTTGTGAAATGGTGCAACTGTATAGAAACTAAAATCAAATCAAATCAAATCAATTTTTTTTTTAAAATGTGGATGTTGATTGCTGAAGGCATTTGTTAGAAAGAAAAGTTGGAAGGGGTTGAAAACCAATGTTGGCTCACTGTGACCTTTGGACCCTCAGACGATGTATTAACAGGCCAACGGACAGATATTTATGAACTTATGACGTTTTGGAGATCCGGAGCTGATCTGGATCATTTTCTCACACTTTAAGCTCATTACTGTAAATGCTCCCCCACAATGTTTTAAAGAAATGCTTCGGATGGAAATGACTTCTGAATGATGTGTTTTTCTTGTCTCATGAGGGGTAAATAAATGAACTCCACTCAAAACAGCGGCGTGACCTCATTGGACGAGCTGCTTCTGACCACCAGAGGACACGCCTCCACTCAGCTGTCTTGTGTTTACTCGGGTCACCACAACATCCCAACGGTGGCGAGAGAAGAGGCGGGAGGGGGAAATCTGCACATCCTGCTCACTGAATTCAAATGTCCCATCACACGGACGCTTTGACACTTTATTTCACTCTTCAAAGTGACAGAAGACGGCATCACTGAGCTGAGAGTTAAAATCTCATCGCAAAGAGTGAAATATTTAAAGCCTTTTGTGTCAGTGTTGATTATTGTAATATTTTGAAATGTGTTAAAATGCCTTAAACTATTTTCTGTTTGTGTATAATGAGTCATGTTTTTTTTTTGTTTTTTTTTTTTAAATCGGTTGAAATGCACAAGTGTGTGAGCCGCTGCAATGAAATTTAAAGAACTCAGGATATTTTCTAACCTGAGCCCGATTTCGCAACAGTTTTACTCTCTAAAGTTTCACAGAACAGAGCTGTCACTGCTTTACATCACTTATGTTGAGCGTGTGATTCACAGCTCAGCTCACGAATCTCAACACAAAACTGATATGAATTTTTTTAAATTAACGGACAGAAAGAGGCAAATCACGAAATGATAAAAACCTTAAGACAGCCGCTACAGTCATGTTTCTGTCGTATTTTAGTCGTGAAATGGAACAGAACGGGACATCGATCGCTTACAAACAAAACCCGCAACGCTGGATCCACATGATCAGCTCTACCAGAAACAAAATCTGTAATTAATCAATAACCAATATTTGACTCATTTTCAAAGATTCCTGTCACTGTGGCCTGATGAGGGTGGGGGGAGCCAGAAGTTGGACCTGTTCATGTTATTCCTCCGGTCAGATTCTCGGACAGCTCAGTATTTCAGTCGGGGGCGGGGCCTCTGTCAGCTGTCAGCTGCTGGACGGATGTGACCAAATCGTGGTGGGAGGACGAGGAACGGGCCAACCGCTAAGAGCTGCATGCAACAAGCGATTCGCCGATTCCTGAATCGTCGTCGAGGTGAAACCACAAGTCGGCATTAAAGGAGAACGTTTTTGTTTCCATTTCCTGGTCTTCTCGGTTCTAAAACTCCAGTACGGAGTTCAGTCATGATGCGAGGGCTTCCAAACATCCAAAATAAATCACTTCTGCCGCTAACTAGTCTGTCTAGATCGATAATTTTAATCATGTTTACTTTCCAAACACTGTACAGAGGAAGTTTTCAAAACAAAATGCTTTTTGTGAAGTTTTAGAGCCAAAAAGAGAAACAGGTCTTTAGGTAGAAAAATACCACAGTTCTCCTTACAGGTTTTAACTGAACTGAGTAGTTGTGTCGCCCAAATCGAACCAAACTGTTACTGAAACATCAAAATAAATATAGAAAACAAAATGGAGTGAAATCTTGTGTGATGAACTCATCCAGCTGGAAGTCAAACCTTTCGTTTCAATGCACAAATGGTTGTATTTTCATGGACACATGACTATACTAGTAGCCTGCACACTTTTTTCAGGCTACGTAATTCTGACGTTTTCCTCTGAATCCTGAGGAAAAAGAAACAAACATTTATCATAAATGGCCCTGATCCAGTCCTGATGAGCGTCTCCTCCGGAGTGCAGACACTCGGAAAACGCTTCCGGAGCAACCAAACCAACGACGATGGATGTGATGATCTCCTATGAGGATTTTACAGGCCGTGTGGGACAGAGTCTCTCTTTCGGCTCCAGAACAAGGTGTCCCAGGATGGCCGGTTCTGAGTGCAGCCGCCAGACTTCAGGTCACAGGTGGAGCCAGCGGGACAGCAGCGCTTCGAGCCCGAGCAGCACACAGCCTGTGGGGCCAGACGAGGATACATGTCAACACTGATCAAACCTTAAAAACTCATCTTCTGTAACAGGACGCGTCTCATGAAGACAATCTGTGATCATATGTACTTCAGCCCCGCGCCTGAGCGACCTGAACGAGGTCTCGATCCAGGAATCGTGAACCTCTTAGTGGTCATGATAAAGAGGGTTGTTTAGTAACTGCCTGTTTTAGCAAAGAGCACACAAAGCCTAATTTTAATGAAATGTTCGTGACTTCACGATACGGGGAACTAAAATTCGAGGGGATGAAAGTTTGCCTGCAGCCACGTGAGAAGACGTGAAAGCAGAACAATGTGACCTTGTGCTCAGCGAGGCAGAAACGCATCATGTGACGCGACGCTCATGCACATCCCGGCGCCTCCGCTGACGTGCACGTACCCGGGGCGAGGGGCAGCAGGCCCATTCTGTGGCCGAGGTCTGACAGCACGTGTCCTGCGGGGGGCAGCGGAACTCCCCCGTGCTGTCACATGCTACGCTGCTCGCGGTGTCTCTGGGCTCGGACCGGACTACTGCGCTCTGAGGGAGGCTGGAGATGCGCGCGGCGAGGTTGGTCTTCTCGCACGTTCCTGTCCGCATGTTGCAGGTGTAGCCCTGAGGGCAGCAGTGCTCGTGGTCGGCGCAGCAAACCGCCTGACAGGGAGAAGAAGAGAAACGATGTGACGTTACTCTACGTTCACACCAACAGCTGCTCCGGTTTTAATACTTATATCACCGTATTCCCTTAAAGCTGAAGACCAAATCAAACTGCACTGGTCCAAACACGGTCTATTCCTGACACGTCGCACAAAATATCCCGTACAGTAAACACTGAATGATAAAAAAAAAAAAAAGGATAAAATAACAGTTTGTAGAAGGGACAAGCTGATAAACACATATCAAACTGCCCAGGCAAAAAATATTCACCTCTGATCTAAACATCCAAATCAGAGGGTTAATAAATCCAGATCACTGAACAATTTCAAGCAGAAAAATACGAACATCCAGTTATTTAACAAGTTAAATATCTATATTAAATATCAAGCTATGATTCCCATAGTAAAAGTTATTTCTGTATCATTTTCTCAGTATTCTGGATTCTGTATTTAAATTTATAAGGGGGAATATATTGTTTTTGATGCAATTCATAGCATGATCATTTCTCTTTATTATTTGATTTAGTTCTCCACTGTATTTATAAATGTATTTGTCATTTTACATTTTCCTTTTATTTATTTCTAAGCAAGATAAAGAAGCAGTTGAAAACTAAAACATATATTTATGTGACATTTTTCTTTTTCTGTTCAATACTGTTTTAGGTGTATTTAACAACATCTTACTTTATGCATTTTCTTTCTTGTCAATTTTGGCAGTTTGGGACCTCCATACATTTTTTGTCAAACGGTGTCTGAATCACACGGGACTTTCTAAAATCATCATTTTCAGCCAACCGCACTGTCAGATGTGAGGGGTCGCCGGCGGTGCACAGACCTTGACCAGGGGGCAGCAGCCCCACTCTCCTGTCGGCAGCTTGCAGCAGGTCGTCCCTGATGCGCAGCTGCTCTTGTCGTCACATTTCACGTCCGTCACGGCTCCCAGCTCGGTCACGGCGCTCAGCTTGGTGAACCAGGGTATTACATGGGGGCCCTTTGAGCAGGAAGCCCGGTGCGGCTCACAGCTGTGCCCGCTGGGGCAGCAGTGGTCCCCGTCGTGACAACAGACCGCCTGAGGAACAGCGAGGGCGAAACTTACAAACCCCATCGTGAAGACGACAGGCAGTGTGAAGCTGGTGTAATGACACTCACGTTCGGCAGGGGGCAGCAGCCCCACCTGTGGCTCTGTTCCATGAAGCAGCAGGTCGTGTCCCTGGGGCAGCTGGTTTGGCCGTCGCACATGTTCCTGGCAGGTGGATTCGGACGGGAAACGGCCCGGCTGGGCTCCTTCTTCAGCCAGGGCCGGTCACATGTCCGAGCAGCCGCGTTACACTTGTAGCCTTGTGGGCAGCAGTGCTCGTGATTGCCGCAACACACGGCCTGGAGGGATAGAGAGGCTCTTTAACGGCTGACGTCCCTCAAAGTTTCAGCTCAACGGAGGAAACGACCTTCAGCACAAGAGTACTGAAATGTCCCTGCTCTTCTTTGGTCTAAAACTCTGTGCGTTCATCCTTCAGCAGTCACCGTATAATCGCTGATATTCTTATTACTACGTTAAAACAAAGCGTGATGAGGGACAAGCTGCTGGTTTTTAAGTCATACAGACACATGAGAGCATCCTGCGGGATTTCATGACTCTTGGATCATTAATGTCTGAGAAATCATGACAACATTACACAAAACATTGCCGCGTTGTTGTGAAATGTTGTAGTTCTTCAAGCCTCACCTCCAGTGGTATAGGAAGTATTACCATCCTTCATTATAGTTTGAGGTCCTTAAGTCTCAGGAGGAGCTTTTGTTGAATCTTGCCGCGTATGAAGAACAAAATGGCTGTTGCACATTATTAAAAACTGCAAATAAAGCTCCTGGCTAAAATTTGTACTCTGTATGTCGGAAACCCCGACTGCTGCAGAATTATTTTGTGCAGGAAAAGTCCTGCACTTTTCCAAACCAAGACTTATTTCCCGATTCTTTAGGTTCTAAACTTACAATATACACTTTTCTTTTTAATTACTCCAGTATGGAGTTCAGGTGCTGTACATGAACAAACGCCAACTGTAGCTTCTCAGCGGGAGAAAAAACCCGGATGTTGGAGGGAGACGCTGACCTGGGGCAGGGGGCAACAGGCCCACAGTCCGGACTCTTTCTTACAGCAGGTGCTGCCTCCCGGACACATTGTCTGCCTGTCGCACTTCTCGCTCCGGACCTCCGAGGGCACGACCGACACCTTCTCCACCCAGCCGAGGGGGGGCAGGAGCCCCGAGGGGTCGTCACAGGTCTGAGCCGCCAGGTTACAGACTTTACCGTCACGGCAGCAGTGGGTGTGATCCTCACAGCACACGGCCTGAAGAACACAGAACAGCAGTGCTCAACGTACAAATATCCACTCCTCAAAATCTAAACACAGGCTGACCTCCAGGGGGCGCCAACACAACAGACAGACCGAGAGGGACGCTTATTTCAAACTTGGACTTTGCAGAGTAAATAACTCAAGACATAAAATATAAATTGACAGAAGAAATAATGTCAAATCAAGTAAGGTAGATTATTTCAATCCCACTTTGAAAAGGTACCAGTTACTTCACAATGAAAACAGGTCGTTGTTTAAGTGTGTTTAAATTTGTATTAAAAACGAAGAAAACAATTAAGGGATGCAGACAACAGATTTGTTTGTCAGTCCTGAAAAAGAAAGGGAACCATATCGAGGTTTGAAGGGATTACAAAATCATTAATTAGCACTAATTGAGGACATTTGGAGGAAGGACGCCGCACTCCTTAATTCACTTACATAATTTCGGCGGTGGAGCTGCAGCCCGGAATGAAACCGGAGAGCTGCCAGTGAAACCCAGCTGCCATGTTCCGTTACTGAATCTGAACATGTGCTGATGTGACCAGGGCTGAGCGGGCCCTTACAGATTTACACATCAATCAGTAAGTTCTCTGTATGACAGCAGGAGGTTTGTGTGATGTGATCGGCTGCCTACAGAGACGATTCGTCACTGAGGGGGGAGAAACCAAGACTTGCTCCCATAGCAGCATCAGAAATGCCTCTAATACAGCAAAAAAAAAAAAAAAAAAATTAATAATAGTAATTCCTTTCTAGTAAGAAGAGCAACACTTCTATTGAAATGAAAACAGTTTAATCATATGAATCATTATTTTGGAAAAAAAAAAAAAAAAAAAAAAAAAAAAAAAAACCCCAAAAAAAAAAAAAAAAAAAAAAAAAAAATTACAGCCTGTATCGGCGAGTATACGTCATTGGACTGAATGATTGACAGATTAATCTATGATTAAAGTCCAGTCATGGTTGACAACCGTTCAGGGACACGAAGCAGCAGTGGCTACACACAGTTAGCAAACTGTCAGCATTTGGCCATCCGTCAACATTTACAACATAATTTACAACATAACACTGGAAAGTCCCACCGCTGAAACGTGTAAATCATGCAGGTCTTCAGTTTTGTTTCCAAATTTAACACCTGCAATCAATTAGGTATACAGATAGCATGTTAGGGCCGCGTGTCACGTCTGTGCATATGGGCCGTTTCGTCAGACAGAAAATATTTGCCCTAACAAAACAACTTCCTGTAAGGATCAATAAAATTTGCTTGATTTTTTTCTAATCTAGTCTTATAAAATATCTGAGGTTCACAAGGCAAAGGAGGGAAAAAAGCACAAACTGCAGAGGTAAATATGGGTAGTAGTACAAAACTGTTATTAAAAGGAAAGGAATGCATATTTTGATTGGTCGGTTGGGTACTTTGTTGTCAGCTGATGCTCAAAGATCGGACAGAAAAACGTCAGATCTTTGAACATCTCTGGAGAAAATGTAGGACGTTTTCATTAGATTTTCACCATCTGTCCCACCCGCCCGTCCAGCTGTTACCCGAGGCAGAGGACAGCAGGCCCAGCCTTCGGTCGCCATCTTGCAACAGGTGGTTCTTGCAAGACAGGATGTGGACTGGTCACACCTTCTGTTGTCGCTCAGGAAGGGGAAGGTGGGCATCGCGCGAGTGCGGCCTGTGGGATCAACATATACACATCAGCTTTAGATCTTCAAAAGTCAGCAAATAAAGTCAAAAGAGATGTTTTAACTGCTCACTTTCATAAATCAAACGATTCATTCAGCTATTTCAGTCAGGCTTTTTGTTAATTGTCCTACAATTCTGTACATTACAGGACAGAATGAGCTAATGAAGATTAACGGGGAAAACGGGGCCACATTTTGAAACTAGAGGCTTCATGTTAAATGATCAGGCTCATCCCTAATGTAAATCCTACCTCGCCTCTTGGCGGCAGGGATCGGAGCGGCCGGGCGGCGCTCTCCCTGGGCCGACACGCAGGCGCTGTGGGCGAGGTCACACTTGGTGTCGGCAGGACAACAGTGGAGGAGATCTGAACAGCAGACGGCCTGGAAGACGAGAGGGTGGAGTCGTCATCAGCGTTTGTTCACACTCACATTACTGGTCAACATGTTCATAATAAGCTGCTATAATGAGAAAAATAATTCCGTCCAAATCCGGTTTCTCTTTAATGTCACGCTACTTGTGCACATTAATATTTTTTTAGATTTTGTATTTTTGTAATGGGTTTTCAGTTTATTTCTTGTATTTTTTTATATCGTTGTTATATTTCCTTTTAATCAGACAACTGATTGAAACAGATGACACATATTATTCGGTTTTTATTCTTCTGGCGAGCTGCATTGTCCTGAAAAATATCTTCAACTGAATTTTCTCTGTCAAGCTCCCAGTAAAACACAACAGTCATGATTCCAGGTGATGCCTGTTCTGTCTCTCAGCCTGGTTACTGAGTGATACAGTGGAAAACACCAGTAACACTAAAAACCGTGTCCTCCAAAACAATGAAATTGTGGAGGAATACGATCCTGTGAGCTCCTGCAGGTCTGGTTCCAGAGAGTGACTCACATGAGGCATCGGACAGCAGCCGTACGTCCTGTTGGCCATCTGGCAGCAGGTGGTTTGGTCTGGACAAGCCGATTTGTCCGGACACTCGACTGTCAGTACAAGAAGCCAGAAGACACGCAGTGAACAGTCGTTTGTAAAGGAATATTTCACCCAAAAATTCAAATTCAATCATTGTCTGCTCACGGCGGCACCAAGCAGCCGCGACCGTGTGGCAGATAATGGGGAATCATTTAACACAAACAGTAAGCCTGAAGTGTTAACAAACACACACACTGACTGACCTGAGTTTATGAGCTTAAACGCACTGCCTTATGGGTAACACCTTTGTTGTATGTGGAGCGAGTTTCCACTCAAGACACTTAGCTTAGCAGCTACAGGGAAGATTCAGGCTTACAAAAGTGTGTAAACTAAAGCTTTTTAATCAGTTTGGGATCTCAGGGCCTTCCGCAGACTGAACTTACGGTGGACGAGCTGTGTGGAGCCAGTTTCTATTTTTATTCATTTATTTATGTATTAAAATAATTCTCCTGTTACTCCTGGTACAGTTCCCCCCAAAATTTACTATTTTTGGGGAAACTGTCCCTTCAAAATATGGATGTCTTCTGTGTGTTAACATTTATTCTAGTCTACATCTTACTGTCATTGGGCACGGCGGCGATCTTCAGCGGGGGTATGTGCGTCTCTCCGGCCCTGCAGACGCCCTGCTCCAGGTCACAGACTGTGTTGGCCGGGCAGCAGTGGATGTGATCGCTGCAACACACGGCCTGCACACGGTTCAAGGTTACAGCTGGCTGTTTCAGCACACAGCAAGTCTTTCCAGGCACATGTAGTACAAGAGCATTCGTAGCTTTGGCTACAGAGTTTGATGTCACAGTGAACGTGTGTTAAACACATAATAATTCAGATGTGAAGTCATGCAGGAGTAAGTCAATAGGGTTTCTGCGGTGAGATATTGTGCAGGTGCGTTTTGGTCAGAATTACGCAGTAGATGAGCTGCATTTTGTTAATTAGAGGTAAAAATTGCTGATGATTTGAAATTGATATTTTATGGGTAATTGTTTTTACCCATTGTGATGAATTTAAACCAGAGATGGTTTGTGGTTCAGTGTTGACAATAAGACAGAATACATAAAAAACAATCACTGATGTGAAAGCACGAGATTTATCTGCAGCTGCTTCCCTTCACAGCCTTTACTAGACTTGGTGAAGTATGACACATTTGTTCAGAATTAACCATGTGGATGTAATGTTACGGCCACTTTTCAGCCACAAAATTACATTCTCTCTATTTACGGCTGCTAGAGCTCGACTGATATGCAATTTTTTCAGGCCGATACCGATATTAGGGATTATAAAAGTTCCTATGTCGATAAATCGGCTGAAATACGCAAACCTCTGCAATAATCCCTCAAATAAGGTTACCAAACATTTTTAACTGATATGTAACGGAAGAACAATATTTTACACGGTAACAACAAACTTTAAGTGTCTGAAATGGCAGCAGTGCACAGAAACAGTGACCTTCACTGGAAAATTAATAACCACAAATCACTCTAACCATATTTTTCAGCACTGTGATCTTAAAAACCAATTTTATTTTATTCTTTTTAAAAATTTGCAATATCTTCAATAGGAGTATATTGGCTGATAATATCGACCGACTGATAAATTGATCTTCAAATTCAGCCACTAACAGGCCTGAACATAGTGCAAAATGTTTATTATTTCCATCCATCCATTCATTTTCTACCGCTTATCCTGTTAGGGGTCGCGGGTGGGGGGCTGGAGCCCATCTCATTTCCATGAGAGGCAAATTTGTTTTTAAATTTCATGTTTTGTCTTGCCATAATGATAAAACCCAGAGATATTAAATAAATAATAGAACACTGAGAAAAGCCAAAACGAATTTGCAAATGTGAATATCTGGTTTAACTAAGAACAAATGATCATCAGAACCGTTGGTGAGTAATACATTTGTAGCAGTCATGTACCTCTGGGTAAGGGCAGCAACCGTAGTCTCCGCTGGTGAGCAGGCAACATGTAAAACTATCAGGGCAGCTGCTTTGTCCACCAGGACAAGTGACTGAAGGAGCAGCAGAAATACAACAGTGTCATCAGCATACAGCTGGAGATGGATTTCAGAGACCTTTTTGCCAATTAAAAACATTTCTTTTCACATGTTATCTATCATGTAGAAGTTGGTCCTGACATAAGTACTGAAGTTATTCCTCACCTGAATACTTTTCCCTCTTTCTGGCAGGCACTTTCTCCAGCATGGGGAAGGACTGCAGTGAGGAAAACAAACATCTTGAGTGCACCAGATCACACTTTGCGTTCTCAGGGCAACAGTGGAGCTTGTCCTCACAACACACCGCCTGCACGGATGAAAATGATGTCAGATAGTCAAGGACACAGTTTCACCTGCACATGATCGAAAGCTCTGATTATTAAAGGGAAGTAATTATGGGACTTTTATTATGGCAAAACTATGTGCAAATATGTATGAGTGTTGTCCAACTCAATTTGTGTGTGTGTGTGTGTAATTACATCTGTAAATATCTACTGAGCTTTGTGAATATGTACAACATTTGCAAATGTGTAAAATATGTTTAGTAATCCGCATTTATGTTGGCTTATACTGATGAAGGTTTTCTGAGCTATCAATACTTTTGAACTTTTTTTAATACCACAAAGATGAGATATTCCATGTCAAGATGTTCCCACGCTATAAAAATTAAAACTAGATTTTGGACTACAACTCTTCAAATATGGCCGTATCTGCAAAAAAGCTCTAATCTGTGGACGATGGATTCTTCACACACATGTTCAGCCTGACAGCACGTTCCAAAAAACGTGACCTTTTGTGAAGCGATGTCTTGTTGACTGGGATCAGTGCCGCAGGGGAACGAGACTCAAAAGCTACCTGCTGGTATCAGTTCTCTTTAAAAAAATATTGATACCGTAGTTACTTAATCCCAACATAAACCTCATGAAGCAGAAATCTACAAAACTATCATGAAAGTGCAACTGTGAATGTTCTACTGTGAATGTTCATACTTGCTCTCATAATTTTATCTTTATTTAATCATAGTGTTTCCATAAAATACAATTTACTACTTTTAGTACATTTAATTGCTTTCATAACAAATATACTAAAGTGTATGTCCTTTAAAAAACAAAAACAAAATCTGCATCATATGAGCTTGAAAACATCTGTTATCGCTGATCCTTAGTTTGGACCTTCGGGGCCACTATAGTGAACTCCTGAGTATCACCTTGGCTAAAGGACAGCAGCCCCAGGAGCCGTCCAGAAGCTCACAGCAAGTGGTCTCGTCCGGACACTCAGACCGCTGGTCTGAACAGATGATGGCCTTGGCTCCGCCCCCGAGCTGGAACACAATATACAGCATAATCGTCATAAAATATTCTTTAAAGCATCTTTAAAATAAAAAGTCTAACATGACACCATCCCAGCCTCTCACACTTAAAGAGGAGCTTCATATTTTAGGTTATGAGTCAAAGAGAGAACAATGGGGACTTGAAATGAGTTTGGGTTTCACTTGCACTTTGCATTGATCTGCTGCCTGTTTGAGGTCAGACAGTCCCCTTCAATAACAGAGCTTATTCTGTGCACTATCTGTGTTAGATAACAGTTATGGCAGATAAGAATAAAGTATCACTGCGGGAGAGCTACAGGTGTTTCACAATTTTCTTGTATGAAGGATAAAGCTCCGAAAACAACAAACAGCTGACACATCTTAAAGCCTCATTAATTCTAGTGCAAAAGTCAACAAACAGCACAAACGACCCACAGAGACTAATGATGTCAGAAGAGACAGTAAACAAACAAAAAAATGTTAAACAACAGCACATCTTGGACTTGAAAATCTACCTGCAGGAGGGCGTGTGTGGCAGGAAGCCGTCTCACCCAGGGCAGGGAAACGGTCTTATTCACGCATTTAGAGTGGACGAGATCACAAGCCATCCCCTCGTAGCAGCAGTGGAGGTGATCGGAGCAACACTCGGCCTGCAGGTAAATACATCACAGGTTTGCAGACTAGTGGAAAGAGCTGTTGGACAAATTTCAGCTGATCAAACGTCATCAAATTCTGACGCAGAAATGTTCAAGCAGAAAAATGACGTAAAAACTGTTCTGTAAAACACACCAGTGTTAGTGAAGTTTTCTAGCCTCAAACAGTCAATGCATTGC
>KV751350.1:3709941-3720001 GCA_001698575.1 Mola mola | reverse complement strand
CTTTACGTCAAACATTTCTGCTGCAATTCTAATGCCACTCCAGTCCTGTAGGTGTCACTGTAGTGAAATTTTCAAAATATTCTCAAAAATGTATTTTTGGGTTAATTTTATCGAAACCAATGCAAATAATGCACATATTTTTAATCAACAAATATCAGAAGAAACGCCATTTATCTTGGTATTTCCGTCATGTACGAGTTAATACTGGATCAATATGTAATCGAATTATGAATTGAAGAAATAAGATCCAGCCTTGATTTTTATACAATATTTAGTCAAAATGTCTCCAATTAAACCTATTAATCAACACTTTAACTTGCATAATATCCCATTATGTCCAACCTCGACTCTCCCACCTATGCAATCCCCTTGCTGAATTAAGCACTTTGTACTTTAGATTTCAAAACGTGCCAAACATTTGCAGAGGCTGGCCAATCAGGACTGCAGGCCGGTTTAGTACCTGGACTCTGTCACTACAGAGAGGTGCTGCTGTAATACTGCAGGATGAGGTTCGACTTTGTCTTCCTGAAATAAACAACATTTTGACTTGGTAGAAAATTTTGCTCCCAAACCTGCTTCTATTTTTCCAGCAATAATGGTGCGCAGGTTACTAATGATGCCATGCACTAATACATCCCCATACAATCACAGATGCTGGTTTTTGAACTGCGTGCTGATAACAAACAGGACGGTTCTTCTCTTCAGCCCACAGGATTTGGCTTCCATGACATCCAAAAAGGGTTTCGGATTCCGACAGTTGTTCACGTCTCCTCGGTCCATCTGAGATGAGAAAGTGGCGGCCCCTCTGAATCGGGTTTAAATACGGGTTCCTCTTTGCACAGTGGAGTCTGAACATGCATTTGTGGTTGCAGCAATGAACTTGTGTCTGTTTTCAATGAAGTCTGAGGACCTGCAGATCACGGCCGTCTTGTCAGAGATTTTTTTCAAATTCTCTCAATCTTCGTGATATTATGTACCGCAGACAATGAAATCCTCAAATTCTTTCCCATTTTATTTTGAGAAATGTCATTCCTCAGTTGTTGCAATATTTTTCAGTGCAGTCTTTCACTGTGGTGAACTCCAGTACTTCAGAGAGACTCCACCTCCAGGATGCCCTTTTAATACAATCATGTTAGTGACCTGCTACCAGTTAACCTCATTATCTGTCAGACGTTCCATCAGGTGATTTCTTTTAGTTTACGCAACTTACAAATTCTTTTGCTGCTACTGTCCAAACTTTTCTCAAAGCACAATACTGCCATCGCATTGTAAAGACTTTTCAACCAATGATATTTCTCAGTTTTTTTGTGCCCTTTAGGTTCTGTTTCATATTCTACTGTTGTTTTCTGCAAACAAGGCTGTATGATAGTACTGAAGTTTCCCTTCTGATTATGTTCCAATATTGGATTATTTTTTCATAAACATGTAACAGCATCTGAGAGTGCTAAACAACAGTTCCTGTTCTTCACAGCTGTGTGAGGTCACATGGGATGGGTGACTCACGTGTGGCAGCGGGCAGCATCCGTATCCGCCCGCGGTGTTCTTGCAGCAGGTGTTTCTGTCCTCACACATGCCTCCGTCCGGACAGACCAGCGCCGCGCTCAGGCCCAGCACGGCCAGACACAGGATCCCCATCTGCAGCGTCTGAACGCGGGGACACGGTGAGACGGTCAGCTGTGCGCTATGACGCAATCTGCTCAACAAGATCCCCGACTACAAAAACTCTACCTGCTTGTCTTTCAGGCTGAGAGAAAACCACTTAATCAGCATGGAGGAGAGAAAAATGGACACAGCAGCTCAGCAAACATTCCAGCTGATACAAGTGGATTTCATCACTGAACCAACCTGAAGTTTCCTGTAAAGTTCATGCCCGTTTCGTGCATATAAAACAACTCATATTGTGTTTTCAATAACCAAAGTAACAGCTAGGGAGTGTCAGAACAGTCGAAATTTTAATACTTTTTACTATTAGATTCGGTTTTCCTCCAGCACTCATACGGGACAGAAAAATAGAACAACTTGGAACCGTTTTTTGATTAACAAAAGAATTAACTCAATTAACTGATTATCAAAATCATTGTTTATTACAGCTTTATAAGCTTAAAAAAACCGCGATAAACTTTCTGCAAACGCCTGCAACTGATCATTAACTAAAGGAAGCAGGACAGGTCAGGCCAGATCTGGGATCAGCCAATCTAAAATAAAAAGTGAAAGAGCATTCAGGAGCTTAAGGTTATATCTTCAAATGATATACGAGTATAAACGAGTATGTTTGCACGAAAACATTACTCAAATTACTAACCTGTTTTAAAGAGTTCTAGATTAGTATTGTGTTGGTACACAGATCGTCTGCCAAATCGTATCAGCAGAAAACACACACACACACACACACACAATATTGAAAAATGCTCATCACGTTGTTTCAAAGCCAAAAGTGATGTCTTCAAATTGCTTCTTTACTCCAGTTAAAAATCAAAATGCCCCTAATTTAACACCAGAAATGACAAAGAAAAACAGCAAATCCTGATATTTAAGAAACCAGAACACACACAAGTGTAAGAATTTTGCTTGATACGAGACTGAAACGATTAATCAATGATCAAAATAACTGATTAATCACTGCAGCTCTAAATCTCACAATCATTCATTTACTCGTGTAGTTTTCATCTAAATTTCCTGGATCTTAAATTGACATCCTCAAATTTCAGCCAAAGACTCAAAGACGCAATCATCAATGAATTAGTCGACTTTTGACAATCAAATAATAGTTTCAGCCTCGTTTTGAGCAAAATTCTTAAACATTTGTTGGTCGGAGCTTGTCAGATATCAGGATTTGCTGCTTTCCTTTGTCATTTCTGACAGTAAATGAAAAGTCTTTGGATTTTTAACTGGTTGGTTGGAGTAAAAACAAGTGTTGAGCATTTTCTCTTGTTTAAAAATACAGTGTAGATGAATAATCGTGGAAAAAAAAAAAAAAAAAGAAAAAACACAGATTAATGGATGATTGAAATAATTGTTAGATGAAGCTTTACATTCAACTGACAAAGAAAAGCAGCAAATTTTGTCTTTTCATCATGTTTAATTAAGTTGAATTAATTAGTACTATTAGTACTATAATTAGTACTTTTTTCTTTCAATTCTAATCGCTGGGATTATTTTTAATTTGTTGCTACTTGAAGCCACACTTTGAGTATTTTAAGGGAACTGGTCAGTAACAATTCGGGTTCCCACTTGGACACATGAACACAACAGAGTAAGAAGAGCGACAGCTCGGAACTCCGACAGCACATGAATGCAGCATGAATGTTGTTTTTGTTACCCGACATAAAAGGAAAACAAAACTCTCCGCACAAATTCAACCGTCACACGGCAACAAGTGTAGGCAGTTGGCTTTGTTTTACCATTGTGAACAGGTGACTTGGAGGCAGGCGGCACGTGTGGAGCTGTTACCAACGATGGGCGCTCATTCTCCGAGCCTGAGGAACAAATAAGACTCCGTGAGTCATCGTCAGACTGGCTCCGGACTCTCGGCGGCATTCTGACAAAACGTCGCGTTTAACGTGTGTCAAGGCAGGAAACCTGACACCAGAGGAGCAACTGTTTAGTACAACGAGCTAAACCAAAGGAAAACAAGCAAAGTTAGTTTAGCGGGCTAGGTGGCTAACGGCGACGCTAGCCGGTTGGAACGACTGTAACCGGATATACGTCTTTATTTCTTGCCGGAGGAAATGAAGTCACCTGCAGCTTTGTTGCTCTCGGCCCTGCTCGTCACACGAACGTCTCCTCCGTGTTCTGTGTCGTGTCACAGGTACCCAGAGCTCAAAGCGGAGCCACTCGGAGCCGTTTTTCTCTCGTCACATGACACAGTCACAGGCACGTGACTGCGGCTTCCGCTTAAAGGGGTAGTACACCTTCTTCACGCACTGCCTGATGGGAATTTAACCCTGCGCATTTAATAGTAAGCAATAAAGAGATTGGCTGACTTATTTCTTTTTGATCCCCTCAGTTGCCTTCTTTGCTGCTGCTGTGACGTGAATTTCTTTGATGTTGGATTAACTCTTTCATGTAACATAAGAGACATTTAATGACAACGTGAGGCGTTGTAGTATAAATAAGAACCGCTGGACAACCACAGAATCAGAACTCAGAACAGCAAAAGAGAACAATGCGTGAAATAGTGCACCTGCAGGCCGGGCAGTGCGGAAACCAGATTGGAGGAAAGGTGGGAAAACGCACATGCACAACTATAGATGTTTTATTTAGATGGTGACACCTTTATTTTGTTCTTGTCCAGGTAGCAGGGAGTCCAGAAAACAGAGCAAAGTGTCAAATCATCACATTCTTGGCTTTTTAGTCTTACAGAGGAGCTGGATGATTACTTAACTCAACAAACTGATTCACTGACTTTTTAGGACAATAATATGACATGCTGAAGCGTATGTGGTGTAACATGTCAACGAGATGTGGGCAGTCATTTTAGTGACACGTTTTCTGTCTGACCGAACCGCCGTCCTGTCTACAGTTCTGGGAGGTGATCAGTGACGAGCACGGCATCGACCCGACAGGAAACTACAATGGAGACAGCGACCTGCAGCTGGAGAGAATCAACGTCTACTATAATGAGGCTTCAGGTGGGGACTCGGAACAACAACACGTGTGTCACTGTGAGCTCGTTCTGTTGTCATGAAACGTTTTGACACATGCGTTCGTTGTCCAGGTGGGAAGTATGTGCCTCGGGCCGTCTTAGTGGATCTGGAGCCCGGCACTATGGACTCTGTCCGCTCTGGCCCCTTTGGTCAGATCTTCAGGCCCGACAACTTTGTCTTTGGTATCCGGATCGACTGCACACACACACACACACACACACACACACGTTGTTGATTATATCAGCTATAGGAAGGTGATGGTCATGAAAATATTAGAATTGTGGTTTCCCATCTATAGAAGTAACAAACTCTTCATTCTAAATGCTCAGACCCGCTGGCAGGATGAAAACGGCAGAATATTCACAGGGGCGACTGTAACGAAGCGTCTCTTTTCAGGCCAGAGCGGAGCCGGGAACAACTGGGCAAAGGGCCACTACACAGAGGGAGCTGAGCTGGTGGACTCTGTCCTGGATGTGGTGAGGAAGGAGGCTGAGAACTGTGACTGCCTGCAGGGTTTCCAGCTCACACACTCCCTGGGCGGCGGCACCGGTTCTGGTATGGGGACTCTGCTCATCAGCAAGATCCGTGAGGAGTACCCCGATCGCATCATGAACACCTTCAGCGTGGTGCCCTCTCCCAAGGTACCTCGGTCACGTTGCCTCGTTCGTCGCCGTTGTTGACCTCTTCTGGGTGTTTATTTCGCTGACCTCCGCCTCTTCTGGCCGCAGGTGTCGGACACGGTGGTGGAGCCCTACAACGCCACTCTGTCCGTCCACCAGCTGGTGGAGAACACGGACGAGACTTACTGCATCGACAACGAAGCGCTGTACGACATCTGCTTCCGCACCCTCAAACTCACCACGCCCACATACGGAGACCTCAACCACCTGGTCTCTGCCACCATGAGCGGGGTGACCACCTGTCTGCGTTTCCCCGGCCAGCTCAACGCCGACCTCCGCAAGCTGGCCGTCAACATGGTGCCCTTCCCTCGCCTGCACTTCTTCATGCCCGGCTTCGCCCCCCTCACCAGCAGAGGGAGCCAGCAGTACAGAGCGCTCACTGTGCCCGAACTCACCCAGCAGATGTTCGACGCCAAGAACATGATGGCCGCCTGCGACCCGCGCCACGGCCGCTACCTGACGGTGGCGGCCATGTTCCGTGGCCGCATGTCCATGAAAGAGGTGGACGAGCAGATGCTGAACGTGCAGAACAAGAACAGCAGCTACTTCGTGGAGTGGATCCCCAACAACGTCAAGACGGCCGTGTGCGACATTCCGCCCCGTGGGCTCAAGATGGCCGCCACCTTCATCGGCAACAGCACGGCCATCCAGGAGCTGTTCAAGCGCATCTCCGAGCAGTTCACCGCCATGTTCCGCCGCAAGGCCTTCCTCCATTGGTACACGGGCGAGGGCATGGACGAGATGGAGTTCACCGAGGCGGAGAGCAACATGAACGACTTGGTGTCCGAGTACCAGCAGTATCAGGAGGCTACGGCCGAAGAGGGAGAGTTTGAGGAGGAGGGAGAGGAGGAGGTGGCCTGAGATACGCTCACCTGTTGTCACCTGCACCCATCAAAACAGCATCAAAGCTTCCATCCACTTATTGAAGTCGTTGTCTTCTTTCCCTGCCTCTCCGTTCACTTCCAGCCAGAGGAGGATTTAAAACAATAAGCTTTGTTCCTACATAAGGAGCTGCTGGTGTTCTCGTCATCTTCTGCCTGTAATATTTTACTGCTATTCCTTAGAATTATTAAAAAAAAAAACATGCAACCACTTACTAGTTAATAGAATTTTCTCAGAGGACGTTGACCAATATGTTAGTAAAAACATGTTTCTGTGATAAACTTTACACAGAATGTTTTGGCACTTTACTAGTTCCACATAGTTCAACTGATTCAAACATCAAAAGGTTCAGAAAACTCAGGACAGCCTGCTTCTCTCAAGAACTTTGATCAAATTCACAGTTTCTGAAATATTCAGCATTTTTCTGAGACTCTTTCACCATTCATGTCTTATGGAAAAATTCCAACTTTTCACAGCTCCCTCATACCTTTTATTCGAAGCTGCATTCAAGCACAAGATGGTTTCTCATTTTGTCTGCTTCTCAGCTATATTTCAACTTTTCAACTTTGAAAATTCTTTCATGGAAGTCAATGAATGGCCTTCAAAAACACTCAACTTTTAGATTCAGCATAGTTTCGCCTACAGGCATGATTTTGAACTTTCAAATGTTCTAAACATGGAATTTTAAATCATTTATAGTCGTTGTCTTCTTTCCCTGCCTCTCCGTTCACTTCCAGCCAATCATTTATGGTTGAGCAGTTTATGTTTGAGTCATTTTCAGTCCTTCTCTAAGTGTAACAGTGGTGTGTATAGTGCTTCTTAAAGTGGGTGGGTGAAAATATGTTTTTAACTTGTCAGATCTCCCACGAATTTCCCTCCCTGTGCATCATCATTACATGAAAACGTGGCTACACCTGTGCTGGTAATTTTAAAAAGGGTTTCATGACCACTAGACACACAGTTTTTGGGGAAAACTCCACAGCATTAGCAGATGTCTACCCCATTGATCCCAGTGTTTATATTTAAAAAAGGAATTTTCTCTTTTGCTCTGATGGCCTACACAAATTATATATTAATGTTCAACATTCACGCCTCTCTTTAATATGAAATTCACAATTTAATGTGCAATTAGCGGTTGCTCCTGAGGCTGTTTTTGTGACAACTCATTATTTGTGATTATTGGTAATATATTTCATTGTTTAATTCATTCTGATGGTATACAACCCGTTTCAAGTTCCGGAAGTGGAATGAAAAATATCCCATTTGTGCGTCTGAAGTTATTTTCAACTGACTTACCATTTGAACATGTGATGTATTTTAGCAAAGTTAGTGCAGAAATCAAACGGCACTGAACTGAACTCGGCCCAGCACATATTAAGAAGCTGACACTTCAACATCCACAAACATCATTCTAAGCTGGAGAGACCATTTGTCTTGCTGCTGTGGGTGTTAATGAGAGATCCTCTTTAAATACGGCAGGTCAGGCCACAGTTGCTCTAAATGTAGGTCCCAAATGAAATAAAAGGAGGGAGAAAAATAGGAGATTTGTGTTGGATAATTAAATATCCTACAGGTTAAGATATAGTTTTGACCAGGTGGCTTTTAGCACAAACTATATGTTTTAAAGGAAATCAGATAAAAGAGATAAAACATCAAAACGCAAGTTTAACAGAGTGTAAATGTTAAAAATGAAACCCTCCATCAACCCAGAGCTGAAAGCATCCTTTCAGCACACATTCACAGCCCCTATCAAAATAAAAGCACGGATGCTGAATGACTGTGGGAACAAATTTATTTCTATTTTGTCTCATGTACAGAAACAACCAATTTACAGCTTACAAACAACTGACCAGGTTTATGAAGCAAATGATTAACTGCACACGATGAAGTCCTACAGTTCCATCCTCTCGACTCGTACACGTGTGATCGAAAACTGCCAACGAAGCAGTTAAACCAGGTTTGTCCGCTCAGGGATTCAGCTGCGGCTGAATGCCTTCCATCCACAAACAAACGATCACAATAACTACAGAGGAAACTTATCTTCTCATATCAAACAAAAAACAAGGAAAGCCACGATTGCACAACTCATGTTAATTCCATATCTGGTAACAAAAAAAAACATTTACAGCAGAGGACGCAACAGGTCAGTAGGAATCGATTCAAGGTTCGGCGATAATTCTTCACTTACATCACATTTTGTTTTGTACTGTAGGTTACTGACAGGCGTATGAACAGCAAGCAAATGGTGAAAAGGACCAACAAGCCAGCAGTTTTTCTCTTCATTATCCACCTATTAGTCTGCAAAAAAAACCCCCAAAAAAACAAAGTCTTCAAGTTCTAAACTGGTGATCTTTCACGAATCTGCGAAATGGAGATAATTCACAGTTGTCGACGCGCCGCGGCCATGACGACGCAAGAACAGCGTGAGCGTGTTGGTCAGTATGTTATCAGTGTAAACATTCACGACCGGAAGTGGATTTTGTTAGATGTGGATTAAGGGAAAAGTCAGTGTTTTCTTCATTTGGCAACACAACTCGTCAGTGCATCGCATTTTGTGCCAAACATCCTGGTTCAATTTAAAAAAAAAAAAAAGAGAAAAGAAGAAGAAATAAACAGTTTCGTTAAAAACACCCTATTCTACATGTTACATGCACATCGTATACACATAAAATCTCATATAGTTCATCAGAGCATTTACAAGATTGGTGAAAAAGAGGAAAGATACAAGAAATTAGGATATTCAAGGATAATAGCCGCAAGAAAACGTCAGTTTTGGCAGGAAAGATCCCCGGAGTGACGCGCGTTGGTGTTACCACAATGCAGTGTGCTTATCAGTGGCGACAGCGAGGGTGTCAACTAACTGCATCGTAAAAAGGGACCTGCATGCCTATCACTGGATCCTATGTGAGAGAAGGCACTTACAGGAGAGAAATGGTCCAGGCCCCGCCTACAAAACCACCACAGCAGATCTAAGGATATTAAAGAGGCAAGTCTTCAAGTAAAGTGGTGGTTAGACTCACCCGCGGTTCTTGGCGGTTCAGGGTCGTCTACGCAGGGGGGGCTTTTGGTGCCTTCGTACATTCATATGCATGCAACCTTTCCATACCAAACGGTCTTTCAAATGTCTGGGAATCTATTTACACAACGTGAGTCCTCACAGGAGAAAGGCAGAAACATTTGGCAGGATCGTACATCACGGCGATAAATTGATGAGACAAAGTAAAGACATAATGAAACTGCTCAACATTTCAAATCATTACTAGTCTGAGTAAGTAGTTGGAACACATGAACACAGTACAGGAGGAAGAAGAAATCAAGTACAGCCCTGGAGGAGCACAAATGCTAATGGCCTGTTGGGCTTTAGAGATGGCATCGTCCGTTCACAGGGGCTCAAGAAAACATATCAGTAAAATTTCCCAGCCGAACGGGGGAAACATTTTCCATCAATATCAGCCTTCATGAAGTCCAACAAGAAAATCTAACTCACCTAAACAACCCCTAAAACCCGTACGAACGTTATCCGCTTCTAAATACTTGGTATCATAATCAACTATCAAATAAGTCGTAAGTGCTTAATTCTTAGATTTTGCTCTATAAAATGGCTATTTCCACAGTCAGTATATGCAACGGCTCAGACGATGGTTCAGTGGCGTGAAAGGTGACAGGATTCACAACAAACTGGATCGGTTTCAGGATACACCTCGGTGAGATCAACTGAGAGTGAGACTACGAAAGCAAGTCCAAAAGCATCTCACCGGGAGGACGAGGGTCGAACAGCAACCTGGAGAAGGACCGGTGATGCGTGGTTGTGCTTATTGTGATCTCTCTCGGTGACAACGTCTCCACGATTGA
>KV751350.1:3689300-3701332 GCA_001698575.1 Mola mola | reverse complement strand
TAAAGTATCACAACATAACACTTTGGTGGGTACGTGTGATGGGTGTTTTATAGAATTATACCCATAATATTTCAATTTGACGACTATAATGTTGTCAAAAATACGAGCTGATTGATTTAGCCCTGATGAGTCAGACTTATCTGAACCGGAGCTGTGCTTTATTATCAGACTCAAGCGGTAGTCACGAACATGGATTATTCATGAGATCTGCGGTCTAACTGGTTTCGTTTTGGAACTTATCCCAAGTTCCGTCACATAGCCCAAACCAGCTGGCTCTGCAGTTCATGGGTCATCCATCAGGTGGCGCCAACATGTGCTTTTTCGCACCAAATGAGCTTAAAAAGCCTAAAAATCACACCCAGGAATGTCCAACGCAAACACTAGTAGCTGAGCTCACAGAAAGAATTGTTGACCTTGAATGGGAAGCATTTATTGTTGGGGAGCATATTTTCGAAGGGAATTTCTATCCTGTTATATATTTTGTTTGCAAAATTGTAAATTCATCAACAACAACAGTTGCTGTCACATTAATGTAATGTTCTAAAAGAACAATGTTTTCGGAGATAGCAGCACTTAATGGCATAAAAGGCAAATACTTAAATTAAGCACGTTTAGATAATTTCTGCACCTTCCACCGCTGACTGGGATATAATACGACCTGTATTATGAGAATAAACGTGTTTGTCATTTGAAACAGAAAATCCTTCCCTGTTGGCCTCTGAGGAAATGAAGCTGCTCAGTTAAAGCTGGTCTGTTTTTCACATCAGAGCTGAGCGGTGAGACATTTTCCAACCGTCCAGGTGTCTCCCTCAAATTCGTCATTTTTATTATTTCTTCAAAAATTCATTCCTGGACATGTGGTGATGTGTGTGTGTGGATTTCTGGTTTCTCTGGTGTTTCATGTTCATTCCAGAAATCGATTCTCCTGCCTGTGTGGCCTTAACAGCTTTACAGAGCAGTTCTTTAAAGAGGAATAAAACCAACTTTCTCAAAGTAAAAATAAACACAAAATAGTACATTTAAATTTTAGAAAGTGTCATAGAAACCATAGGTAAACTGTCCGAATGATTAAAAACAGTCAACACGTTTCACTTGGTCACATCGGCACAAGCAACATGCTAACCTTACAGCCTGGCACGTCAAATGATAGTTCAACAAACAAAGTTAGGAAGAAACAAAGTAAAGAGTCATGCTCACTTTTACAAAACAACATTAATTTAATGTACTTTTGAACTCAAACAAGCAGCTCTGAGAGGTCGTACTGAGCATGCTCACGACGCTAATGCTACCGCGTTACGTAGCTTTGTGTCATAAGTTCAGTGCTGTTCGATTGGTGCGCTAACGTTGCTAAAATATCACATGGTGACATTTATGTCCAGAAGTACTTCAAACACACACACACACACACACACAAAGGGGATATTTTCCAATAAATTTATTCGGATCCACTGATTCACTAAAAAGTGTATCAAGATATTCATCAAAAGAAAAGCAACAGGGTAGAAGTGAAAGCTAGCTGGTTTAGCTAGTTAAATGCTAAAGTATATTAATGAACATCTTCCAAACAAACTATTAACTAGAAGGTGTTTGATTATTTTGTGTTGTAAATCCTGCTCTGGATGGAAGTAACGACAGAGGCAGGGAAACAAGAAAAGCAGGAATACGAGGAAGAGGAACGCTTTAACAGACGGACGGATTAGTGAGCGTATCTCAGGCCACCTCCTCCTCTCCCTCCTCCTCAAACTCTCCCTCTTCGGCCGTAGCCTCCTGATACTGCTGGTACTCGGACACCAAGTCGTTCATGTTGCTCTCCGCCTCGGTGAACTCCATCTCGTCCATGCCCTCGCCCGTGTACCAATGGAGGAAGGCCTTGCGGCGGAACATGGCGGTGAACTGCTCGGAGATGCGCTTGAACAGCTCCTGGATGGCCGTGCTGTTGCCGATGAAGGTGGCGGCCATCTTGAGCCCACGGGGCGGAATGTCGCACACGGCCGTCTTGACGTTGTTGGGGATCCACTCCACGAAGTAGCTGCTGTTCTTGTTCTGCACGTTCAGCATCTGCTCGTCCACCTCTTTCATGGACATGCGGCCACGGAACATGGCCGCCACCGTCAGGTAGCGGCCGTGGCGCGGGTCGCAGGCGGCCATCATGTTCTTGGCGTCGAACATCTGCTGGGTGAGTTCGGGCACAGTGAGCGCTCTGTACTGCTGGCTCCCTCTGCTGGTGAGGGGGGCGAAGCCGGGCATGAAGAAGTGCAGGCGAGGGAAGGGCACCATGTTGACGGCCAGCTTGCGGAGGTCGGCGTTGAGCTGGCCGGGGAAACGCAGACAGGTGGTCACCCCGCTCATGGTGGCAGAGACCAGGTGGTTGAGGTCTCCGTATGTGGGCGTGGTGAGTTTGAGGGTGCGGAAGCAGATGTCGTACAGCGCTTCGTTGTCGATGCAGTAAGTCTCGTCCGTGTTCTCCACCAGCTGGTGGACGGACAGAGTGGCGTTGTAGGGCTCCACCACCGTGTCCGACACCTGCGGCCAGAAGAGGCGGAGGTCAGCGAAATAAACACCCAGAAGAGGTCAACAACGGCGACGAACGAGGCAACGTGACCGAGGTACCTTGGGAGAGGGCACCACGCTGAAGGTGTTCATGATGCGATCGGGGTACTCCTCACGGATCTTGCTGATGAGCAGAGTCCCCATACCAGAACCGGTGCCGCCGCCCAGGGAGTGTGTGAGCTGGAAACCCTGCAGGCAGTCACAGTTCTCAGCCTCCTTCCTCACCACATCCAGGACAGAGTCCACCAGCTCAGCTCCCTCTGTGTAGTGGCCCTTTGCCCAGTTGTTCCCGGCTCCGCTCTGGCCTGAAAAGAGACGCTTCGTTACAGTCGCCCCTGTGAATATTCTGCCGTTTTCATCCTGCCAGCGGGTCTGAGCATTTAGAATGAAGAGTTTGTTACTTCTATAGATGGGAAACCACAATTCTAATATTTTCATGACCATCACCTTCCTATAGCTGATATAATCAACAACGTGTGTGTGTGTGTGTGCAGTCGATCCGGATACCAAAGACAAAGTTGTCGGGCCTGAAGATCTGACCAAAGGGGCCAGAGCGGACAGAGTCCATAGTGCCGGGCTCCAGATCCACTAAGACGGCCCGAGGCACATACTTCCCACCTGGACAACGAACGCATGTGTCAAAACGTTTCATGACAACAGAACGAGCTCACAGTGACACACGCGTTGTTGTTCCGAGTCCCCACCTGAAGCCTCATTATAGTAGACGTTGATTCTCTCCAGCTGCAGGTCGCTGTCTCCATTGTAGTTTCCTGTCGGGTCGATGCCGTGCTCGTCACTGATCACCTCCCAGAACTGTAGACAGGACGGCGGTTCGGTCAGACAGAAAACGTTTAACCCTCCACCCTCTATTTGTAAAACCAGAAAAAATGACCACCTGGCGGTTTTCTGCCCCTGTGATTTGCACAGCACAGTGAAAGTGCAGTGGTGGGGTGAGATGAAGGGCTAGCTGGCCGGTTTTTGTGGTAATCCCACTGCTCTGCGACCTCGTAATGTGTAAGGTCGCAGTGACACTTGACCTCCAAAATCTAACCAATTCATCCGTGAGTCCAAATGTAGGTTAGTGCCAAATGGGACAATTGGCCAGAACAAGTTGCCTGTGGTTTTGAAGTTCCACACGAGGCCGCCGTGACTTTGACCTTTGACTTCCAAAATCTAATCAGTTCATCCTTGAGTCAGAGTGGACATAAAGTTTTCTCCGGATATCACGTTTAGAAAAATGTCCCGGGTGGACAGACGGACGACCCGAAACAAACCGACAATAAAGAAGAAACAAATGTCAAACTGCCCATTGAAAAGACATCAATGAACATCAACAGCTGGACTGTCTCGGCTTCCCCGTCCTAAAGGATCCCATCATACGCTGCCTCTGACCACAGCGCTTGTACAACACTTTCCCCTTCACTCTGTTGAGCAAGTCCACGTTGCCTGTGGCTCCTCTTTAAATCCAACTCTGCAGTATTTATGTGTCAAATTTGAGCCGAATCGCATAAAAGCAGCAACCGTTAACTGTCAGCCAGCGGAATAAAACATCACCGGTTGTGCACGTGCGTTTTCCTACCTTTCCTCCAATCTGATTGCCGCACTGGCCGGCCTGCAGGTGCACTATTTCACGCATTGTGTCGCGGCAGTGTGGTGTGTCTCCCAGTGCAGCTCTGGTTCTGCGCTGGTTCAGCTCTGCTTATTTATACTACAGTACCCTACTATGTCATTAAAGATGTGTTTTTTTTAATGTCTTTTATGTTACATAAAAGACTTAATCCACCATCAATGACATCCTCGTGTCACAGCAGCACCTTAGAAGACAAAATCAAGGCCAAAACAGAGGTCATTTACTCTCCTGTCTGTCCCCCCTGCAGAGTGTCAAAAAACACGTTTGTTGGATTGACCCTTCCTTGGTGGCCGACAGAGTGCATTCTGGGCTTTTTGGTGCAGATAAGACACGCAGTGTTCGATAATATGAAAAATCTGGCCCATTTTCAGTTCAACTCTTCTTCTTCTTTTAATTTTGAGCCAAGGGCCAGGACAGCGCCACTTTGTAGCCCACCTTGTGGTCAAAGATGGTATTGCACATGTTAAGGAGCGAAGAGCTCTTTTTTGATGTCTTTAATGTCTTTTATGCAACATAAAAGAAATGGCCTAAAACAAAATCGATATGGTGGGTGGATTGTGGAATTTTGGTGGATTTTTACGGGATCACAGATTGGTTTTTTTTCATATTCTTTTTCCCTCCAGATTTTGATTTCTATGGCACTTTACAGTCTGCATTTACCTCGATTACATCATTAACAGAAGCAACTTGGACCCAAACAATCCCCCTCATGTTCGGATCCCTATTGGCCACTGTAGTTGTACCATTATTGCTCCTAAATCCAAATGAACGTCCTGACTAATGAGGGTGTTATAAAAATCAGAGGATCGCTAAAGATTTTCAGCAGAAATTCATGAAAGTCTTGAGGATTCATCTTCAGGGGCGCTCACGCTGCCCTGATGCTAACATGACTAAGATTTTTAACCCCAATGCACGAACGCACTTCTCTTTTCCAACAAATAATCAAGTTGAAGTGGGATCAGACGCAACCCCTCATCGCCGTCGGGTCGTCCAAAGGTAATTCTGGGTAAAACCAATTTGTTCTGCTGAATAGCTTCATAAAGAAAATGAAAAATTTGGCTATTAGCCAGCTGATGGGAACATATTAAACTAGATTACAGCTGTCAGCGGCTGATTTAGGTTGCCGTAGAGATAAATGTATACACGGCGTGAAGCTTTAACCCATCTGTGCAGGACAGTCCTCAGCCTTCGTCGGTCAGGACGAGACGGTGAATCAGAGGCGCTGCTTCATCACCCGATGATCCACAGAACCCTGCGTGTTGGGCAACAAACAGCAGAGACTCGATGAGCATTAAAGAACGAGTCATTTGGACAAGACCGTGTCTTCAGGATCACTGTCTGACACTAACGTCTACACTCCCGTTGGCCAGAGTATTCTGTGTGGAACAGTGTTCAGCTGCCTTGAAATTCAATTCAAAGTTAATTGCGCAGCCTAAAATCACAAAGTACAGTTTGACTCAGAGGTTTTTTTGCCCTTTGCCTTTTGACCCCTGAAACGCAGAGGAGATGCTCGAAAACCCCGAACAGGGAAAACTACGAAGCCTGAGGAAGAACCACGGCGGAAGGATCTTTCTTCCTGGGATGGACAGACGTGACATAGATGTCACTTCCAAAACCAACAACGTGTAAATAACAAATTATTGACTGACACACGTTAGCGTGTGAAATCTTTAAATCCAGAGGTTGGTGACGTTTGTCGATCCAGAAGCAGGTGTATTCTGTCGGTCTAGGAGTCTCTGCGGTCCACGGATCCAGATTTGTGCTGGGCCATCCAGACTAAGATCCGAGACTCGCGATCTCCCGTCCTCTGAGGAAAAACGGTGCCGTGTGATCCCGAGTCACATGACCTCTCCACCAGCCAGCAGGCCGCGGACGGAACCACGTCCGGGTTTGGCAGGGTTCGCTAACTCTAACCCTCATGTTAGGTGTATCCTCCATACCTGTTTTGGACGTTTTTGGGGTCCCCGCCCCCAGATAACTATAACCACCATGGCAACGGCCTTGGTCTGCCCAGATAAGTCTGAACCTGGATCAGAATCAATTCTGGACATCACTCAAAAACTTCAGGAGGGATTCTCACAGAAAACTTTGTGTTTATTGGTGTGAAAGAACAAGTGTTCCTTAAGAAGTAACACAAAACCTGATGGACGCATGTTTATGAAACTCGTCGTGTTTGTAGGACTGATCTCATGAAACAGTTTTTGGACGGATTCGGAGCTGATCTGGATCCTGATCCTGGATCTGGGGAATGATGCTAAGTCCAACTGTGTTTCTTTATAAATATTTTTTTCGGCGGCAATTTCAGGCGGGTGTCGCAGGTTTTTCAAGTTGTGACATTTAACTTTAATTTATCTGCCATTAAATTTACAGCATTGAACATTTCACTTTAGGTAAATTCATTTATCAAAGCAAGCAGTGCAAATTCTAAATCAAGTTGAATTCATTCAGGATCCCAAATTAATTCTAATAGATGTTATTCACACCCACCAAATGCCGAAATCTTCGCAGTGCTCTTTTGTTAGATTCATGTCAAACTGATGACAGAGAATCAGAAGCGGGGAAAAAAAATGTCAATAAATTGAAAAAAATTGACCAGAGTGCAAAATATCAACATCAGATAAATAATTTTGAACACGCTGCGAACACGACTCTTTGCAAAACAACTGTTTGAGTCTTTCCAGTGTTTCCTGTATGTCCTCAGTGTTTCAGTGCTGAAGTTGTTCCTGTTTGTTCCTTATAGGTATAGAATTAATATATCTCTTTGCTTCCATCCATTGTCAACAGTTTTTTTATGCAGGCTTTCAGCCCTGATTCCTGCACCAAACATCGATTTGTTGCGTCAGAACAGGCGTCTCTGCAGATTTTAGTGCAGCTCTCTACCGGCGCTCTGGCAGCTCCAGAGAACAATAAGAGTTTCTTTTCAGACGGAATCAAACGTGTGAAGACTAAAAGCTGAACTGTCTCTAGGACGAGAAACACATGTTGACCGTGAGACAAACTGAGGGAATATCAGGAGGAGACGAGCTAAAATGATCCAGACAGAATAAAAAAAAGAATAAAGCAAATCTGTTCTCTGTGTTGTTCATTTTCATCTGACAATCCACAACAGCAAAAAGCAGCATTGCTGCTGCACGTCAGCGACCCATTTTATATCTAATCATAACTAAAATGATACAAGAATAAATGTTTTAAAGCTGAAACTCCGTGGCCTTACTTTTACTCTGACATAGAGTAAAACTTTACACACTTTGTTTGTGTGTTGTTTGGTAAATCATTTGCATTTGTAGGTGCATTTTTGAGAGTCGTTTTCATTTCCAGCAGCTGCAATAATCTGCTTATATCGTTGTTCGTCGCCTGCGTTTGATATAGCAACTCGAAATAATAAACTTTAATTGAAATTTATCTTTATTTAAATTCTTCCTGGATTTATACCATCAAAGTCTTTATAAAGGCCCATTTTGTCACTCAGATTGTAACTTCAGCACAAAAACGGACACGATCATTCATATAGTTTATCTATATTGTTTGGAACTGAGATTGAGTCAAGAACTTCTATGTTTGTTTTTTTGTTTTATTCCCTAGTGTTTTAGATCCCTATTAATGTCCTGGGAAAACTCACTTATAGGCAGCGTTCTTTTACCTGCAGTAGCAGCAGGATAAACGGACTCAGCAGCCAATCTGAAACATTAAACCACCCAGAGTTGTCGAGTTGTCTGAGTCTGAATATTTTCTGATTATCTTTGTATCACCAACATTTATGTTACTGGGGGGGGGACACCGTGAGACGCTTATTTGCACTCCTGTAGCTAATTAAAACTACAGTCCTTTGATGACATTACTGTACACGCAGTACTTTAATGTGCAGCTGCAGCCTACATAACATATTTCCTCTGCCAGGAGTCCACATTTCACAGAGGCCTGGTTTCTGCTCAACCTACTCACTAAGACACTAATCATGCCTCGTGCCACATCCCTCTGATGCACATAACAACATAAACAAAGATAATAATAACAGAGACGTTAATAAAAAAACAAACGAGGATGATGATGGTGACAATAGCGACGATAAAAAGAGCAATAAGTCTAATATATAGTCCAGCACAACATTATTTCACTGCAGTGAGAACATGAATTAGTGTTGATCAGTGTTTAATATAACCTCCTCCGTTCACCCTGCTCATCCTGTCTCTCTTATTCCTCCCTCAGCTGATGGAACAAAACCAACTGCAGGGTCGGCAGTGAAAGCATGCAGCATTTCACACAGCAAACAGACAAAACAAAGCTCAAAGCTCAGTAAATTGTGAAGCTGTGAGCTGAAGTTGCAAGTTGTTCCTTAAACTGTGTTCTGGAACATCTGCGTCGCCACAGAAATGAATGAGACTGTTTACACACGGCTGCCATCAGCCTGCCAGCAGGGGGCAGAGGAGAGCTGCTCACAGAGCGCGCTCATCAGGGCGACAGAGAGGTCATGTGACACCTGGTCTGCACGTGACCTCTGCAGGCCGCTGACGACCCGATCACGCAAGGTTAATGTCAGGGTCTCTGGGATGCTCTGAGTCCGCACAGGGATGGAGAGACCAGCCCGTGTGTGAGATCTAAATTCACCTGCAGCTCTGTGAGCGATGAGGATGATTCTGTACCGAGACACAGTAAAAACAGTATAATTACAGTTTTGAGTGTTTTAAGCCTCCACCTCGTTACATTTTTAGAAGCAAAAGTTGTATTTTTCCTGCTCCAAACTTATTTGATACCTTTATTTATAGCTAATTTTCCAATTATATCATTGAACGTCTCGGTGTTCAATGAAAAAAATAAATCTTTGAACATTGTGTCATTTACTTTAGTGTCTTTTGTATTAGTTTGCTTTAATTGGCAGTCAGATTTTAAAAAAATATTTTTTTGTGTACTGAAGCAAACATTATCAGAACTATATTTAATATCTTATACTTTGTATCATGGGTGACACAAAAGTAAAGATATCTTATTGAACATCTCAGAACAGCTCATGGTCCATTTTTATCAACTGGGAAATGTTACCTGCTTGTAAATATGTTGTAAAAACACTGACGTCCTTCACTAGAACATTAAAAATCAAAGCAGTGAAACATCCCAGCTTGTTTTTATTTATATCACCAGATTATAATTATCCTGCATTATTCAAAGATTTACTGCAGGATTTGGGGGCGTAAATATAGTCCGGGGGTCCCCCGGGGGTGGGGCTGGGGCACATAGAGATCTCTGTCATGTTGTTTTTGTTTGTTTGTTTGGTTTTTAGTAAAATAGGCATTAATTACACGCGGGCCAAATAAAGTGTATTGATGGATGATGTGTACATTTGGTCCCTGGTGCAGAGTCGATGGTACCATCGTACACCTCCGGCAGAACGATTTCATTTGTTGTCATGTAGGATTAATCTGATGAGTTACAAGAAACAATGCTGGACAAAACCTCTAGGAAATACTTGGACAGAAGGGTAAAACAAGCAAGCAAACAAACAAAAGACCTGATGAAGGAGGGTGGAGCTAATTGGACACGGGAGGGTGGGGCAGGTAACAGGACACAGGTGACACACGTGAAGGCTATGGCAAGGACAGAAATTACCACAAGACACAAGGAAAAACAGAACCTTCAAAATAAAACAGGAAGCGAGAACAAACCTGAAACTAAAAACTCGAAATTCAATATATTAGAAAAATTAATTTAGGAGTGAAAAAGGAAAAACTAAAAGCAATATTGAAAGAAACGATGCATTCAAACAACACAAATGCTCAACAAGGACAAACTTAGAAACGCACAATCATGCGGGAAACTGCGACGTAAACCCGTAACCGTGACGACAGAGTAGCTGTCAGACCTCAGAGGTGTCGGCGGTTGATGGGGTGTTCCATCAGGTGTCGCTCTGCGTGTGTCATCGGGTGACTAAACTGTAACGCACGATGTCGTTGTCGCCCCAGTTTAGCTAATTTCAGCCTTTTCAGTGGCCTGTCAGCGAGGTGAAGTTTGTGCTCCTTCTACTGCGTATTTCCACAGGCAGGCTGGTGTTTCCGAAGATTTTACTTTTGGAACTGGTGTCACACTGACATGACAACGGCCGCTGCCTCTCCGGCCTGTTACCAACTGGGAGCCCCCGGGCGTGACGTCTCACCCAGCACTGACATCCGATGTCCAGGGTGTCGAATGCACCGACGATGTCGTCTCCTTTAGCCTGGAAGTTCACCTGTAATTTGCAAAGTGAAGAATTCCACCTGTGTCCTGCATGGAATGAAACGCAAGTACACAACACATATACAGAAAATATACCAGAATTCATCTCCTGCGACTCACATTGGTCCTCTGAAGACACCACAAAGTGGGTCACTTTCCAACACCTTCATCGTCTGCGTCATGTTGCTTTTCCCCATTAAGCGTCCCACTTTGGAAACTTCAGAGGACGAGATAATGAGGGTCTACGGGAAAAATGCTCCGTCCCGCAGCTGATGACCGTTTATCATGCGGGTCGCAGTCCGGCTCTGAGCGGAGGGAGGTAACCTTTACAGCCGGTCTCCAGCCATCACGTGTGTGCTCAGAGAGGAAGCAGGGAGAATGAAAACCTGCATTCTTTGTCATATTTCAAGTCATTTGCTGGATTTCCCATCAATTAACGAGCAAAATAGCAACATTCAGCCTCTGAGAGATGAAGAAAAAGCTTTACTCTGGTCTTCTTCACTGTTGGGAGGGTAAAGACATGGAGAGCTATCAAACCACGTTTTGCTTCAGGCCACCTCTCCACTGCAAACGCATCACGGAAGGTGTTTCCCCTCTGTAAACATGAGGAAGTGAGGAGGTTGACAACAAATTAGAAAACATGTGGCCAAGTTTGATGTAAACGAAAGAGTGAAATCAAAAAACAGACGTAGAACATCTCAAAACCAGGTTCCAGAGTGACGACACATGACGGGTCCTCGGTATGTTTGTTTGGACCTGCTAAGTTTTACATTCTAATGTTTTTGTTTTTTGTTTTTCTCTACAGTGACTGTTACTGATTAGAGTTTGGCCGAATATTGTTAAAATCTGAATAAATCCCAAAAGGCCTTGATAGGTCAAAAGTAAAGGTCATTTTGTAAAACATTTGCACAAATCCCAAGATTCCCTTGGCAGAATTCTACTGAATCTCAATAGAGGGATCTTTTTAGATAGTTTTGTTATTGGAAAAACCTGATAATATTGGTTTAATCTAAATGTTAACTGACTGTTAATAAGCAGGTGTCTGATGCTGTTTTTCTAATTAATTAATTAATTATTTGACGGTGTAAAAAGAGGGAAACATTATGACTGAAAGCTGACGCTTGAACTCTAAATCTAAGTTGGTCAGGTTATTAAGAAAATTGACATTTGATCAAAATCAGCTTTAGTTTATATACTTATGCAAACTGAAAAGTTTTTTTTTTTTTTATCAAAGAATACTTTTATATTTCACTAAATAATGTTGATTTATTACACTCTTAAGTACAATCGTTTTGTGTCTGTATACACCTGCAGTGTAGGTTTTCTGTCTCCCTCCTCTGGCCGTGAGAAGAATTGCAATAGAATTGTAGCCTGTAGTAAACGTCTAACAGATTTATGAAGAGCTGGATTGCCGATGAAATCCATTCGTGCTCATTAGATACGAATATTCCAACTTTTAGTGTGGGTCAGTAGAAAGTGTGTGAGTCGTAAAAAGATTGTTGATCATATTTGTGTAAACACAACATGTGAGGGACATGTAACATGAGACACATGAGGGTGGCGCATCAGCACTTTCGCTCTTCTCGATAGAAAACAAAACAGAGTTCTTGAGCAAACACATGTCCTCTACGCGCGTCCTGTTTGCTCA
>KV751350.1:3671242-3683178 GCA_001698575.1 Mola mola | reverse complement strand
GACCTCCGTCGTTTCCTTCGTCTGTTCTTACGGTTTCTTCGCCGACTTTATCAGAGTAGCACGTTGTGTCGCGTTTCTGCGATGTCACGCTCGTTACGTAGCTGGCGCGGTCAGGCTGCCGTTCTGCTCGTTAAACGTTTCTTCATGTACTGACAGCTGTTGGTACTTTATTTTAACCAATAGGATAAAAAACGTATTGGTAGTAAAGGAGCAACCAGCCTTTTGTTCTCCGTCTCCGCTGACGGTGAGGCGTTATTTTCATGTTTTATTTGTGTATGACGGCCCTGTCGGATTCACGTCTGTGAGTTACCCCCCAGTAGCCCCTTGCTGTTTTTGACCAAACCCACGGCGTCGCCCCCCTCAACCTACGCTGAGTCTTTGTGTCAACGCGTCAGTGATCTTCACGTCGCGGCCGATCGGCGCTCACACCGCACAGCGTGACGGCTAAAGAGAGATGACACCGTGGCTGTTAACCCACTTCTTCCTGCCCCAAAGCGTCATCGCGGCGTAATTTGCACAGACAGTTTCTGTTATATCCGAAGGTACGTGAGACATAAATTAAAAAAACAAAAATGTGGCATTAAAATGCGTGAATTCAATTACCAGGCTGACATTTTGTGCCATCTTTGGAAGCGGATGACGCTCCCTCGGAGGCGTCTCAGGCCGCCGTCTTCCCGTTCCTTTGTGTGCGACCCCGTCCAGGCCTCATCTCACACGGGAATTGTGTTTCAGATTAGACGAGGCGGAGGGATTGGAAAACCCGTTTTACACGTCCATCCACAGACCAGACCAGAGCTAACGGTTCCACCGCAGCGTGTGCGACACCACAGGTGTCCAAAAGGTGGAATCACCACATAACCCCGTTTGCCAGGGTCCCCCCGTGAACGAGCCCAGGCCAGGGCACCGTCAGCCTGGATTAAAGCATCGTCTCACTGATGCCTCCTCGCACGTCACCGGCTCTAAAGAAAGCTTTGGCGCCGCGTGCACGAGGCGTTTTGTGCACTCAGAGCCTCGGCGGTGTTTATTAGAGGCCTGTCCCTCCCTCCGCCTGCCCAGAAATGTAACGTGTGATGATATTGATGTGGATTTAAACAAGCGGGCGCAGGAGGCAGCGGCGTCCCAGATGATACCGAGTTAGAACCAGCATCCTTCTCATTAACGATTTATCTGCGCATGAATCTTTCAGGCCACAAGGACCAAAAACAACGTGGAAACAAAAACATACTCAATTTCCCAGAATCCACAGAGACCAAAGGTGATCAAATCTCGGTATAACGAGGATGACGGCTGTGTGTTTCCTGACCCGTTTGTCCTTTTAAATGACTTTTAAAGAGCTCCGAGGAGGTTAAAGCTCCTATAATCAATATCAGTTGGTATTGACAATAGATCAGATGAGACAGCTGTTGCCTGCAGGTTGCCTGTGTTTTTGCTGGGACCCCCCCCCCTGAAATCACACATTCTGACCCGCTGTGGACGACATGTGACTGACGGATCAAACCAGCTGTGCTGTCACGTCACTGATGAAGGTTGTCGTTTCTCTTACAGCAGCTGAAGCTCGTCATCGTTCGGAGCTCGTTCATATTGACTTTACTTCATCTGGAGTCACAGCACCGAAGGCCGACCAAAGCTGGACTGTACAGCCGCGTCCTCGTCCTGCAGCGTCTCTCACAGAATAAGGATGTATATTGTAACATTTTAGACAGAAACGGGGCTGAAGTTGATAAATATCACAATTCTCTTCAAGGCAAAGTTTTGGTTCATGCTTCAACACAACGAGTGTCAATTTAAACGCTCCACAGAAATCACACGTTTGGTAGGTGAACATGTTCATCTCTCTCCTCTCTCGCCCCTGAAGACCCCTCAGGTCTCACGAGCCCCATGTTGGACACAAATTGGCCAGGAAAGTGGATGAGTTCGGTGGGATCGTTTCCACGTGTGCGTGCTGACCTGAGGTCTGGAAGCTTCCCCGCACGGACTCGGTGGGACCATCTGGCCCGCCGGACCTGCCCGTCCGGGCTCGTTGCACGCGGAGCGGGTGTTTGGGCTGTGTGGGCTCCACTGTGTTCCGACAGGAGCTGGACCCCGTCGCCGAGCGGTCCCTGGTCCCGGAGCGGATCGAGGCGGGAACGTCGGACGTTTGACGCCGCGCGGGGAAACGATGTGAAGAAGTGGACATGCGTCGCGCGTGTTTCTGTGTCCTCCAGGTGAGTTTCCTGACTTTTGCCGGCTTCTGCTGTGGGACTGTAATCCCAGCGGGATTAACACCTTCATCCCGTCCGGATGTCGGCTGTTCCGTCTCCGTCTCACAGCTGTTTAAAAACAACAACATCCGTCAAGAACAAAACTCCCGAATCAGAGGCTCGAATTGAAATTAAACGGGGATTTATTTCATTTTCTTCTTCGACCACCTTCCCGCCGGCAGCCCCCCTCTGGGGACTTTACATGTGAGGAAAACCGGCCCCGGGGACCGGACCGCGTCGCTGGGGGGCCGCGGGATGGAGACCTGGATCTGGGACGCCGGAGATTAAAAAGTGATCAGATGTTCTGTGAGATGAGTCATCCGGTATCCGGAACAATACAGACACGAGACGAGCTGATGCGAATTCATCCTCCTCCTCCTCCTCCTCCTCCTGTAGCAGCAGCTAAGAATATCCCAGAATCCCCTCTGCTCTCTGTCGTCCTTTAGGTCGGATATTTAAGTAGAAGTCGGAGGTGCTGGACATGTGGAGGCTTTTTTCTCAGCTGAGACCATTTTAGCTCTGAGGAGACTTTCCTGCTGTTTCAAAATGAAAACAAAAAGTTTCACTGACCCATTTTCTTCTTTGACATCCAGCTGGACGAGGATCTACAGCTCTGGAAATAAATCTTCTTTATTTCTCCACTGACACTATCCGTCTTTTTCCTTTTCTCGCCCTCCTTTTCCTGAAGATTTAATCCGAACGAATCTGACAGGTTATCACAGCTCGGAATAAAGAGTTTGGAGTGAATCTACAGAAATTCATTCATCCCCATAAAACTGAGAAATTCTTACATTTAATCACCGTTTCTAGAAGTTTCCATGTCAGACAGCTGGGAAATTGTTTCAAGGTGTACATTTAAACAGAAAATAAACATTAAACGGCCTCGTACAGCTCAAATGACAAAAAATTTTCAGTTTCAAGTTTTTCAGTGTCAGCGCTAAGCTAGCAATGTTAGCGAAAGGCGCCGTGAAGGTTTCTGCTTTAAAAAGGTGCAAAATATCGTGTTTTACAGATCACTTTGGTTTCTCGGTGGCTTCCATAGCTAGCCAGCCCCCAGCAGCTCGTTTAGCCCCTCCCACAGGAAGCCAGGGAGGCGGGGTTACAATCTGAAGACAACAGGGACGCTGTGAAAGGGTTTTATCAGAACTCTGTTTATTATTTTGCAGTTTTTGCCTGAGAAGTTACAAAAGGAGACTGTTTTCAACCATAATTTGTCCTCATATCGCTTACAAAGTCCTTAGAAAACGGCAGCAAATCGTGAAACTGCGTCGCATCCTGAGTTCAGAGCAATGTTGCATTAATATACATTCAGATTTAATCACAGGCTAGCGGTTCGGTCAGGACAACAACTCCCAGGATTCCCTTGTTCCTTGGACCCTCCTGGGACCCTCAGTGATGGAAACGGCATAAAATAGCAGGAAAGCAAAACTTCTCCCAGCAGCGATTTTGATGCTTCATCAACACGCCTGAGGTTTTTGCTGCTCACACGTCAGCGTGCTGGTGTTTAAGACGGGGCCTCCACCTCCACCGGAGCCCCGATCTGAGGGATCAGACTCCCGGAGGACCTGAGGAGCCTCGCAGGAGGGTTTTATCCGCTCGTTTACGCCCGTCAGTTGTCGAGGTGTAATTACGCGGACGGAGGCAGACAGCTGGGGCAGCGGCGGTCTGAACACCGATAGCTGCCTCGGGTTCAGCCCGACTGTGAGACACAGTACCGGCGTTACCGTCAGGTAGGAACGTGCTGGAGAAACACGAGAAGGAATTCAAAGCGACCTTTTTCTGTGTGAAAAAGCAGAGTTTGGTGTTTCGCAGCTGCATTATTGATGGGGATCTTTTATTTAGGCTGGAAATAAAACATGGAGTTTACAGGTGATTGTGGCCGTCCAGAACCACAGGGAAGGCCGGTTTGGGGTCAACCAGAGCCTCCTGCTCGAGGTGAAAGTGTGGCCGCCTGCACAGGAGCCGCCGTCACAATCTGTCTTGTCGATGCGGATTCTCCTCTCGGTAGAAACAAGCTGAAACGTGCAGCAGGAACCTTGCGGCGGTTTTCACCTGCATTATTAAACGCTGGCGTGTGGACGGGAACACGGCGAGCTCTGTGTGTTTTTGAATGCTTGTATCTGTAAACATGATGGCGCGTCAACGTGTTTGACGGATTCCTGGGTGACCTCTGACCTTCTCTCCTCGCAGGCGTGCGCCGTCGCCAGCCTCCTGCCGACGGGCGCCTCGGCGGACCTGAGCTGCGAGGCTCTGCTCATGCTGTCGGGGAACGCGTCGCGTAAGTGGACGGCCAGCAGCTCGGCGTTGCACACACACGCGCACGCACACGCTGTTACGAGCCTTCACGGGACGATGTTTTCATTGCCGAGACAGAACTTTATGATTAAATATCAAACGTAGGGCTGAAACTAACCGTCGTCGTTCATCGGTGTTATTGTAGTATGTGTGATATCAACTAAACAGTTCGTTGTTGTCAGTATGACATTTGTTATTTTAAAGTTCGTGTTGTGGACAATGAATTTGTTTTTGACTGAATGAACTGAATCCCTGATGATTCTTAAATCATCATTTAACGCTGACGTCTTTATATGTCAAACTGTTAAAAAGATATGATTTATGAATTTGTGATAGAAGAGGAGTAAATTAGCACACAGGAGGAGGAAGCAGAGATTAAAGTGTGTAAAGGATTAAGGGATTATTCAAACAGTTGTAATAGTCAGTAAATATTTTATCTGAATCCTGTAAAGTTGTAATGTTTGTTTATTAAATGATAATTTAAGAGTTAAACACTCAGAGAGCGTAAACCTCCACCGAGGCCCAACGTTACCTCTTTTCTCTGGGACGCCCGTCTAAAATGTCATTAAGCCCCAACATTCACATTTATATATATATTTAACACCAAAAATAGCTGCCATTCGATTTAGAGATTTTTTTCCAGTAGCTAAACTAGCTAAACAGATGGATAAAAATTGAAATTTTGAAGAATTCTGCCCTGCGAATCTTAAATAAATAGCAATTTTTACCTGTTGTGACCTTGGCCTTTGACCTTTCAAAGTCAAACTGAATTAGGGATTAAATCTTGACACTGTTGGTTGAGTTTTGGATGAAAAATAAGCGACGGTTTTGGTAATAAAGATGTGTACAAATAAATAAATAAATAAATAAAGTCATTCTTTCAGCTAACATGCAGTGTGGAAGTATTAGCAAGCCTGGCTTAGCTTAGCTAGTTTAGCCATGATGTTGTAGTTCGGCTGTCAGTGACGCTGTGAGCAAAACTAAGTGGCAGGGCCGTGGCAAGGTGACAGTAAAATGCTCCTGCAAAGGTCACGAAACAGGCGAAACTTGTGATTCGCTCGGCCGCTGAAGGTCGAGAAATCGCACGTTCACGCCGTCCTTAAAGGCATTTCAGCGAAGACAATGTGGTTGTTTCCCTAATTTTCCATGTTTTACCTCAATGAATCCGCTTTCTCGCCACGGACAGGCGTGAAAACCCTGATTCAAACCTCGTCTGAGCGCGTGCGTCCGCAGCGTCAACTTCGCCGCGCACAACATCCTGATTTCCGCCTCATTGTATCTAAATCTCCTGGCCTTATTACAGGAATAATAGCCTGACCCCGGGGGCACGTCTGCATGCGTTTCTGCTGCCAAACACCGTTATTGCTCGGGGAAAGGTCTGTCACCGGTGTTTACCGTTGCCCTTTCACACTCGCCCTCTGCAGCTGTTAAGCTGAATCTAATGAGGTGTTCGTCGCCTCCTGCGAGTCGCCAAGATCGAGGTTATTGATGAATCTCTCCCTCTGGATTGCAGTGCAGTCGCTGGCCTCCTCCTGGAACCGGACGCTGAGCAACGGCACGGCAGCGTGGAGCGGTGAGTGGCCCTCCGATCGGAGCTCAGATTAGGAAGGACGAACATCAAAGACGAGAACGATGCTGGAAATAGACTTGGCGCGGCGCCGCGGGAGAGCGCGCTGGGCGCAGCAGTAATTGTTAAAGCCCGTGTACACAAACAGCTTGTTCAGCGCGGCGTTGTCAGAATTACAGCACGGCTATATGCAGTCCCCAGTCACGCCTGACATTTCTGTCCCCCCCCCCCTCCCTCCACGCCGCAGGCTCGGGACTCTACTGTGACGCCTCCATCGACGGCATCGGCACCTGCTGGCCCCGGAGCAGCGCCGGCCACATGGTGGCGCGACCCTGCCCCGAGATGTTCTACGGCGTCCGCTACAACACCACCAGTAAGTGCCAGATCCAGATTTCATCTCATCCCCCCTCGGGCAACATCCTGTTTATCTCATTGTTTACAAAGAAATTAGCATGAGCACACAAATTAGCACACAAAGTAGGACTCTGATGATAGGCCAGGAAAAACGGGGACAAACCGTGTTTTTCTTTTCTTCTGTGGTGGGAGTGAAATTAACGATCTGCTCTGTTAATCCTCTCTGGAACAAAATCTGTGCTCGAATGGGAACAACTCCGGTCATGTTTTATACTTTTAGCCACGATTGTGCCAACAGTAACGTCTGTCGGTCTCCTGATGAAACAGGAACTACAGAGCCAATATCAGCAGAACTGCGTTACCTTTAATTAGATCTAATTACATTATTACAGTTAAAATGGAAGATGAGGGTTTTTACAAAAATAAAGATGCCACAAAAGTGAAGCCAATACGAGCGCGGCCACTCGACGCGTGACATCATTTGGAGTCAGCGGGCCCGCCCTTGCACCCGGCCGGCCAATCGCGAGCAGAGCTCAGCTGTCAATCATGAGGTTTGATGATGCATCTTTTAGATTATGACTCTATTTTCAAAATCTAAACAAACAGAAAAGGTTGAGATCTTTAATTCATGTTCGCGTAAGGATGATGTGTGTGTGTGTCGAACATGAGACGACGATGCTGCGCTCTGCAGGCGAAACAAACACCACTAAGTGAACTACAGCGAACACAATGAAGTGAATTTAGTTCCTCGGCGTCTCACAGGCGCACGAGGAGCCGCTGGAGGCAGAAAGTGAGCTGGAGCTCCGCAGTAATTCAGACGCCGGCGCTCATTTTGGCTTCCCATCAGCCAACATCAGCCGCGCCAGTTAAAGTAGGCGAATTTACGTCTGATTCAGTTGGGATTTTAAATAACTGAACGCCCAAATCCTCCGTGATGTCACAGCTGAAGTGGAAACACAAATGAGGCGTGGCCCCCCTTCGTGTTTCTTTTATTAATGACGGTTAAATATTTGATATTTTTTACCGCATCAGAAACACATTAGTGAAGCTCGTTCATTTATATGTGGATCGTTTTTACATTTATATAGAGCGAGAAAATATTTTGTGTAAATTAAAATGATGTTTTTGTGGGCAGAGTGAATCTTGCTGGTCTAACACCAAACACATTGGCCTGATCCGAGCTACAGAAAAATGACAGGAAACCATCTTTCTGGAAAAATGTTTTCGAGAAGCACTTTTGTGTTTTAAATTTGTCCCAAGTCCCATCTGCTAACATGGACAGGAGGGAGTTTATGACCTCGCCTGCAACCAGACAGCAGGTGTTTGAATTCCAACCCCGTCATGATACTTACAATAAGGTACACAACCACTGAGTAATTACTGAGAAACTATTGATTAATAACTCATTAGTCCTTTAAGAAACAATGAGATTAATGAAGAATCAGTAAATCGTCAATAATGTGGTTTCTCATTAGCTTTGAACTAGCCAGTGAGCGAAGCAAAAACAGTAACTACTGTTACTCCCCAGAACCATCAGTCTCTGTCATAGATTTGATCTTATCGATCATTAGCAATTATACATTTTAATGCAGTTCAAGCTACAATAAAAGATATTTAAACGTACCACCTTAACCGAACCTCATTGGTTCCTTAGGTCAGTAAAAGGTAACTAAGGCAGAAGAATTCCCTCCAATATGAGAGTGAAAAGAGCACATGTTGGCGCCACCTAATGGGTGACACATGAACTGCAGAACCAGCTGGTTCCAGCTAAGTGAGGGGCCCAAGGATTAATTACAAAGTGACACCAGTTAGACCTCTCTATGTCAATGCCTTCTGGAGTTTGACCTCTCAGGGGTCTTGATTTTGGACCTAAAAAATGCCCAAAGTTAACTCTGTGTAGCTCTCTTATGTCAGTTGTTTCTGGAGTTATGGTCAAAAATATACATTTCGACCTTCAGTCGACCTCGACCTTTGACCATCGAAAGCTAATCAGCTGCAGGTTGGACCCAAACACTCGGTGGACTAATACTGAATCGACATCGGTCTGCTAACAAACCAAGCAGCCGACAAACGTCCTCCAGCTTTGCCTGGGGAAGCGATCGTAAGTTCTTTGTTAGTTTCTGAGCAACCGTTAATCAACAAAAAGCAGCTCCCTCGTCAGCTCTTTTCATTCCCCAAACACGAACTCCTTCACTGATGTCTCATTGTTAGCTCGTCTATGTAATTGGTTGGGAGTCGCTCATTGATTAATCATTAACTTCCCATGGATTCTACAATAGCTCTTCAGTCAGGACCTGAAATGTGTGTAAAGTGTGAATCTGGAGGTCCAGAATGTGGACATTTAGATTCCTGTCTGAATTGAATTTGTCATTTCATTCATCATGTGAAATCGTAACCAGTCCCGGTTTATCTCCTGACACATGTGGCTCCTGGTGGTGAAACTGATAATTATCAGGTTCAGGCTCTGAAGGCAAACAGGGAGGTTCTTAATCAAAACCATCTTACTGAAACTAGGTCAACACCAGGAAATCTAACTACACGGCAAAGGTACAGTTTAAGGGACAGACAAACTCAGTAATCCGAAACCATGATCAAACCACAAGGAACTCATGAGGAATTAACGCTGGACTGCTCACTGGGAAGACAAGACAATCTGGCAGAGGAGGAAAGGAACACAGGGTTTGAATACACGAGGGAGCGGCACACAATTAGACACAGGTGAGACACATTAGGGAGGAGAAACAATCACACACACCTGAGGGAGAAGACTTGACAGGACATGGGGAATAAGACACAATGGACTTTCAAAATAAGACCGAAAACGCTGATTGACCCTAACAACAGACACATGAACACTACTGGACCCTGACAATAACATTTAGCTTAAGTGACAACTAACCACCGGCTGTCTTCCAAGCTTTGCCTCAACTAATCTAACTTACTCAAGCCTGCTTTGTTTCACAGAAATATCGACCGTATGTGACTCCCTGTGCTCTTACTGCCCATCACTGATGAACTGAGGGAGTCTTTGTTAATGGCCTGTGTTTGGATTGGCCACACAGTTTATGGGTGTCACCAGTTCGCCGCTGGAATCTGAATTGTACATTATCATATCTTAAAAATGATCATTTTTTGCACTTTTGACCTGTTGTAGTGGAGATGTGAGATTTGAGGTCAGATGGAGCCAAATTCAGTGTTTTCTCAGGTGTTGCCGTCTGTTTCCAAGTATGAAAAACGTTCTCCATCATTTTGGCCCACATGTCTCCTAGTTCTAGTTTGTTTTTTGGTGTGAGCTCAGAGGAGCGGCTTTGTTGAGACGGTTGAGACGTCGTATTTTAATAAGCAGAAAATTACCAGATGAATTAACTTTGTGAATTATTCTAAATATTTGTACATTAAAACAAGTAGCAGAAACAGCAAAACAAACAGACAAGAAAAAGTACTCCTCTCATGTCTCCTGTTAATGGAGTGGGTCTTCTTCGTTGGTTGTATTTACACCCTCGACCTTTACGTCGTCTCGTTGCATTGTTTAGTGTTAGTTAATGGGCATTGCTGTGTTTACTGATGTTGATAATACGGTTAGAAACTGTTGATTAAGGAACTTAGTTAAACTAAGGTCAATATCTGTAAATGAGACTTTAATTAACTGTTAGTAAATGTTTAATACTCCACTAACTAATGTTAAGTAATGTGTCCTTATTGTAAAATGTTGCCCAGAATTGTTCTTTTCTTTCAGTCAGCGCAGACATTTGTTTAATTTTACTTACTTTTAGTTTTATTGCCAATACAGGTTTTTTTTTTTTTTGGGTTTTTTTTTTTACAGTGTTTTAATTTTAGGATTTAATTAAGGATTTAAATCCTTCTCTGACCACTGATGGAATAAAAGAATGTAATGAGGAGTAGAATTACTGCTTGAATATTTTACCTGTCAGCACTGACAGCAGGACAGTCTGATTTCATTTAGGGTTTTTTTGCAGTAATATAAACACGTTAGCGGTACTATTCAGAGTATCGTGTTTTCAACACATTTCTGCCGTGATTTTAACGACAAACACGGGCTCCATATCACCTCTTACTGCCGCCGAGATGCTTGGCAGAGGCGCTGATAACCTCACCAGCTGAGATTGTCAGTAGAAAAACGCCACGGTGAGCTCGTTTCCACCCAGAACTGATTTACAGCCGCCAGGAGACGAGCCCGCGATCGATTCCTGCGGTTCTGTCCACTGCCGCGGCCGACACGGAGCACCGAGCCTTTTTAATGCCAGTTTAATTGAAAAATGATCAGCCTCAGCTGAAGAGAAAGTGTCACAATAAAAAAATAATCCAATAATAGTACTTTACAATAAAGTAAAATACTCATGTGTATATTGGCTTTATGTAACAGTCACAGACAGGTTTTGTGGACTGAATAAGAAAACGAGGAAATGATTCACAGCTACGGAAGAGGATCAGTGCCAAATATTACTAATTTTATAATTCCGACTTTAATGTCAGATTTTCAGCTGACATGAAAAACCATTTTATTGGGGAAAAGTTTTATTTTTTATTTGTCTTGCGTCCCACATTGAACATCCCAATTTACTCAGTCAAATTTTAAGAGTTTTATGTCAAACTCAAAAGATATGATGAGCGTTTGTGTCGAATGAACGTAAAGTTTTGATGTCATTTTGACACTCCTGAACATTTATCTGGACGATACAACAAAACATAAAACACTGTAACCCCAGTTCCTCACTGGCTCTCTGGTAATGGAATGGTCCACCCTCCCACGTTACGTGCTGTCTCCAAATGTTTCGTAAACATTGTGTATTATGTAGGTTGCCATGACCTTCACATAACGAAGTTTATCTTAAACAACAATCAGTGTCCACCAGCATCCAAGCGATGAAACATCTTGGCAAATAAGAACCACTGACCGGCGCATTTCAACAAATCTGTGCTCAAAACTTGTGAAAGTCTTAAACTCTCTTTCGACTTGTGTTGCGTTTGTTTTTTAACTGTTCGAATCTAAAGAGACTAACGTAGTTTTAGAGTGTAAAGAGATTAAACAAGCCAGAGGTCGTGGTCGGGGCTTTATGTGGAGGCCGAGTCTTAAAGCCTGACTGGTTGTGGCTGCAGTGCTCAGATTTCTGCAGAGTTCACGTCCCCGTTTGTCTGTCGCCGGCGCGGAATCCAGAAGCTGAAGATCTGGAACGTTCTCCTGCAGCATCGTCAACACTTTACAGGCCGGTTAGAAAGTCGTGGACCGACAGGACGTCTGTTATCTGAGCCTGGTCAACAACAAAACCCCTCGTTCAGAACATTTACGATGGGCAGCTCACGTTTGTTATAAATAAACTGCCAAACAGTCCGAGGCTGAAGCAGCAATAAGACGGACGGTGACTAACGGTGGATAACTTTTAGGATTGAATGACACAGGCTCTCCCTCGGGTGAAATTCACTGATTAGGTTCACGAATTTGAAAAAGATGAGATACAACA
>KV751350.1:3651698-3671026 GCA_001698575.1 Mola mola | reverse complement strand
AGAATAAATATTAAAAACAGAGTCGAGTGAAACCACAGGAAACTTTAAACCCGCACTGCAGAACTTCTGTCGCCCCCTTCTGGCAGAGAGAGTAAGTATTTACAGTATTTAATGTTGAATTTAAACATCTGCCACTAATATGTAACCTCTGCCACATCTAGCTATCACATGGAGCCTATTAGCTAACATTTTCTCCAGGCACAGGTTTTTGAAACCAAAAAGTTTACCTGGTCCAGCCAAATTCTGTATACTTTTTGGTCACATATTTTGTTTATTTATTTCATTTTCTTGGTAAGTTGAACTTTGTAATTAAAAAAAGAATTACAGAACCTGATAAGTTGGCCTACAACAGCAATTGTCGACCTGTGGTAGCAGCTGACTGACAATTATCGTCTATTAGTCATCCGTCATTATTTTTATATCTAGAAGTGCTTGAAAATTCATATGAATAAGAAATGACAAATTAAAATGCACAATTTCCATGACCCTTAGAAACCCACCAGCGTGTTCTGCTGCTGCTGGCTAACGTAGCTAGAAAACGTTCCTGCAGATAACTGTGGCATCGTTGAGAAGCACCGATGGATCTTTACCTCATGTGGCAACAAAACAAGAAACAATAACTGCTCTCACCCAGATTAAGTGAACAACGCATGCTAATCATGCTAATCAGATCAGGCTCCTCGGTACGCCTGACGCTCGCCCAAATGATGGTGGCGTGTTGTCAAACATATGCACAGAGGGGACGGCGGAAGTCCAGGGGGCGCTGTCCAGACCGCTCAGCTGATGATCGGTGCCGGCGGCGCCGCACGCCCTCCTTTGGGTCCGTGACTCAGCACCCCGTCGCCTCCTTTGTTGTCACCATTTGTTGCCAAACTGAATTTTCTGCTAATGGTCCCTGCGGGGGGACTGGCGGACGGTCATGGCTCGCTGTAGGTCGTCGAGGCTGAAGGGGAGGAGGAGGAGGAGGAGGAGCAGGAGGAGTTGTAGGGCTCCTCGCCTCGGTATCACTGTAACGCGTCTTTATGATTAATCAGCTGAGCATATAACTCCCTTAACATTAACTGATGTTCAGACATCAAAAGGCCAAAAAATACAGCAAACGTGTGTTTATTTTCATCAGGAAGAAGCAACATGAAGTAGTCGTAGCTCGTTGCATGACAGACCCTGGAGGTTCTGCAGAAGCAAACAGGAAACACATTTTGGCACGTGATCCCCTGCGTTCATGGCCTGACGGCAGCTTCTCGGGGGTGCTCCACTTTTGGGAAGAGTTTTAAATAAGTTTCTCTTTGAGTGCAAATGAGTGGCAGGGGGTCCCGTTACCTGCCTCGTCTCAGGTTTCTGTGTGTGACTGCGTCAGGATGAAATATTCAGACAGTTTACTGTATGAAAACACTCATATCGCTGTAGAAATGCTTCATGATGAGGTGAAAACCTGCTGGGACAAACACAACTTTGATTCAAACTATTTTTTTGATAAATAATAAGAGATTTCTTTGGAATGAATAAAATGTTTTCCTGTTAAATCAGAAGTGCGACTAAAACCTTTTTACATTATGGATTAATTTCCAGATTAATCCGTTTATTAGTTGTAAAAGTTCTAAAAATAGTGAAAAATATCGTCACAATCACCCAGAATCCTGACAGTTAAAATGTGCGATGCAGGAAACCCTCGACGAATCACTTCCTGTACACGTAGAGATCAGAAGCCCCTCCCCCTCCATATTAGCAGATGGGATATGGGACAAATTAAAACTAGAAATTACAGGTAAAGTGAATGTTTATCAAAGATGGTTTCTGTCATTTCACACTGATGTGAGTTCACATGTTTGTTTTACCGATAAGCTTGGATTTTAATCGGTGATGGAAAAACGGGATGAAAAGTCGTAGAGTTTGAGCTCTGCCGGGGATTGAGTGGGGCGGGAACTCAATGTCCTGGTATTGATCGACTGCTTCATCCGAAAGTGTCAGAGAAGATATTAATTTCCTCTGCTTTTGATTTTATTGTTGTGTTATTGCAGCTGTCTATATTAGATAATTATTAGTCAACCGTCGTTTTTGTATTCACATTGTGTTTTTACTGTTTGACGCTATTTGGATTGTTGGTTCTTCCTGCATGTTAGAGACATTTTTATTGACTTTACACAGTAGAACCTCCCCATAGATAACTTCAGGTATCAAACATCAAATCAAATAGAAAACGCTCTTTTATTGGCACATATCAGACAAATACATCCATTATGGTCCTGAATGGACTGAGAAATATTCATCTGCTCCACACAGGTCTAAATTGTTTTGTAATGGCCGAAAAATTTCAGAAACAAACTGAAAAATCTGCGGCTCTGTTCTGGATTTATTAAGGAGCTTCCACGCTTCAGATTACAGCTCAGATTACATGTAAAACAACCCATTTACAGCAAATAATATGTTGTTTTCCCTCCTGCGGACGCTGGTTTTCTCTGCACGGAGGAGGAGGAGGAGGATGCTCGTGAGCCGCTGCAGCCATTGATCCGGCGTGGTTGTGTGCATGGCTGCTCTCCGAGGGGACGCTCGGCGAGCGCCGTAGTGAATGACAGGAGAGGAGCCTGCGTTCCAGCCACATGTGCCTCCAGCTGCTTCTGTTTCCACTGGGAGGATTTAGCATCTGGCACACCCCTCCCCCGTTGTTCTAACAACCACCCTCCCACCCAACAATGGCCGTCACTAAGCAGAGAGCAGAAATGAGATGTGGCGCGTTCGTACGAAGAATCTAGTCCGGCGTGAGCAGACAGATGAGCCTGCCGGTAGGAGAACTCCTGGCTGATCACCAGCCTGGCAGCCATCCCGCCTTGAGTCCTGCAGTTATTTTAGGGACCTTGAGCTCGTGACCGCTTTCCCCGGCTCACTGAGGCAGAATGTTAATAAAGAAGTACCGCTGCGGAACCAAACAGAGGTCTGCAGGAAGAGTCTTACTTTATCCGAGCGGCGTGAGGGAGGCGGACCCTTCCAGGAAACCCTCCGAAGTGGCCGCCGCGCCAACGTGACCAAAACGTTCTGCTCGCTTAACGCCGTCAGCTCAGGTCGATGGATGCCGCGGGACAGTACGTGAGCTGGTCTCAGCCAGGAGGCTGTTAGCTTAGCTTAGCGTAAAGACTGGAAGCTGCCGCTGTGCAGCGGGAAGTAGACTAGTTTAAAAGTCAGAAGATGACAGGGCAGGTTAGCTCCGGCTGCAAAAAAATGCCGCTTTACGTATCAGAAATTAGTTTTTAACTAGAACTGTACTGCTGAAAGCATCGCACAATTTGTCCAAATATTTGGACGCGGTACACAATAACAGCACCGTCAGTATTGGAAAAACTACGCTGCAGCAGGCAGCCACAGAGCGCTGCAATGAGTAATCAGCAGCAAAATGAATCCAAATCGTACGTAACTCTCCAATATGGCCGACGCCATCGCGCCAATAAGAAACTTCAGTGAAAATTGAGCGACGTTTCCCCCACTCTTAACTGACTGAAGGTGGTCCTAACATCATCTCCCAGTCATGGTGAGGAAACGAGCTCCAGTGTCAGGTAGCTGCTCGTTATCAGTAAATTAAAGACACGTTGGAAATTGCATATACACACAAAACAAAACATTTTCCGGTGACTAAAAATGATGTAATGTTTTTTTGTTTTGGAGTATTTAGGCTCAAAAGAAGTTACATTTCTTACATGTAGAATGAAGCTTTTTATCAGGATTATTGCCTTCATGGGCCCCAGAAGAAATTTAACCTTTAAAGCCTTAATTGTTCGGCTCTGGCAAATGCAGCCAGGAAACTAAAGGTGTTCTGTAATTGTTAGTTCTGGCACCAAACTCCCCATAAAACCACAAACTGTTGCTTTTTTTAAACTAACATGATAAAATGGGGTAATTAATGAGCTTTTAGAGGTGTTTGATTACATTTTTTTGGACAGTCCTTCTGCATCCTGTAACTGCTGGAAAAAACAAGTGATCCAAACATCTTTAAAGAGTCAACGACGGAGCCTCGTCATTAAACGCCCCTTCGTTTAATTCAGCTGTGAAACATCTGCATCAGAAAAAAATTTATTCTTGCCATGAGGTAGTAGCGGAGTCAATACTTTCTTCTTTTATAAGGTAATTTAGCAGTAAATCAGCTCCCAGTCATAGTGTCTGATGTTAAAGGAACAGTCCACCCTGAAATGAAAAGTCTTCTCACCTGAATGCTGGAGGAAAGTCGGACGTTACTCAGTTCCCTCAAACGCAGCCCATTGCAACATTCTGCTCATGTTTGTTTGTTGTTGAGTACAAATACAGATTGGGCAAATGAGTTTCCCCTAGCAGTGATCAATAACATTTTCTCAAATATCTCTGAGGTGAAAAGGTGTGTTATGACCTTGACCCTTGGGTTTAAATGTTGACACCGTTCTTAATGGCGGTGGGTTAAAAGTGAACTGATTGACTTTCAGCCAAAATAAGGCTGTTTGAAGTTTCACCCAATGTTAACTGACGGGACCTTTGAATCGGTTGAAGTGAACCAATCAGAACTCACAGGAAAATATCTGAATGAGGTTGAGGAAATAAACAAACAAGACACCAGTGACAACTGTCCATCAAATCAGGCAAGGTCCAGCAGAACTACCAAAGAGCGGCAGATAAACCCCACGGATGACAACACATGAGGCTGCAGCAAGAACGAGTACAGATGCAGAGGGAAGGTTGGTTAACAACACTGTGGTGAAACATCCAGGAGGCAGGAAAAGGACAAAGACACAAGAGGAGAAACCCTGAAAAACTACAGGCCAAACCAGGACAGATCCAGCAGTAAACCCCTGATCCTGGCCGTCATGACTCAGCATGTAGTCGACTGGTGTCTGATAATATTCACAAAGCTTATAATCAATTTTTGTGATGCCAAAAGGTCACCTATATTCGTTTGGGAGCATTAAAGGTCTGAATAAACGGTCTGATTTCCCCGCCTGACGATGCACGATGACATCGCCACCATCACGTGAGTCATCTCGGGTTGTTTTTTTCCTTCTGGTCCGGGTTAAATGAACCAAGTGCAGGTGTGAAAACACTCTAAACTGCCTCAACTGACAAGAACTACAGCTTGAGAACACAGAGAGGACCAACGGTTGACTCGATGTAAGGAAATACATTCCAAGACGTAAAACGTAAGGACGGCCATGAAGCGGCGCTGGGCAGAATTGATTTCTTATTTGAAGGCTGCAGCGTTTAGTCCTTCAAGCTTTAAAAACTCTCGTTGTGCTTTGACTTTGGCTGTAGTCAAAGTTTCAATCAAAGCTGATTGTCTGTGGCTGTGAAGCCAGAGGAAACGTTGTCTACATTTGATTCAAGAATGTGAGTTATTTCACGCGTCTCTTGACTCACTCCTGTGTGTCAGTGTCGGAACTTTGTCACTCTGCACTTCTGACTTTGACGTGATCCTGAAGCTCTCCAGGATCCTGCGTTTGGGATTTAGGGAATATCGCAGGCTAGGTAATCATGATGGGGGATGACAGTTACTCTTTCACCGTCAACGTGCTATTTTTACCCGCCTCATTGCTCGTTATTGCCCTCAGGCAACCAAGTCTCGGGTTATCGGCCTCCATCGCTGGCCGCACACGCTGATGACGCCGCTGCCGACTTCCACCTTTATGGGATTAAACCCATAAACACAGCTCATCTGTGCAGAGGATTAAAATGTCCGTTTCATATTAGAATGTTAATAAAAACAATGTAAATGACTTTTTAACAGTTCGACTCTGTCTGGTTGCTCACCTTGCTTTTTTTATACGTACACAAATATCAGCCATAACATTATGACCGCTGACGGCTGAGCTGACTAACATTGATCACCTCACTACAGTGCACAGGTCCAGGGGAAAACCTGGATGTAGATGTTGTTTGAGGTGTAAAACCCATCCAAGCATGGTTTCAGACAGAGCGGACCCCCTCCTGCCAGGGTCCCCCTGAGCAGGGTGGCAATCCTCCGCCACAGAGCGTTAAAGGTGCTGACCAGGCCTCTGAATTCCCAAAATCCCGATTCAGTCAGACATGCCCGAGCAAGTTAGATCCAACTAACCCTAACCCCAACCGCACCTGCTAACCCACAGCAGTCAGAGGATCTGCCACTAAAGCCCCATCTCCACCAAGCAGTATGGTGTCAACAGCTGTGAATGGTTCCCTTAACTAGCGAACTGTACCGTGCTGGTTCTGTCACCCTTCACTTGAGGTACCAACCAGAGCTAAACCCTACCATAAACGAGGGTTAGACCGTCGCTTTCCTGCGATGGTCAGGCCGTCTTTCTCCTCCACAGCGTGCAGCCTTTTTTCAAACAGAGCCTGTTTACTGTGTGCGATGAACCAGAAACAACAGGAAATGCTGGATGTCCTCCATTTCCTTTGTTTGTAGTTATGGTTTCTGCCTCCGCTTTATCAGAGGGACACACTCTGTCACGTTTGTATGATGTAACGCTACTTACGTAGCTGCCCCGCCCACCAGGTAATGGTACGGTTGCTAATGGAAACGTACGCTTGTAATGAGTTTACTGCGCCCAGTTGTTCTGTACTGAACTGAACTGTACTGCTTGGTGGAAACGTGGCTCAACACTAGTAGACAGCACAGGTACACACCCCAGAGGTCACGTGACCGTGTCTTGACAGGTACAAGTCTGTTCCACAATGGGACCTCAATCAGCAAAGTGCCATGGATGCTCAATCAGTCTTAGATCTGGAGATTTTTGAGGCCACGTCGACACTTTAAGCTCTTCGTCACATAATTGTCGTGCTTCCTGAGCAGTTTTTGTGGTTTCCCAGCATGCATTGTCCCGTTGGAATACCCGCTATCATCAGGCTGTGGAGGTCGCATGGGAACGTACGTAATGTGCCTAAATAGCTCAGTTGGGAGAGCGTTAGACTGAAGATCTAAAGGTCCCGGGTTTCGGCAGCAGGCGGTGCTTGTTTTTCCTGCTACATCATGATCTCTGTCATCTGGAGAAGCCGCGCAGCACTGTGAGAATCATATCTTTTGATTTCTCCAGTGCCTTCAGAAACATCCAGCCGGTTCTTCTGAGAGACGAACAGGAGTGGTTCTCGGACGACTCTGCAAGTGTTGGCCTGATCACGGATGAGGACAACGCACAGTATAGAAACCTGACGCACAGCTTTGTGGACTGGTGTCAGCAAAACCACCTCCTGATCAACGTGGGGAAAACCACGCGGATGCTGGTGGTCTCCTGCAGATGCCGGCCTGCCCTCCCCTCACCGGTGAACATTAAGGGAATGGACATTGTGATTGTGGACCTAACCCTAACCCTAAGTACCTGGGTGATCACCTGAACAATAAACTGGACTGGAATCATAACTCAGACACACTGTAGAGGAAGGGTCAGAGCAGACTCTACCTCCTGAGGAGACTGCGGTCTCTTGGAGAGAAGGGGGCACTCCTGAGGACCTTCTGAGACTCCGTGGTGGCATCAACCATCTTCTACGGTGTGGTCTGCTGGAACAGTACCAAATGTGAGCATAGAGAGAAGAAGAAGCTGGATAAAGTCATCAGAAGGTCCAGTTCGGTCCTGGGCTGTCCTTTGGACTCGGTGGGGGAGGTTGGGGACAGAAGATTGCTGGCATAGCTGGCATCCATCCTGGATAATAAGTCCCACCCTCTGCAGATCACCCTGTCTGCACTGGAGAACAGCCTCGGTGTGAGCGAGACATTTCGTAGATCGTTTCTCCCTGCTGCAGTCAGATTGTACAATCAGCATTGTTAACCAGGCTGGTTATTCACCCATTAAATCCACCCTTTCCACTTTACTCTGCTCTGTACTGTCCTGCTGTTGCAACAATGAAAGTTTCCGCATTGTGGGACAATAAAGGAGTTATCTTATTTTATCTCATCTCATCTCATCTCATCTTATCCTATCATGTCTCTTGGTCTTCAAGTTGTTTGGGGCAGATGGTTTGAGTCAGGTGGCGTCCACATGAATGCCAGGATCAAAGGTTTAAACAGCAGCACTTAGATCAGTGTTATTATACTGTGTTTTGTTTGTTTGGAAGTGACCCATTTTGTTTTTGTGGTTTTGAAATTCTAATTATGACTTCAAATTTTTGCCTCAGTGAGAGTTTGAAGTCAGAGCTACAGCTAGCTGCTCTGCTAGGCTGTACATGCTAACATTAGCACGCGAAAATGTTGTATGACAGCAGTGCGAGCATGTTTGTTGACTGACTGCTCTGTTCTGAGAGAGAACTTCCCAAAAAGGAAACCACAACACCAGGATTGCCCCCTGGTGGCTGGCTGCAGTATATGCCATAAGGTCTGAAAACTTATTATATAATTTATATGTTTTTGGGGGGGCAATTAACAATATTAACAAATCTGTGTAGGTTTATTGCAGAGTAAATTCTGATTATTTTTGTTTCGACTTGCACAAGGTCGTTGCTTCATATAGCTTTGTAAGCTAAACAGCCCTTGTGATTGAACTCCATACTGCTGTAATTTAAAAAAAAAAGATCTATTTTGTGTTGTTTCAGGGAAAAAGGGGCTCGGCCTGAAAAATACTGGAATTCACCATTAAAGGAACAATAAGTGACGCTGACACCCAGTGTTCAAAATAGGTACTGCGGTCCAAAATCAAAGCTGCATGACGGAATCCGTCATGGGATTGATTACAGGTGTCCGTTACGATACCTGCTCATGTCAAAACAAAAACAGACCATTTCATTCCGAATATGAAACTCAAGGAGGGGGAAATACTGGAAATACTGGAAATACTCTTCGTTATTGTCAGAGGAGCTCGTATTTCAACACATGATTCCTTAATGTCCGACCATATCTTCAGGTCCTTTTATGATTTAAACAAATCTCTTATATATTGCACCTTTTGAAATGTTGCATTTGCGATGATGATCGTAGCTGTGTGATCATCACTGTATTCAAAACGTTGATTGTAGCCGTTTTGACCTGGTTGCCTGTTGCTGCAGCTGTTCTGTACACGGTTTCGATTTGTGCTAAATGTTTGTTGAGTGTAACCTGAGAAGCTCCCGGAATCAAAGCACACAGGCGCTCTGGCTCATCTGTGCCACGTTTGATTATTTCTGCATGTTGACACCTTTCAGGCATGAAAAAACCCCAACGAAGCAGCTGACAGACGGCGCTCCCGCCGCCCAAACCGCTCGGCTGTCACGCTAAAAGGCGTCTAACAGCCCAACGTGAAGCACACTCAGGTCATTTGTGCTTAACCTTAAATTACCTCGGCGTTTCGTTCCTTGCCGCCACCTGCAGCTCCAAACCTTTAAAGGACCTCGTTTGCAGTTTCTCCCGTCCGCGCTCTCCTGTGTGACGTCCTCACTTCCCTCATCTTCAGCAAGTCTTAAATGCGAAATGACAAAATGTGAAATTCGTCACAGATTATGTTATTTCTGTCCTGGCAGTTTGCGCTGTGGGAAAATACAATTTCCCTCATCAGTCGACGGAGCCTTCACGCTAGTTGGGTAGATATTATCCAGCAGAAATGACGCCTCTCTCCATCTCACCGCTCTGCTCCGCGTCTTGATTTAAAGGAGGAAACTGAAATACTGTTTATCACTGTGAAGCTTTTCTTCACTGTATGCAGGCCGGACATGTGAAACTGGTGTAGATTTAAGCATTGAGAGGATGCTGCTGGATTATGAGCACGTGAAAAGTCACATCTCTAACGATATCTCTCCCTATTATCATCAAAAGCAGAAAAAAAGGTCACGGCGCCACAAGGAATCGGGCGGGAAATATGAGAGAATCAAACCTTTTAACACATCCCTTCCTCTCTGTGTGCAGATAACGTTTACAGGAAATGCCTGGCTAACGGGACGTGGGCACTGAAGGGGAACTACTCCATGTGCAAGGCCATCCTTCACGAGGAGGTGAGCGTCTCTGATATTTCTTCATGACAAACAACAAAGCAGAGGTTAGGACGAGCGTGGTATTTGGACTTAATGTGGATTTGGGGGTTTGGTTGCCTGCAGCCGCAGCGGGATGGTACAGTTAAGCAGCCGCTAAAAATAACGGCGATTTACCGTGAAAAGGCTGAGAGCGTCACCAGAAGCACAAAGGCAGACTGCTTTAATGTCATCTCGCACAAAGATTCGGGGGGCTTGGCTGGCTTCACGCGTAGGTGGGAGCCTGAAATCCGCAAATCAACCTGGAGCTATTTCTCTTTCAACACGCACTAAAAGAAGCGTTCCAGTTTGTATGTTCCTCCGAAGAAATAAAACTTCTCTGAGCAGCATTGTCCTCTGGCGACGCGAGCAGGGTGCAGCCTGCTGTGCTCCAGACTTTTATCCGCTCTCAGGATGCCGTTTCCCACCTGCGCGCTGCTTCGTGGTGGCCATAAGCGCCTCTTTTTTTAATTGGGATTGTAGGACGGACGGAACACGCTGACCCAAATCGGTCCACAGACAATCGCGCATCTGATGAATCGTGTGTAAGATTTAGAGCTACATGATGGAAAAATGTGGCACAGCATGTTTGTTTAGTCTGACCCGACCAGCTGCCTCAGCACGCCCCGACTGTGCGCCTCATGTTGGTGCTTTTTTTGGAACAACGACATCATCATTCTTCAGTTCAGTGATAACGCTGGATTATTCCATATTGTTCACAAATTAAGAAAAGTAACAGTATCTCAACCTGCTAATAAATTATTAGCCCATTAGTTAATGATGTAGGCAGTAAATGTGTAATTTGCTGGGGACTATTTTCAATTGAGGATTAATACAGATTTGCAGCTAGCATTTATAGCAACAAGACATGCCATTTTGTTTCACGGCCTGTGTTCAGGCTGACATCTTGTTTGGTTGGAAGGAAGCGTCGAGTCACGTCACTACGTTGCTACGGTTAGCATGTTTACAGTCAACACGTTAGTTTATGATCGCTGGCAGGCAGATTCAAAGGAATGTCTCTGCAAATGTTGCTCTTATTTGCTTTCTTGCCAAAAGTTACCTGAGAGAACTAACATCCAGACGCTACATATGAAGCTACAGTTAGCTTACCAAATGGAAACAGCTAGCTTGTCCAAAAAATTGGACACTTCTAAAAGTCTCAGTTAAGTCATTGCTTTGTGTTCGTTCACTGCACACACAAACAACAATTTCAAATGGTTTTGCTTCAATTCTGCATGCTAAGCTAGGCTAAGCTAGCAACCACTCTCTAGCGCACAAACTGAGCGTTGATTGAAATGAATTCTGTGAGAAAGCAAATGGACTCACAGATGCGCCTCAAACATCAAAACATCTGGATTACACTCTGGTTTCAGGCTGCAGTTCAGCTCATAAACATTTTCTCCTCCATATTAGCAGATGGGACATGGACCATAATAAAAACTCAAAGTGCACCTCAAATTAATTTTCCAAAAGCTGATTTTCTTGCATTGGAAGTAGTTTTTATTACACTGGTGAATGTTTGAGTTAATTTATCTCATCAGTTTGGTTTTTAATTGGTTATTGATGCTTTAAAGTGGGGGTGAAACATCATGACAGCCCTGATTTCAAGTGGACCTAAAAACACCTGATCACCACAGCCAGACATAACCAGCCTCACTTTTATTTATGTCAGTGTCTTCAAATGCCATGAAATGAGGTGACATCTGGTCACTGTGACGGATTAAAACCAGCCTCTTGACTCACTCTGACGTATTTGATTTATGAATTCACGTCATTGATTATATCACATTGAATCTGACGTTTGAATTATGGAGGTTGGCCTGTTGATTCCTTAAAGAGGGGGATCAGACGACTCTTGATTGTTGTGTCTTTGCGGGATTTGTTAAGAAAAAGAAGCTTAAAGCATGTCGACCTGTCAGTCGGGTCTGTGAGGTCGCTTCATTCCGTGTTTTTCCAGAGACTCTCTGAGTCTGACGTCCAATCGATCCCAGCAGGAGATGGATAGAGAGTGTCTGACCTTTTATCAAATGTGTTTGATTTTTTTTCCTTTTGTAGCCACAGAATAAATCACCGGGCGGCGGCGGCGGCCACATGATTGACGTGGTGGTGCCGCTGTAGCTTCTCCTTAAAGCTCAGTCCATATTGAACCAGACATTCGGAGAAACTGTGGGATCAAAGGCTTATTGGAAAGTTTGTTTGAGGAAAGGAACTCGCTGGAAGGTTGGTTCCTCAAAAGGGTCTTTGTGGCTCCTGACAGGAGGCAAGTGAGTCTGGTACGGTCCTGTGGACCACACATTCTGTGGGACCCCGGGCTGGTGGTGGGCCGTCCTCCCCCTCCTCGCGCCGCACTGCTTTCCGTCTAAAAACCTCCGGGTCGCCTGATTTATGAGACCCGATTCACATTTCTGCAAGCTTAGGTGCTCCCATGCAGATTGATGGACTCAACAGGCCTCGTCTGGTGGACAAATGTGCTTTACTGCTGCTGAGGGATACAGTCTATCCTGCGTTTCATGGCCCCAAACAGCAGAAACACGAATGATTCATGCAGCAGACGTCCCAAAATTCAAATGTAACCTGTGCTCATCTCTGAAAACATCCAGGGCGGACCGCGGTGTAGCTCACGCGTTTTTTTCTGGTATTTTACACACGCAGGCGGTAACAGCAGATGTGCAGATGACCTCAGAAATCATGATTAAGCAGCTGGAGTGTAACTGGTTTTATGGCCGGCTCTGATTTAGTGTGTAGGCTGCAGGTCGTAATACAGAATAAATCACATCGGAGTGAGTGAAACGCAGTAAAACTCCTGTACGGTGGTTCGACACACTGTGATTTAAAAAAAACAGATTCATCAATCGACCAGCAACCACACAGCATTTTAAAAAAACGGTGCAGAATCAAGGAAAATTAAACAGGTTCCATTAACGGCAAAAAAATAAGCTCCTGTTGTCAGTTTTAGTTTCAACTTTCATTTAGTTCATACATTTAACAGCAAATACTTGATTTTTAAACTGTCCACAAACACCAGTGTTTATATTTTATTTATTAATTGATTAATAAATAATAATTATTTATTTCTGTATTTTTCTTTATTAAAATTTTTTTGTTTTAGAATGTTTTTATATTTGTTTGTTTATTAGTTTTGTTTTCTTTATTTGTATTTTTTTGTTTTTTTATATTTATCGCAGATTGTTTCTGTATTAGTTCTTTATTTGGTTGGTTGGTTCGGTTGCAGTTTTGTTTACAAAAACTCCAACTTCAGACACTTTGTCAGCCTTTAGCCTCTCCCTGATTTGATCATGGCGATTAGAGCGTTTATAATTACTCTCTGAACTATGTATGACGTGTTAGAACGCACTAAGATTAAGAGATTGGGCAGGAAAATTTCCACACTAGTAAGATTTGGAAGGAAGTGATAAACAATACTTCATTGTTTTTAAGTATTTCAGTCTCATAAATATTTTTCCTTGTATAATCACATAAAAAAACAACCTTCACGGTACAGAAGAGCGTGGATGAGTTCACGGTTTGTCCACTGGGGACTGATGAACAGGGCAGAGGACACGCTGGGATTAAACATGCCCACGTTTAATCTGGATGTAGACAAACACCAGCCAGTTACATAAATCCACTTACAGCACAGATTACTGCTGGTAGTCTGAAGAAAAGCTGATCACAATGGAGATCTGAGCCGCAGGTGGCGATTCCCAGAAAGATCCGTCCTGTGCCGCCACTGCTGTCAGGGTTACTGTTACTGTCAGGATCCAGGACCAGCACATCCATGATGATTGGTATCGTGGATGGATGGTTGAACAGGACCACAGAGTACAGGTCCAGGGCCCAACAGGACCAGAACTTCATCATATGTAGATGAGTTAACAAGGAAACAAATAATGACCACAGGGTGAGAAAAATTAGATACAAGTAGATAATAAGACAAAAAGTAATCCTAAAAAGATTTAAACAGCCTAGACAAGACAAAACAAGAGACATAAAACAACTACAAAGAGATGATTAGATCAACTACAGAGAAACAAAAATGACTACAAAAGGATAAAAAGTGACCCAAAGACAAAAGAAATGAGACACACAACAAAGTCTAAGAGACAAAATGAACTAAACACTAAACGACTACAGCTACAAGACATTTACAATAAGGTATGAAAATAACTGCAGAGACAAAATGAGTATGAAGAGATGTATGTAAAACTACTACAAAGAGACAAAGTGAGTATGAAGAGAGGAACATTAAACAACTAGACAAGAACATGACTACAGATATACAACTACAAAGCTGGTTCAGGGGTCTCTCTATAAAAATAGTGTTGGAGGTCATTCGGACTTAACAAACAATTGCTATTTATGGATTGTTTGATTGATTTATTGACCTGAACAAAAAATGAAGCTAATTAAAATGCACAGGATGTTTTGGGTTCTTTAAAACTGTGCCAGCCAGCCCCCCCCCGATCCTCAGGAGTCAGCTCCTCTGAAAACAGACAACAGATGCTTCTCAGTCTTTTAAGTCTATTTTCTCATCCTGAAAAAGATCACAAATGCCCAACAGACTCGTGTGTCCCGTGTCTCTGTCCTCCCTGCAGAAGAAAGGCAAGATGCACTACCAAATAGCTGTGATCATAAACTTCCTGGGTCACTGCATCTCCATGGTGGCTCTGCTCATCGCCTTCTTCCTCTTCCTGTGTCTGAGGTAAGTGTCGGCCCGGCCGATAATCCCCGACGCATCCTTGATGTGACACAAACGTCAGATCCCTCCTTCAAAGCGCCTCTCTTTCTTATTGAAAAACCGTTTGGTCACGGGATGGAACCGACGGAACGTTCCCTATCTCAGTCCCGCAGATGTAAAAGGGGTTTAGACGGATGGGGGAGGGGGGACTAGGGCACATTTCCCCCACAAATGGGAATAATAAACCCATTCCACCCAGAGAGGAGGAAGGCTGGTTTCCAGCGGGGGCCTGCCGGGACGAGCCGCGGAGGTGGAATGTGTTTCTCCGGCAGAGCGAAGAAAAAAGAGAGGTCTTCACACCCTCAGCCATCGATCCGCAAGGCAGCCCGAGGGGTGAGAAAAGCGCGAAAGGGCACAGGGGGGATGTAAATAAATCGAGCTTTTACAGGACAGCGTTTATGCACAACCTGTGTTTGGAGTTGGTTGGCGAGCGGGGGAGGGGAGGGCGGGCAGCTAAAAATGACAGCAGGGCAGCGCTTGGCATTTATTCCTCACCTTCTCCACTGGGGAACGAGACGGAGAGAGACTAATCTGATGGCTCTAATAACGACTCTTTGTTTGCTAAATATGTGGAAATGAACAACAATTTTCAGGATCATGTCGCCTTTTTTTTGTATTCAGAGATTTTTGAAAGCTTCCAATTTTGCCTTCATCTAAAAATGTTTACAGCGATCACGCTAACTATCAAACAGGTTTGTTTGTTTGTTTGTTAGCAGGATTAGGGTCTGTTCCTGTCGACAGGGGCATCAAATGATTCAATTTTGTGCTTTATGGGTCGAAGGTCAAGGTCAGGCAATGTTCCCTAATTTTCAGAAATCCCTGTTTCTTTGAGGAGAACTCCAACACTTTTGTTCCTGACACAACCAGTCCAGCTGTTTGTCGGAAACATCAGAACATTTCGTGAAAGCGGGTTCTGTCCGGGCTGTGCCAACATTGACAGGAAGTAGAGAAATATTGGAAAAATACCGTCTGTAAAAACATTTACTGTTATTTAATAACATTTGGAGATTAAGTAGTGGCAAAAAAGGTGATTTATTTCTGAGGTTTTGACTTGTTCTACGACGCTGCAAAAAAAACCAAACAACCCTGTCATGGCCACAACTTCAAATATAAGTTTGACCTTGACAGAACTTGTAATTCGACTTTTCGACTCTAAGAGCGTGTTGGCCCCTGATGACATTCCAGGCGGGCGTCCCAGACAGCCGAGGGATTGTCTCAGTGGAGGTATGAGCTCTCTGAGTGCTCTTGTTTTCAGCACAACCGCAGATACGCTGACAGGATAATCGCTGTTTTCCCTTTTGGACCCAAATACCCACAAGTAATGGAAAATAAGGATTTCATGATGAAAAACAAACATTTTAATAAAAGCAGCTTGCAGCCTTGCCTATGCACACGTACGTATCTTTTCTTTCTACGACTGGCGTGGAGTTTAGAGTCGGCACTTTGTTCCGTTTTTGCTGCGACAGCTCACACCTTCAGACACCATCAGATCACAGCGTGCACATTTAACACTCTGTGTTAACCAAAGTGCACTTTCTGATAGTCAATCCAGGCATTTAGTGCTGTTGTCTTTTAACATAAAGTCTGCTGACAGGCTGCTTCTTCCACAGAAAGTTTGCAAAGCCACATAAATATTGAGGATGTTGCAGAAATGCAGTCGCTGAGTTGTGAGAATAAATCTTAAAAACGGGGCTGATGTGTGAACATCTGAAGACTCTGTGATGTGACAGCTGAGCTTCAATCCACACAGAAATGGGTATTTTTTCCTGTTTCCTCTGTGTTACAATGATGCGTATACGAGACTGTACTGTCGCTTTAAGACGGGCAAGATCGTTCTTACATTTTCATTTATTTCTAATAAATGGTTTATAAAGAAGGCAAAACGTCTGCCTGGATGAGGTGAAGCTTGTGCTTAAATTTACACAACAAAAGCACTTTGGTTAAGTTACGATACGATACAATAGGATACAACAATTGTTTAATTGCCCCACGGCAGGAAAATTTACACAGCTAAAGCAGCAACAAAACAGAGATAATTATATATAACTGTATGAAAAATGCAAAATTTCCATTTTTTAACATTGGTGGACCTCATCTCAACCAAAATGTAACCAACCTGCTTCTAACATCTAATATCGTATCAAGATTTTATCCCAAATTAAGATTTAAGGTCAAAGGACCAGTTTATAATAGTTTATTTTGCTATTTGTTAAGATTCTCTGGGATTCAAAATTTCAACTGAGGTATCTTAGAAGTTAGTTTTGCTATGACTGTAACTTTTTCAAAACGCATATATTCTACAAAAAATCCAAATTAAATGGCTGTGACAAAACACATTTAAATCAAAGATACTTTTCCAGAAATTTCCAGCAGGACTCACACCTGATAGCGACCAGGCATGGAGACACACGTGGCGTCTGCCTCTGCATCCTTGAACGTTGAAGTAACTGCAGACTAATTTGATGAAACTGTTGGGGAGACACGAGGAGGCAGTTTTATATGCGCAGACAAGGATTCACCTTCACCCGGCCCCGCCTCACCCGGGCTGTCGGATCAGGAAGGTATTAATAAATCAGACCACATTCATCTTCTTTTCCAAAGTGTAAACAAGGTTCCTGCCAAGTGGATACCAGAACACACACACACCTCTGACCTGTGAGGCCATGCACACACACACACACACACACACACCCATGACAAAGACAGTTTAATTCCACGTTAGCTCCCAATCACATTTGATTCAGACGTTCATGTTTACGCCTCCGAGTGCAGAGTGAGACAACACACGACTCACCCCTGAGGGCAAATCCACATGTCGGAGCAGCACAGGGACAGAAATTACTCAGGAAACGCAGGACGAAGGACACAAATGACTTCAATTTAAAAAAAAACAAGGATAATGAGTTGCTTCTGTCGGTTTCTGCCAAACTTTTAGTCAAGACATGAAAATTTTACAATTTTATTATCAACATAATGCACAGAAACTGCTGCATTATGTCAAAAATGTCTGTTAATTCCAGATAAATCTACCTATGTTAGCATGCTAATGAGCTAGCACCCGGTGTTTCTCTTTGCATCTAGTCTAAAAAGTAGACAAAACACTCATAGAAAAAAAGCAACCTTCTCAATTCAAGTTTTTCTTCCTGACTGAACTGAAATGAAATGTCTCGTTAGCTTGCTAGCGTAAAACACACTTCAGTTAAATGAAACTTACCCAAAACCGGCCTGTTTGGTATTCCTACAATCACCTCACCTGCCCAAAAAAGTCCACAACGTGAGCCATCATCGTTCAGATGTCGTCAAACTGGCCTTGACTGGTCTCAGAGAGCGTCTCCGCCGCCAACTGCGCTAACAGTCGCCATAGCTACCACCAAGCTACAGTGTAGCAGCGCAGCAACAGCAGTTGGCAGTTATTTTTGGTGAAATGCTGCCCCCTATATTTCTTGATGTACCTTCAAACTCTTACACATTCCCACTAAAATAGTAGGCCACTTTTATTCCCATTTATTGCACATATTCATTCACTGACACATTTTCAAACGACTGTTGATGTCGTGTTTGTTCAGTCGTCTACCTGTTGGCTTACTTCCTGTAAATGGGACACGTCGTGGCAGGCACCCCAGCGGTACGCCTGCCGCCGAGCTGCCGCAACATGTGAAATTACCCCCAGGGGTCAATAACGTCTCGTCTCTTCCTTTCGTCCTCCGACAACAAAGACAGTATAAGCAGCGTAGGAGATGCTATACTTAGAATATTTGTGCCACATGTGTTATTTACGAACAGTGCAAGTGTGATACAGAATAAAAAATGTATGAAAAGGAGAGAATTCTTTGATTATGAATGAACATTTGTTACAAAACAGGGTCGACTGACAGCAGCTGTTTTTAGATCACTTCAAATAAATATATGAATTCAGGAACTTGATGATGTGTTAGACTTGGTGGAGATCAATTACTGTACAGGAGGACGGATGACGTGAAAGCCAAAACTTCTTGATCAGCCCCAGAACACCGGCACACCCTGGTGGCTGGCTGCAGTATAGATCACATAGATCTCAAACCGCGCCCCCTCCACAGGTCGTAAGCTCCTCCTCCTGGGCCACTCTTTCAGAGAAATCAACTTGATAGAGGGTTTGTGTAATTTTCTCGGGTTTCACGAGTTTTCACTAGCTGCTGTTTCAGTTCAGCGCTCCACTTGTGGTCGAGTGGGTGGGACCTCGATGCCGCTAATTAAAGCGCTGCAGTGTTACACTTTATTCTGAACTGGGCCGTCGTGCACGTGCACTTTTAAACTGCTCACAGCAGCAAGAAAAGCCACAAACATTCCTTTGTTTATCTCTGCGTCACTGGCAAACACGTGTCTGCAGGGGCTGTTCCTCCTAATGAGAACATGTCAGGCCACGCCCCTTTGAAACACAACAAGCTCCTCCTCCTCTTGGCTTCTGGCTTCAACAACACAGAGGACGCTCACATCATGCTTTGTAGACCACAAATTTATGCTTTTTAATCCCCGGAGCTGCGTTTATTTTCATCTTTGTAACATCTTAATTATCAATTGCAGCGTTTTTGTGAAGCTGCTGGAAAATTCATCTGCTCAGCACAAAGCCGGTGAAAATGACACCTATTAAGAATTGATGCAGGCTTAAAAAATAAACCCCGTCCATCAGAGGAGGCCACTTGGCTCTGTCCGTTCCGCTGCT
>KV751350.1:3603648-3642712 GCA_001698575.1 Mola mola | reverse complement strand
CTTAATTACTGACATGAAATTTTGCACTGCATCATCAGCCACCGTTTTGATGTATTGTGTCATAGTTTTAACTCGTGAATTCAACATCGTATGAATGATATAAATAAAAACTATGAAATTTTGACTTATTTATATATTATCTTACACTTTAAATCCAGTATAGCCTACCTAATATATATTTTATTGTGTTATTTGAATAATTCTTCTTTTTTCCCGGCAACAATTGACTACCGTACATATAATATTAAATACTAAACCGATGAAAAACATCATCATACGTATAAGTCAATCATTTGCCATTCTTGTACTTCTTCACCTTCCATACGCAAACATCCCATTTTAAATACCTCTCTGTTAATATTGTATCTCTGGGTTCCATTGCATGTTAGCTTCTGTATTCCGAGTGCGAGTGTGACTGTGTCAGTAAACGTCACCTTCCATCGGCTGGCTGACAGGTGCGCTCGGCCGTCAGGAAGCGCTTCCACCGCTGGCAGGAGCAGCACTCCATCCGGGCCCGGATGACCCAGGCCATGTCCATCCCCACGTCACCTTCACGGGTCAGCTTTCACAGCATCAAGCAGTCCACCTCGCTCTGAGGGAGGAGACCCACCGACCCCCCCGCTGCCGTCATCACGTTCTGCCACATCACAGGAGTCAACAGAACCCTTTCTGAGGCTGCAGCAGCCTGCGAGACCCCAGGAGGTCCATGACGCAGACCTATAGTAGGAACCGGATAAGGGCAGGGACCAAGGACACTGCCCAGGTTGGTAGATCAATAGATGCATGTGACCAGCCGGGTGTGAATGGTCAGCACTCCGTATTCTCTGTTGTGTTCCTGTGGGAACGCCGGACTGCACCCGACTGGACTCCGACCCTGCAGACTCTGGACTCAGTTATTCAAAAAAGCACCTCTGATTTTATCTTATATTTGTTTTGGTTTTTTTATTTTTGCCCTCACAATATGTCTGTTCTCGGTGTTTGTTTATTTTGTGTCGTGCTTTGTTCGCAGTCGGCTCGGCGACGTCCTGCAACTTTACAGAAGACACATTCCGAACTTTCCGCCTGAAGAGTTTTGTTCCAACACAATGTGACTTTCACGACTAGATGCGCTGCTGTCACAGTGGAGCTGGAGCTAGCTTAGCACGGCTAGCCTTATGTCATGATCTCATGGCACATGATGGTCATTTTACGCATTTTGAGCTTTCTCGCGTACCATTTAACTCCACGTTTTATTCGTTTTTTAGTCATGCAGGAAATTATGGTGACTTTTGTCACTTGACCAGAGCTACTTGAGTAGGTTTGAGTTATAAAATTTACTGAAATCAAGTGTTAGCTAACAATATTATTTAAGACGTCTGCGTTTGAGTCATTCGTCATTAGGTGAGACCAGGCCATAACTACAATTTATATCGCCATCTAAAACTTATGGTCGTCTTATGCTAAGCTAGGCTAATCTTCTCATCACTGTTTTCCCAGATTTCTTATTTATTCCTTTCATAAAAATTCTTATCGCAGCCGTATTTTCTCATATGTTCCTCTAATCTTGGGAAATATTTAATGAAAACAGGATTTCATTGAAGACTCTCAAAGAACCGTTTTTTTTATTTTTTTCGCAGCTCTACAAGCTGCAAACTCGACACTGAAATATCATCGTACAAAGGCAAACATTATGGGAGCATGTAGGAGACATAATTAAAATTAAAGGGGGAAATCTACAAAACCATGGTGTTTGTGCTGAACGTTGTGATCGAAGGCAGGAAGCGGATGTTGAGTTGCGATTATTCGGGGAAGCGAGGCTGCTGCGAAGTGTCATGGCACAAAACTCTTCAGCTGAACAAAGAGGCTGATTGCTGTCGCCTCTCTACCAGCCAGCCGGATGAGGAGAATCACAAGAGAAACAGCGTCGTGGTCGCGCCTCTGTCTCTGACGTTCCTTTGACCTCACCGGCGTGTTGTACATACATAAATATGACAGCAGGGCGGCGGAGAGTCGTCACATACAAACCAGCCACACACTGAGACTCACTGGGGCAGAGTGATCAGCTAATTCACAGTCCACATTCCTGCCTCGCACCTGTGTCGCAGTGAACCTCGTCTCTCTGTCGCCCTCCACTCCTGCTTCTCTCTTCTTTCTCCGCCAGCTGTGGTCGTGATGACATCATTTACACGCCACCGTCATGTGTTTTATTCTCATGTGACTTGTACGTAGGCAGCCTGTGCAGCTGCTTCTTGAGTGACTGCAGAGCTGCAGCAGGGCTGTGCGATATGACCAACATCTCCATCTGGGCCGGATCTGCAGCAGCGGAGTCGGGGGGGTTTGTTTAACGGATGAAAAATCAGCCGTAGGATGGAAAGTTTTCATTTTCCACAAACCGTTTCCACTTAAACCTATTTTAAAACAGTAACACTTTTATTTACTGTCCGTCAGTCTTTATTAAGCAGGACGTCCCCCCACATTCAAGTCTTTATCCTGACAGAGACCCGGCTGCCGATGTCTGAGATCACAGGGTTCCCCTACATAGGAAGGGAAAGTGATAATCTGATCTGTGAGTTTTGTGATAAATAATAAAAACACGATAAATTGTTTATTAGACAAACGGCTCCTTAAGGGAGTTGAAAATGGGAGAATGAGAAATCAGCGACTGGGATTTTCCATCAGAATGTTGCAAAATGTTTTCATAAATTGATGAGTTGTAGTTTTGGGGGCATTTGATTACGTCTGCTGTGGTAAAATCATTTTTGAAGGCACCCTGGTTGAAAAAGTGACGAGTATCAGGAAATAATCATTCAGACACTCTGAGAGTGAAGTCGTAAATTTATGAGAAATTAAGTCAAAATATCACATAATCATCAGTATCGCGACTTTGTTCATTCTGAAGGAAGAACCACATGGAGGAGATGGCTCCTCTTTAGAGGCTGTCCAAGGAACTGCCTGTTTTGTTTAATCCCGCATAAAACCTCATAAAGTTACAGCTTTACAACTTTTCCTTCTCATAGATTTACAACTGTCTTTTTGAACCCTAAAACTTGGCCGAAGTGACGAAATGCAGAACATTGTCCCTCCATTTTACGGTTCATGTCCCATCGCACAGCCCTGTATGGACGAGGATTCAGGCCATGTGAAAGATGCATCGAGTTTTTGACGCGTTTGCAAAAATTTGTAACCTCAACGTCAAAAATCCCTCCAAAAGGAAAAGAAATCTGTGAAAAATGGAGTCAAAAAACGTCAGAACTTTCAAAGTCTTCATGCAGCCGCGATCGTCTTCTGCGAAGCTGCACTCGGATCACTGAAGGCCCATTTTCATGCACTTTGGCAATGTCGAGTAGTGTTGTTGTTGTTGTTGACAAACACGGGGAGCGAGCAGCGTACGATGTCGGGGACGTGTTTTTCATTCCAGCACTCGGTCGGACGCTGAGGTGACACATTCGGTTGTCGAATCACGATGTAGCTCACAACGGTATTTATTGTTATTTATGTTCTGCGTTGTTGTTTTCATACTTGAAAAGATGTGAAGAGAAAAATAAACTGTGTGTGTTGCATTTGACCGGGTTGATTTGAGGAGCGTTATGGGATGGCGGCTTTAAATGCTCCGGACGGCCCCCCGAGACGAGCGCACACAACAAATGCATCTCCAGCAGCGTGTGATTCCTTTTAAGCTTTGCGTGTGCGCGTCTCGGAGGGGAGCGCGGCCCAAAACATTGGCTTTCAGACAACGACGGCCAAGCCAGCGCTCGCCATTCCTGCCGCGGCCGGGAACCAGGGAGAGGAGTCGTTCCCGCTTCTGATGTGTGATGTCGAGCCAGAGAGAACACAGAAACATGGGGGCTGTTCAGAAGGATCCCCAATGAATCGAACAACGCGTCACGATCTGCTCTTCACAGTCACATGATGCCAAACAGGATGTGAGGCGCGTAAACACTGGAGGTCAGCGGGGGCCCACAGAGCAGCTCCGGGCCTCCAGTTACCCTTCGACCCGACTCGAGGGGGTCGTTACATCTTCCCACTCTGATTGGTTGACAGAGTAACTCTGACGACAGTGGTGTCGTTTCCTAGAGGCTCCATCCCAGCAAGTGAGAGAGCAGAGAGCCGGGGCAAAATCAATACATCTACCCATCAACCACTGCGCTGACTTGACCCCTTAAAGGAGAAGTTCACTCCAAAATACTGCTAGTATGATTGATTTATTTACATATAAACACGACTAAAGTTGCTAAAAACATTAAACTTTACAGATTTTACCAGCAGCCATTTTGGATCTTAAGTTACCGAAGTTCCTCCAAGTTTCCGAGTCTGACTCCTGAGATCAAATGGAACTTTTTCATCACACTTTGTTTCTGTGTCTGTTGAGTTTTTTTATGTATGTTTTTGGGCACTTTGAGCATCACAGGTGGAGGACGGCGGACATCGGATATCTCCAAAACCAGGTGACTAAAGAGAACAACAGGTCAGAGAATTTTCTTGTTTTCATGTTCCCACCATTGACCTAAAAAAAGATGGCCTCCACATCCTCACATCCTCCCGCGGTAACAAGTCGAAGGCAGAGCAATTGGGATGTGAGCGTTGCCATTTTCTGATGAAAATGTCACTCATCACCAGAGGCCACCCCTGATTGGGCGCTGGGGCCGCGGTATCGAGTCCCCGCCCATAACGACCGCCCAAACTTGATCAGGAGCAGAGCTCAGCTGCCAGTCATGACATTTGACTCCATTTTGGCCTCAAAGAGACAATTAAAGCCAAACTGATCAGTGATTCACTAGTTATTATAGCAGATGCATATCTGAGGACACTGTTGAAAATTTTAAAGAAATTATTCCCTCTGCATTAATTTCAGTGCCATATCCCAAAATAACAGAGGAGTCATATCTTAAATTTAGCCCCTCCCAGCTCGATCACCTTGCCGATTTCACCGCCGGCTCTCTACGTGCTTCACTCGATTCCATTGCCCCAGTTAAAAAGAAAACAAAACCAGTAAAGAGACTAGCTCCGTGGTATAATCTTAACACTCGCAAGTTAAAACAGAAAACTCATAAACCTGAAAAGAAATGGCGTTCCACTAAACTGGAAGAGCCACACAAGGCCTGGCAGGATAGCCTTAAAGTATACAGGAAGGCCCTTCGCCGAGCAAGAAAAGACTACTATTCAGCGTTGATAGAAGAAAACAAGAATAAGCCCAGGATCCTTTTCAGCACTGTAGCCAGGCTGACTGAGAGCCATCATTCTATTGAACCATGCATTCCTAGAGCCCTCACCTGTAATGATTTTATGAACTTCTTCAATAATAAAATTAGACTTATCAGAGAAAATATCCTACACTCCACAGATTCCAGTTCAGCAACAGGAATTATAGAGGCTGTTATTAGTCCTGATGTGTGTTTGGAAAGCTTCCATCCAATTGACCTTAAGGAACTAACGACAACATTATCTTCATCTAAATCATCAACCTGTATACTAGACCCCATACCTACTAGGTTGCTCAAAGAGGTTTTACCCCTAATTAGAAATCCACTACTAAACATTATCAATCTATCCCTTGTAACAGGTTATGTGCCCCAGTCATTTAAAGTAGCTGTAATTAAACCGCTCCTAAAAAAACCTACCCTAGACCCAGAAGTTTTAGCCAACTATAGACCAATATCCAACCTCCCCTTTCTTTCAAAGATTCTAGAGAAAGCAGTAGCGAAACAACTATGTGGCTTTCTTCAGTATAATAGTCTATTTGAAGAGTTTCAGTCAGGTTTTAGAAAGCATCACAGCACAGAAACGGCATTGGTAAAAGTTACAAATGACCTCCTCACTGCATCTGATGCGGGACTTATCTCTATACTAGTCTTATTAGATCTTAGTGCAGCTTTTGACACTATCGATCATCACATCTTACTACAGAGGATGGAACACCAAATTGGCATTAAAGGATCTGCTCTAAGATGGTTTAAGTCCTACCTATCTGATAGATATAATTTTGTTCATGTTAATGATGAATCATCAAGATATGACAAGGTTAGTCATGGAGTCCCACAAGGTTCTGTGCTTGGACCATTACTATTTACTCTATATATGCTTCCTGTAGGTAAAATTATTAGAAAGCACTCCATACATTTTCACTGTTATGCAGATGACACACAACTATACTTATCAATGAAGCCAGATGAAACCCATCAGTTAGCTAATCTACAGTCATGTCTTAAGGACATTAAAAACTGGATGTTTCATAACTTTTTAATGTTAAACTCTGACAAAACTGAAGTCATTGTGCTGGGCCCCAAACACATTAGAGACTCATTATCCAGCAACATAGTTAATCTGGATGGCATTGCCTTGGCCTCCAGCACCACTGTCAGAAACCTGGGTGTTATCTTTGACCAGGAGCTGTCTTTTAAATCACATGTTAAACAGATTTCAAGGACCGCCTTCTTTCACCTCCGTAACATTGCTAAAATCCGGCACATCCTGTCTCAACAAGATGCAGAAAAACTAGTTCATGCGTTTGTTACTTCCAGGCTGGACTACTGTAATTCTTTATTTTCAGGTTGCCCTAACAAAATTTTAAAAACTCTTCAGTTAATCCAAAATGCAGCAGCGCGTGTACTGACTAGAACTAATATCAGAGACCATATTTCCCCCATACTGGCTTCTCTGCACTGGCTCCCCGGTTAATTTAGAATAGAATTTAAAATCCTTGTTCTCACCTACAAAGCTATTCATGGTCAGTCACCATCTTATCTTGAACAGCTCATAGTACCCTATCGCCCATCCAGAACCTTACGCTCCCAGGATGCAGGGTTATTGGTGATCCCAAGAATTTCCAAAAGTAGAATGGGAGGCAGAGCTTTCAGCTATCAAGCTCCTCTCCTGTGGAACTATCTTCCAGTCTTGGTACGGGAGGCAGACACACTCTCTGATTTTAAGAGTAGGCTTAAAACCTTCCTTTTTGATAAAGCTTATAGTTAAGGCTGGCCTATCTAGCCCTTAGTTATGCTGCTATAGGCTTAGGTTGCTGGGGGAACACTCCATGATTCACTGAGCTTTCTTCTCTCCCCCCTCTGACTCCGACTCCTTCTCTGCTCCTGTAAATGTCCATATCCTTACACTAACTTTACTTCTTCCCCGGAGTCGTTGTGCTTTACCATCCTGCAGGTTTTTCTAGGTCGCGGTGGGAGGTGCTGCTGTGGTCCTGCCTGATGCCCCCTGGCCACATTAGGAAAGGAGATCCTGTGACTTGGATCCTGTGACTTGGATCCTAGGCTGGGTTTCCAAGTGCAAATCGGGACCCACAGATCACAATGGCTTCTGGATCAATAGACTACACCTGCTTCTGGACCACTACACTTCACATATCCCTGGATTTACAGATTCTACATACTCTTTGACTCAGCAACACTCAGATCTTGCTACATGGAGTACAATGACTCCTGGACCAACAGAGTCCACCTGCGTCTGGATCACTAGACTTTCCATACATCTGGACTCATAGAATCCACAGACTCTGGGACTCATGGATGTTTTATGCATTCTAAATGAACTGTTGTTATCATGTTTTTGTGTTCTGTACAGTGACATTTATTTGCACGTCTGTCCGTCCTAGGAAGAAGGATCCTCCTCTGTGGCTCTTCCTGAGGTTTCTTATTTTCCCTGTTTAGGGTTTTTTAAGTTTTTCCTCACCCGGTTCGAGGGTCTAAGGGCAGAGGATGTCACATCTGTACAGTTTGTCAAAGCCCAGTGAGATAATGTGTAAATTGTGATTTCGGGCTATACAAATAAAATTTGATTTGATTTGATTTGAGAGGAAGAGCTACCTAAAATGTCAGAAACCACCTTTAAGAGGCTTTTATTTGACATTTACTTTGAGTCTTTAGTTTGGCCCGTGTCCCAGCTGCCCGAGCCCTTGAGAAGAGGGTCAGTCACATGATTCATGGAGCCGCTGAACAGTTCCAAGAAAATCTATATTTGGAATTCTAGCGTAGCAGCAAATTTTTGAAGTAGTAAAGGAGTCATAAAGTGAGTGTCGACAGTTCAGATGCCTGTAGTTTTCCACAGCTCACAGAGGACTAAATCAGGGGGGAAAGGGAATAAAAATCTAAAATTAAAACGCCGGATGGATGCTGAAAAAAAGTACAACAGTAGAGAAAAGGAAAAAAACAGGCAAACGTGTCCTTAAAAGAATGAATGTTGTGATGGTGAACAACCAAACAGGATGCCGACAAGCCACACTAATGATGAAAACAACAGCAAGCTAACTCGACACGAAGAGCAGATTCACATCTGACCTCATACATGAAAATAAATACAAATGCACATACTGTAAGTGCAGGACCTGTTGGCTGTCAGGGGAATGTGGGAATGTGTTCTTAATAAACTGCCAGGTGCTGATGTACAAACAAAACATCACTGTTCTCCGCACATTCTGATCAAACTCGTCTATATAAACAGCCGTGTGCCACCAAATCAGCTACAGGCAGCCATTACGTTCTTCGCTCTTCATGTCATGAGTCTGAATGGATGTAAAAACGTCTCTGTTACGCCTGCTGACTGCGCTAATCAAATCTAATCAAATAAACCTAATTTAGTGTGTGTGTGAGGCTAACATGGAATAAAATATGTTGTTTTATTAGTGGATAATCCCAATAAAATGTGTGATCCTGTTTTAATCTTAACGGTCCAAACATTAAGCCGAAGTGACGCTTTTCTGTTATCGCTGCGGCCAGCTGCCAGTGTTGGAGTGGAACTATTGACTGTGTGAAATAATCGGCCTGAAGGAGTCAACGGAGACGATGAAACGCTCATCTTTCTCTACAGCTCTGCCATCCACTAACACGGAGGGCGTGGGGTTTGTGAGCAGTAATGAAGTCAGCCACCAGGGGGCAATCAAGGTATTTTGACTTGACCTTTCCTGTCGTCCATCTTGATATTGATGCAATGTCTCCAACGTGTCACATGTCAATTCCACAACTGATCAGTCTGATCAGACTACAGTACTCCATTATGACCAGCGGGGGAGCCACTCACCCCGAGTGCGGCGTCACTTTTTTAAGTGTGTTTTTCTGCTCGAGTGAGGCCTCAGAACTGCGTGTTAGAGGGTTAAATAATGGAGGATTTGGAGAGGCCAACACTGGCTCCCAGTGCTGTATTTATAATGATATGGTGGTATGGTGGTATGGTTAGCAGGGTGACGAGCTCAACCCCGAAATCATGTTCCTGTGGCGTGAGTGAACACAGACACACGCAGGTGCGTCACTCGCTACACCCCCCTGTTGTCATGCAAAACTACATGTTTTATATTCCAAGATCACAAGAGTTTCCAAATAGAACAAACTGCAGCAAATTGAAAAAGCGATGAAGCACAAAGAGAAGAGACAGACAAGGTGATGCCGATGGGGGCTCTTGTTTTTGTCTCAACTGTGCTGCTGTAGTTGCATGATCCTGTTAGAAAGAGGATGTTGTCCACAGATACCAGCAAGGACGAGAGTTTCGTCATTTATTGGAGAATAAAACATCTGAAGAAGCATTAACTCTTTCTCTGATAAAATCCCGCTTGAATATTTTATCCACACTCCTTCCCCTCTCCCTGACTCTCCTCCAGGAGGAGGTCAGAACGACCAAAACAAAGGAGCATGCTCCATCCAAAGATCTCTAGTTAGCACCTCGTGTGTCCTCCCGCAAACCTTCACACCGGCCAGAGGCCAAAATGGCTGCAACAGCAGCACGGCGGCGGCGGAAACGTTCACGAGATGACAAAACTGCCGCGAGCAGTAACGCGGGTACGATGCGTCAGTTGACGTTCGGTGATCGTGTTACGTTGACGGAGCTTCGATGTGTCGCGTAAACATGTTGTTCTAACATTCTGGCCTCTATAGAAGTTTACGATGTTTACGACTAATTCGATGTTTTATACAAGCTGCTGGAAGTAATAACATAACAGTTACACAAACTAAAAGAATTAAAAAGGAATACACAGGAAATTGCCCTGGAAACAACAGTGTTGGCCTGAAGGGTTCCAATTAAATTCGGCCCTAAAACCAGCCTGATAGGGTTGGGGCCGCCCTGAAGAGGCCAGAGTCACCAATGAAAACTAGCCTAGGAGACCTGGAGGGGGCGGAGCATCGCCAAATACGACGCTTGTGACACAGTTTCTTAAAAATGCTGCGGGAATAAAGTCTGCTGCCTCAGATCATCTTCAGTGACTCTCTGAGCCCGTTGAGACGCCGATATTTCCTACGTGGAGGATCACAGCTGGACCCGTTTCCCTCTTCGGTCGAAGGCTGGACTTGAGGTCCTGGACCTGGCCTGAAGATGAAGGCAGCTGACTCTGTCGAACTAATCGGTCGTGACCAAATTAAATAATCAGGGCGGGGCAGACAATGACGTGAGGATAGAAACTTAAGTAGCCACGGCAACATCATCTCAACCACATGCAGTGCAATGTGAGCATTTAAAAACACCTGATACCACCTGCTAACGCTAACATTGGGCAGCTGCTCAGATCAGACCCTTTGTATTTGTAAACCCTTTATAAACATGTAATAAATGGTTAATAACAGGGGTTATCGCAGGTTTATAACTTTAGGCCATAACATCATAACATGACCAAAAAGTTGGCCAATTCTGAGGGGATGTTACTGGTTATTGAATTTAATAGGGAGTTTTTTATTAATATGAAATCTTGAGCACATTTAGCAGTAAAATATTATTATTTATCAATATTTTTAAATTACAGAGTACAATATTACACACTGTTGGACACATGAGGAGGCTGCAGTATGAACAGACAGTTTAGTTAGTTTGCATAAAATCCCTGACAAATTTAATTTGCCCTTTTATTTTTTGCGACTACTTTAGAGTGAATCACTAAGCTTTAAAGGTTTATGTTTGGACCAAATTTACAGTAAAGAGCTACCGGAAATGAACTGAGAAGAAACTGCCTGAAGATGAATGTGATGTTTTAGCTCCATCTAGTGTTGCTCCGTTGTAACTACATGCAGGCGCTGCTGGGAGGCCTTTCATTAAACAGATGGATGGATGGATAGATAGATAGAGATGACTTTATTAATCCACGAAAGGAAGTTAATTTGGACGTTCAGACACAGGACCAATAGGACATACAACAGTATAAAACAGGAATTAAACAGAAATTTTACACTGTGAGTCTAAATGACCTCAGCAGGAGATCTAGAGACCTTTAGAGGGAGGTGGGGGGGGGTTACAGGCAGGATTTAAGCTCCAAATATCTAAAATACTCTAAAAATAAACACTTCTGTACAGCATATGTGAGGGAAGATGGAGAGACTGCAGATAAGATGAGGATGAGTCTGAGATGAAGCGAGGAAGATGGAGGGAGGTCAGCGGGGAAACGCTCCTGAAGTTGTATTAAAAGCCAGACTGAGCATCCTTGTCTACATTTATCTAAAAAAAAGAGACGTTCTCAGAGAGTTGACATCAACAATGCAGCGAGGTGAAGTTCTGATTGGTGGCCAAGTCACAAGTTCTACAAAATTAAGGAGATGGTGCCGAGTAAAGAGGTTTGGTTTCTTGCGCCTTTGCGTTCCTTCAGAGGTCTCTTCACTGTGGGACCATCATGTAGCTGAAGCGCCACAGAGGAACCACTTTAAGAAACCTAACAGCAGATCATCATTGACATCTGGACAAGAAGAAATGTTTGTATGTGAGAACGCCGCTCGAGGTGGAGCCTGTTTAAGGTCTTTATGCTCAGTGAGGTTTTCTCACCTGTCGGTGCTGTACGGAAGAGGATCAGTGCCAAAATGTAGAAAAACCTCTTGACATTTTAAGTTTTTTCCCAAAAATCAGAGAAAGTTTAGTTGTTCTTGTTGTTTTTGTTCAGAAAAAAAAAGGCGAACTTGAAAAGAAAGGCAGAACTCAAAAGCTTTTTTAACATGTGGCCTTAAAACAATCTTCAATTTTTCTTTCTTTTTCTCAAATACTTCACAAGTGGCAGCAACAAATAAAATCCTTTTTTTCCCCCTCAGAATTCTGATATAAAAATTTCTGACTATACTAAGTTTCTGAATTCTGAGAATTCTTAAATTAGAATTCTGACACACACAAAAAAAAATTCTGAATTCTGGGAAGAAAATTTTCACAAAAATGTAATTTTTATTTGTGGCGTTTAACCTCTTTTTACATTGTTATAATAAGATTAACAAGGGAACAAAATCTGTTTATATACTTTAAAGAATATTTCAGCTAAATATTCTATCTCACTTCAGGGATTATAAATTAGGATGTGAATTTCTTTGATGTCATTAATGTCTTTTCTGAAACACAAAGACATTGAAGACATCAAAGAAGAAGAAAACAAACTAAAAACATCAGCTTACACTGTAGCTCTATAAAATCAAGGAAATCGCGGTTTGTCTGTCTCTCACATAGCATCAGATTGACTCTTTTGCTGCAATTTGGACACATGAGTTGTTCAGTAATCATTAAACTGTAGCCAATATGTTTAATGTTTCTTCCTCTGGCCTTCTGAGCCAAAACATAGACAGCTCCATTCTGCCTTTGCACCCCCCCCCCTTAGTGGTCACAGATGGGGCTGCATCTGTTAGGGTCGTTCGTTCCAACATGCACGCGTCCTGAACGAGCACTGCTAGCTTCTGCGTTCAGCAAACACTTTCAGTAGTTGATTTTCAGCATGAAGCATTTTCGTCAGCAGATGCAGTTTTTCTAGTTGAGATGTGAGTGTCGTCATCCCTCCATTGATGTTTTTGAAGTTCTTGTGCAGGACTTTATGTCTTTAATGTTATATAAAAGACTCAAACCATCACCAGACACATTCACAACACACAGCAGCGCCACAGAAAACAGGATAGGGCAACTTCCTCGTTTCCTGCTTGCTTTATCGAGAAAGTGGAGAGACGATTGAGCATTAGTACGTGACATGTTGCTCCAAAGATGACTCAGGTATGTTTTGTAATTAAGGACTAAAAAAAAAAAAGGCATTAACAAAGACATTTATGTACTTTCTTCCTGTTTCTAACATCTGTTGTAACTATGACAACCATAGACACTTTCAGCTGAAAGTTGCCAGTTAACAGCGTCGCACGTTGATCAAAACAACGTGAAAACTTGGGCTTCAGACTCAACATAACTGGTTAACTCGGACATTTTGCCCCACAGTCCAGCCTACACTTAGCGGAGCAGAAGCCGACTGAAATGAGCCAGAAGTAGTGGATAATTGATCAGGAGTGTTTTATTGGCATCGCTGTTTCTGCACAGTTTTTGACCAAAACGCCATAGTAATTATGTGTTTTCTATGATTTGGTTGTATATTCACTGAGTTTTCGCTCGCACAGAAGTTATAGGCGGCACGTTTTGGAATCTCCACCGACTGGGGCCCCGGCCACCTCACGGTAGGATGACATGGGCGTGCAAGAGCCCGTTCACCACCGCTTTCAGTTTTAATTCTTACTATTCTAATAATATCTCCAAGTGAGTCACATTTTTGTTGGCTAAAACGTATAAAACTGCACACGTGTGAAAAAAGGTCCAAAAAATTATGTGTGGTGACGGTGGGGCAAAAACGAAGACAGCAAGTTTCACTTAGATATGTGGACTTTGACACACAGTGCTGGTGTGATGATCCATTAAGTTAGATTGATACAGCAGTCGGCTGACAACAATCTAGTAAAATGGTTTGAAAGTGAAATTGTTTCCAAAGTTTCCACCCAGGTTACGCGTCGTACACTTCCAAACAATTCTAGGGCCTAGCAGACAAGACTTCAACTGTTTATGTACTGTTGATGTTTCACATTCTTTCACATTTGTTAAAAATAAAAATGTCCGAAACATTTCAGCACTAAAATAGCAAATTCATACATGAAGTTTAAATGTAACCAGTTATGTGTTTTGGCTACATAATATCAAGTGATAGCGAATGAAATTGAAATTGCGTTGAGGTAAACTTTTGATATTGATATTGGAAAACGATGGATCGTTGTTCAAAGAATCGATTTCGTACTGTATCGTGACGCACCTGCTGATTTACAGCCCTCGTACACGTCTCACAAAAGCCACGGGTGTCGTACCTCAAGCCAACAGCAAGTCGGCCATCTTGAACGGAAACCTGATTGTTTGCGATTTGCCTTGTACCTTAACAAACTCCTCCTACAGACTTTAGCCAATCAACTCCCGCTTCGGTCAAAACGAACCTGACACACGTCAACGTGTGTACTTGTGCCATACGCGAGTTTTCGCTGCTCCGCGTAGCTGCGAATTTTCATGTTTCACCATGAAAAGCGTCTCCGTGGAAATTCCAAAGCGAGCCCATCAGATGACATCGTCAATCATTTGATGTCTTTGATTCTCCCGAGCAGAAGTTTATATCTTTATATGTTGCATAAAAGACTTCCACCATCATCAGAGACGTTCACAGGTCGCAGAAGCGCCGTACAAGACAGAATCGGCGAGATTTTGTTAAAAGATGGTTATAAACGCTGATAAAATGTTAACCGTATTGCTTTTGCCTGCAATTAAAAACACAAGCTGAGTGTGAACATGTCCCACTAAAGAGAGGATTTACTGACACATTCCAGCTTTGGAGTTTAAAAAAACTACCACTGCAGACCAAAATCTCTTTAACTCACACAGGAGGAGGTGAGGATGTGACGTTCCCTCACTCCCTCCCTCTCTGTCCTGGACGGCGACCCAAAGAGTGAACAAAAACACAGACTTCACTCTGCATTAATGTCCCAGTGATGAAGGGCTGACCTCCAGCATGTGTGTTAGTCAGTGCTTTAACGGCTTTGTCTTCTCCTTCACGGAGACGTGAGGGCAGGTGCAGATAAATCTGTGGCAGAAGAAGAAATAATCGCGCCGACACGAGACTCCTCTCGACGAAGAGATGCAGTCATTCTCCTCATGTAACCAATTGTCTCAATTAAAGTCTTTTCTCACATTTCTCAGACATAAAAAGATATATTTTAAAAGAATCACTCCATTTGATAAATCGGTCTTCAGTGGTAGGAAATGACATTGAATAACATACTCGCCTACATGTTAGCAAAGCAACCGACCATTTGACACGTAATGGGGGACAGGCATAAAACCAGTAGTACCTGTAGTCCCCAACCTACCTGAAATTTTTACTAGTACATTTGAACTAAATAGTGTGTAATACTCGTTTGACTCGTGTCCGTCTCCCCCAGCTTCACCCGGGGACACAACAGGTAAAGACGGAGAGTTTACGTATGAAGACATGGGTCGGCTGCGGAGAACAAGACATTGTTTTAAAAATAGTAAATAAAGCATTTTAGTGTTATTTGCTTGAGCTGTTCCCACACTCCCTTTTTGTGGCGGCCATAACTCTGAATGTAGAGAGCCATCCTCAAATACAGGCCTCTGAGGCTGAGACTTTTCATGTAATATTTAATAGCCTGACAGATATGCAATTTCTGGGGCCGATACCAATATTAATATTTAAAAAGGTTCCAAAATCAATATATTGGCTGATATACGCTCATTTTTTGCAGTGATCCCTCAAATGAGGTTATCATTTCAATGTCAATAATGCCGAGGATACAGATTTATAGTTATCCCAGTTTTTATTAATATTCTGCCACTCTGTTTGATATTTGTCCACCTATTGAAACCGTTCAAATTCCAAAACGTTTGGCTCTTTGAGCAAATGTGTTGGGTGTTGGCCCACAAAAGTTTTGTTATAAAGTCTGTCATTTAAATGTCTGAAACATTAATAATGAATTCATATCAACATGATTTGTTTTAAGTTGAAGCGTAAGTGCTTGTGTTAATCAGGTAGATATTATCTGATAAGACACAGGCCCCTGAAGCCAATAAAGCTGAAACTGTAACGTGAAATAAGAATCCATATCATATTATATCCTCTGACAGATTTTTACCCAGTTGACTTCCGCTTTGTCCAAAACAATCCAGACACTGTCAACATGTTTAGGTGGACGTGTGGAAATAGTCTGTTTCTCTCCTCTGCAGGACTGCCGAGACCTGTGCACTTCTTTGGTGATGGCTTAAGTCTTTTATGTAAAATGAAAGACATTAAAAGCATTTTAGAGCGCTGGATTTCGCCGCATACGTTCCTAAATGTGGGCTGGTGCAGCTCAGCTGTGTCTCCCCCCTTGTGTCCCCGGGCCTGCGTGGGGTGAGGACCGATGGCCCCCCGGACCATCACGTTACTCCTCCGGCACAATCTGTCTGCATGTCGGTGCAGGAAATAAACTCTGATTAAATATGATGAGCAGAGCCGCTTGCAGTCGCCTGCGCCGGGTTGCTCCTGGCTGGTGCTGTGACACCCGGAGGCTCTCAGACGGAGCAGCAACACCTCAGATGTTTTACTGACATGAGTGTAAATCCCATCTGGTTGCACAATGAGCAGCTAGCATGCGTGTGGTGTAAAAACAGTCGTTTACAAGAGATGGGGGCATTGTGGGTCTCGTTGAAACATCTTCAAATGAAAACAATATTCTTTGCACAATGAAGTTTCGTGCTATGAACTTTCGTCCACATTTCCGCTCTACGGGCATTTGCACAGACTGACAGCGGCGCGGGCCAATAGAAAGCCGCGAAGCGAAGCGCGGACCAATAGGAGCGCGGGGGCTGGATGTTATCAAGTCGTAAACTGCTAGTAACAGGACGGGCAGGTAAGTAAGATTTTCTGCTGTTATTTGCCCCAAAATTACGAACGCTCCGCTTGTCAGGGGGAAGCGCTCGCTGGGTTTAACCCTCGGCTGCTCTATTTGAGTGGGCTCGTTTTTTCTGCGGCACTTTAACGCCGAAAGCAATAAAAACGGCGGTCATTTGAGTCAGTGCACGATCGGGAAGCAAACAAGCTAGCGAGCGTTAGCTTAGCCTGCTAGCCGAGGCTGCTGCTATTGGCCAGCCGCTCGGCGTTTGCTGACTACGTCGGTGTGTGTCTCAAACATTAGCCCGGCTAACGTTAGCTTCTCGTCTGTCCGTTCAGAGAAAGTACCGTTATTTCTATCGCCAAACCCTCCGCAGTTCACTCCCGGACACTCTAGCTGGTAAAGAAACTCCCCGCGGACGGTGGCTTTTAAAATGTCAAACTCCGCGTTGGAGTTGTTCATCCTCGTAAACTTTTTCATTATAAAATTTGCGATGATAACCGTCCGTGCGGGTAACGTTAGCCAGCTAGCGCTAGCTTGCCAGCTGGACGTGGAAACATCCTGAGAGTCACCGCTGACACTTGACAACTTAACATCCCGACCCTGGATTTGTCCCCAAATGTTCGAATAGGACTCAACTCATGGTTTTCCTCTGTTTTTTCTTGTCGTAGGTGGCACGTTATTTTTTCCATTGTGACTGGAACCATGGCCCCTTGCATGTCTCGATGGAGTCTTACAGCGATGGTGTCAAAGGTATTCCTAAGTAGTACATTTTTGTTTTTGTTTGTTTCTGGTGGCGCTGCTCTCTCAGTAGTGACCTCAACAAGAATGAGGTTGTGGAAAAAACACGAGTGCACCTTTTTCCAGGTGCCTCGACATGCTCAAAAAGGAGCTGCATGATGTGGATGTAATTTGGATAATCTCTGTGGAGGTATTTCAGACAACCAGGAGGAGACAAAAACATGCCTGATGGATTACATTCACCAGCAACAGTGGGGGACGCCTCAGGAGGCTGAGGATGTGGCTTGAGAGCTGGAAGTGAAGGCGTAGCCTGGAACGGGGTGAGGGGACGGATATCTGGGAGAGCAGATGAGGTTATTATTTACTGGCAAACCTAGACCAGGATTATTTAATCTCATCATGTTTCTACACTAAATTTGATATAACTTTGAAAACAGGCGGACAGACAGTTGCTCTCTCATTCGCACATGCACAGATTGAGAAATACTACTTTATTATGCCGGTAGTCTGATAATAGGCAAGACCCCCTGCAAATAACGGATATGCGTTAGTTTGAATTATTGACAGTGAAAGTGATGAACAAATCGCAAGTATTGTCTGATCAGACTCACCAAACCGCTTTAAAATAATAATGAATAACATAATTTCAAATATTTAGGTGTTATTACACATAGGATATGATGCTATACGTGAATAATTTGCAAAGTACTTCCAGGGAAAGTCCTGTAGTGCGCAGAAAGTCATAAGTTGATTTAAAAGCCACAATGGATTAACTGGATAAGCATGAAAAGCAGTTGGGAAACTCCAAATAGACGAGTAATTTTAAAATTTCATGAAACAAAGAAATATATTTATCGCTGACTGATGGGGGAGGACACTTAAAGCAAAATCTGTACAATTGAATGCAATCTGATACAGTGTAAATGTGTTTTGTTGTTTTTTTTTATAGCTGGAGCTAGGTATTGAATCTCTTGTTTGGCTAAGTGCACCAAATATTGAAAACTCAGCTGCTTGAGGCTTTAACTTAATTTTCTGATCAAACAAATCTTTGATTGGGTAACATCAAAAGCTTGGCTTCTCCTTTTTAAATGATAAAAGGTCAAAAACAACTGTGACCAAAATACTAGCCCTTTCTACTGTGTGAGAAAGTATTTTCATTTAACTGTTCTGTAGTGTATCTCAAAGAACCTGACTATTGAAAAGTTATTTTTTGTTGGTAATTTAATTCAAGTCAAACTTTGATACATTCATTGCACAAAGTAAAATGATGCGACCCTTTTTCCCCATTTTGATTTGTATTTAAATTTGTTGGAGATGCATTAGTTTATTACAATCCACATCAGCCGAACTGGCTCCAGCTTGAAATGGCCGCTGTATCGAGTTGCATTTTATTGAAAATTTGTTTTCGACCGCCTGCATGTAGCTGCAGTTTGTCATTAACTCGTTGGTGTCTTCCGTTTGTTTCACGGCCGCGTTTCACGCTCAGGCGGCGAGCTCCCCCGCGTGGCTACTGGCAGCAGCTGCAGCGGGCGTGCAGTGGTGGTGGGCGATGTAGACCCTGAGGGAAGTGACAGACGGTCTCGGCTCGGCCCAGTTTTCCTCAAAGGGGTGATCCCCTCCCCTGTAAAGCCTAATAGAAACGTGTACCATAAAGGCTCGTTCCCAGAACGTATTATTGCCATAATGTAACTAGTTACAGAAAATTTAAACAGTCACAGATATGTCAGTGTCATTTTTCCGTGTTAAAATGGTATTTTGTATGTAGATAAAAACAGGTGGTTGAAAACATGGCAACGTCAATAATAAAGGGAAATGCGGTGTTTAAACGGCGGAGAAGAGTCATAAAGCGCAGTTTTTCCTGCTCAGTTCGCAGCACCTCCTGTATAATGGTACGTCTGACAAGTGCAGATGGGCATGGCGCCGTGTTTAGGAAGACAATACCCGCCTTTGCTATCTTCTCTTCGGCTTTTATGTCGTCTCTTATCTGCCCTTTACTCTAGTGGCGAGTATGAGAAATGTCTCCCGCCTACCAGCAGCAACACAGTGGCGCGCGCGCACGCACACACACACACAGCCCTTCTATGTTTGTCAGACTCAAATCCGAGGGAGAGGAGCTAGCCGCCATTTTCTAAGCGTCTCTCCCTAAAACGAGAGAAAAAGCCTCGCGACGAACCGCCACCTGGAGAACCCTTCGCTCCACGAGAGTCGGGTTTTTTGGTCCAGGATTGCGGTGAAATTGCCTACGTTTGAAGTAATTTGGAGTGGAAAGGACCGTTTCACGGCCTTGTCTTATATTCGCCGTAGCGGCGAGGCGAGCTAGCTGGCGAGCAAGGTGTAGATCGTTGATTCGCCCATCGCCTGAATCCGGAACGACGCCGAGCGGCTCCGCGAACTGGGCCTTTCCGCCGACCAGGCTGCGTTTCTGGATTACTTAATGGCAGAGTGATCGAATCGGGCCGTGTTTTTGTGTTCGCAGCCTTGGGTTTTTTCCACCAAAACTGCAGGGGATTGTTACTGAAATTCCCTCGGATAGTGCAACCTCGTCACGTGGTAGGTTCCTCCTTTTTCTTTGTTAGCGAGCTAGCTAGACTGCCTGGGTCTACTCCCAACTTGTCCGCTTTTGACATATGTCCACTAAGGTTAGGCGCCGTGCGAGGCAGCACACCACGCCGGGACGGTCACCGTGGACCTACAGCCGGCTGCCTGTATTTATCTACTTATTCTAATTGCATTGCATGCCATGTCCCCCCCCTCTGATAGGACAGGATAAACGTTTCTACTAAGTTGTGATGCACAACGAGTGACGGCGTTTTGTTATCACGGCTAAATGCGGTGTTTTATGTCCCGGGTTCAACGTCCATTCTCACAACGCAGCGGCTTTTAAAGCATAACGCACATTATCCGTTTGTTGTTGACTGAAGCGAGCGCAGGGTTACGTAGTTAGTGACTAAAGTGTTTACTTCCCCAACGAGGTTTGCGTGAAGCTCAAATTGAGGTGGTGACGGAGAGCAGGGATCGAGGTTGGCCTTACGGGGGCCGAGCTCTGAAATGTTACCCGGTGTGATGAGGGCTGCTGGGCAGCGTTTGACTGCAGTTGGCTGAGGAGAGCCGCACGCTAGCTTGTGAGCAGGTTGTGTTTCTTACATCAGCAGCTTTCCCGAGCTAACGTTAGCCAGAGGCGGAACGCGGTTAAGGTGGATATTCATCTGTCCGTCGGGGTCCCGAGTTTAATTAACGTTAGGAGGGCGATAGGTGCTGATTTTTTTCCTTTATTTGGTACGACTCGGTGATGCACAACACTGGTGCTGTACATACTTGATTTTTCGCAGAAGCTGTTGAGAATTTGGCATTATGCAATGACGTTAATACACTTCCACGTAGCCAGGAACGAGCAGCCCTTGAAAGATAATAAGTGTTTTTGTAAACATCAGGAAGACATTTTGGTGATTACGTTATGACCAACGTCGGATGTGGACATTTTTGTCGCATCTCCAGCGAGGCGGGTCGTCCGAAAAGCCGCGTTACGATGCATAATGCCTCTAAATGATGTCTTTGCTAGCATTAGGCATTTAATTTTCCCACTTGTGGCATGAACAGGTTTGGTGTGGGCGGTTATAGGTAGATGAATTGCATTGCATAATCTGCTTCGGAAATACCAACATGGCGTAGTGCGCGCTGACTAGAAGCTGCAGTGAAATACTGAGCCCCCATTCATCTGAGCCTGCTGACGATCCGCGGAGATGCAGCTCGCTTTTATCTCGTCTCATTTGAAGGCTGGGGTTCGTAAAAGTTTCATTTGAGAGTCCAGGCAGTCTGTATGGATGATATGTTAGCCACTGGAGTAACATTTCATCCCAGTCTTATCATTATCTTCCCCATGTTTAAATTTAGGAGGGATCTCGCAGAGAATAATTTCTGGGAAAATGGTGCGGTTCAATAGGTTCATCTGGAATTGACACAGGAGCATAGATAGGATGACATCATGTGCTTTGGACTAATGCTGGGGCCTAAATCCACCTATTTACACGACCTGTGTGGATCCCTGCTGTACACTGACTTGCACGACACATGTAGGGCAGTGGGGTTTGGAAAATTCGCATTAGCTTTTTTGTTTCGTTAAGTATGAGAATTCAAAACGTGTCATCTGTAGAGAAGTCTTGTAAGTAAATAACAATGAATGCTCGTATACACAGGCAGGTATTTAGTGGGAAATATTTATTGGCCTGGAATGCAGCTCAGATGTGTGTTATTCCATATCCTTAGCATCCCATTCTCCAAGGTCAGTACATACGTCCTTTTTCTTATTAAGTAAAAGATTAAAGAGGGAACCAGTTAACAAATTATTATGATTAAAATAGGATATTTTGACTGTTAAGCAAACATAAAGGTGGGAACATATTTAAATAAGTCCACATCTCTTGGAAGTGCATTTCCTTTTCAGTTTTTATTTCAGTTTTAGCAACCAGTAGGTCATCAAAATGTCATAATCACCAGTTAATTTCATTAGAACATTAAGTTGGCATATTAATTTATGTAAATCATTAGTTATTTTTCCATTCTATTTAGTGTCTAATATTTAGAAACTGCTACTTTTTTTGGTTAGTGGTTGGTAATTTTCCAGTCCCTCTAAAGGCTGACAGAACCTGTACTACAAGTATTCCACTCGTGCGTTTTCGAAGTACATAGTGCACTGGATTTCTTAATGATGCTTTTCACTTGAACTGTATTTAGAAATAATTGTAAAAAAAAAAACAAATATCAAAATTAATTTATCAAACATTAAAAGAAGATTCAGGGTCAACCTGGTTTTAAAACACCTGCAGTGCATTTTAGACTGAACAGTTTTATCTACAGTTTTTCCTTAAATATGTTTTTACGTTATCTCTTTACTCTTTAGTCCTTATTTGATTGCCCTCTGAATAATTGTGAGTGCACTCAGTACAATTTTCTTTTGGATAGCTGCTGGCTCCAATATTACTGACATTTTTCAACACAGTATGTTTGTTTACTATATGGCTGCACGTCTGTTGCTGTATAAGTTGGCGAATTGTCATTGTAAATTGTCAGTAGGAATATGTCATCCAGTACCCTCTCATACTGACCAGGATCCCAACTTGATCTAAACTTTATTTTTTGTTTCCCATCTTCTCCTGTCTTTCTCTTTGTTCTATCCAGGCTGTCCTCAGGTGGGGCAGTAAGCGGGTGGTTTGGAGCAGGCCGCGGTGCCCGTCCCTCTGCACTGCATGGCTGCGATGGCGCCCGCTCTCACCGACGCCCCAGCCGAAGCTCACCACATCCGCTTCAAACTGGCTGCCCCATCCTCAAGTCTCTCACCGGCCAGTGCAGAGAACAACGGTAACGCCAGCAACATCCTCATCCATAGCAGCGGCCCTGCCAAGTGCAAGGCCACCTCCGAAGAGTGCCCTCTTGACTTCTGTGGCGGCGAGCAGGAACAGCAGCAACAGCAGACTCAAGCTGACTCAGTGGCCCAGGCCTCAGCCCTGAGCAAGCTCCAGCCGCTGGTGGCTTCTTACCTTTGTTCTGATGTGACACCTGTCCCTTCAACTAAGGAGTCAATCAAGCTGCAAGGAGTCCTCATCAAACAGTCAGTGTTGAAAAGCCACAGAATACTGCCCAGCTCCCTGCTCAACGGCGGGGGAGACTTCCTGTTGAGGAAGCGGCAGGCGATAGAACTCTCTGGCAGCCAGCTCAAAAGCCTCATGAGTGGCAGCACCAACGGAGGTAGCCAGCCCATGGCACCTGTTAATGGCCTGGCCAAGAAGTTATCCACTATGTCGGGCTCTGGCTGTGTGGTGGCAGTGAATGGTGACAAGCCTTCTGCTACCACAGATTCTCAGTGCCAGAACTTGCCCTTGGACTCTGAGACCTTGACTGCTACCTTATCAGGGCATATCCCGGTGAAAGGAACCCTTAAACAGAAGCATCCCTCTGGGGTTTCTCAAAATACAGATGGAAAGAACCTTGAAACATTGGTGCGTCAGTCTGTGGCACATTCTCCCTTTATTCATGAAAACCCTAACCCCACTGAACAAGCAAATCTGGAGGAGGTTGATTCACACACGCCTACCATCCAGCTGCAGGATTCTGCCAGAGAGAGACCAGGTAGCAGCCAACTGGGTTCTCCATCTTGCACCCCTGCCCCACAGCCCCCACTGCCCTGTAGTTCCTTCTCAGACAGCCTCGAAGCCCAAGTTAGGGAGCGCACCCTTCTCAACAGCAACCGCCAAGCTGAGATTGAAAGCCGGCTGCGGCGCCTGCGCAAACGTCTTCAGGTTGTACAGGCTAAGCAGGTGGAGCGGCACATTCAACAGCAGCTGGGTGGCTTCTTGGATTCAGCTCTTACTCGACTACAGGCTGGTAACCGCAAATCGGAGATGGCAACCCCTACGGCTGGATGGAGAACTGGACGCCATTCTTCTTCAAACAATAGAGACAGCCTCCGTCGCTTCTTAAAAAGCGGCACCATGCCCTTGGAACTGGAGAGGCTGTATCTAAGTGGATCAGCCAACCTTCATTCAGTAGAAAGCGCATTTGACTCAGATGTTACAGAAAGTAGCTCTGGAGGGGACTCTGACCTGGAGGAGGAGGAGTTGGCCAGGGTGGACATTGAACAGCGACATGTTAAAATGTAAGTAAACCTGTCATCGCCCACTGAGACATCGGCCTTATTTCGGGCTGTACGTGCAGTATGCTCATGATTCTGCGGTATTGGAGAATTCACTGCTGAGGTTCTGGTTTAATGATGAAAGCGTTTCTGTGAAAAAGGTTTCATAAGGTATATGTCTTGCCCAAATAACTCATATTACTGCTACATGGTGCATGGAGCTCTTTAGCCATTCTCTGAAAGTCCCTGTATTATGCTATTCAGGCCTAGCAGGTGCTAATGACAATCATTACTGCCTGGTCTGCCTTAGTAGTGGTTGAGTCAAACTCCAGGGGAGGGGTACAGATACCATTCGACCAGAGAGCATGTGTAGTTGTGTGGGTGGTAGCATCCTGCGGAGAACTCTCAGGCTGGAATGGGCTCGAAGTGAAGAGCTCTCTCGTCACACAGTGCTTCCTCCTGAGAGGGCCGAGGCTGAAACTGAACGTTCTGTTTATCGGCAGACTGAACAAGCACCCACAGAGCCAGTGAATGTTTTGGTTTAAACTGAAACCAAAAAGAAACCTATATTTCGGGGTAGTGGTTTTTGCAGGAGGTGTGGGCTTAATATTTTTTTATGTACTTCTGCCTGTTGTGATGAGGTTTACCTCAGCATGAGCTAATGTATTCCATGGCGAGTTCACACCAGAGTGCTCATTTCTGTGTTATGCATGTAAGGGAACAGAGATAGGGCAGGTAGGTCAGCAGCGTTAATGACTGACCTGTGTAGGATTGGGTTGATTATTACCAGTGTTGCTATGAACACTGATTTTTAGTATCCTTCACAGTGTTGACTTTAGACCTTTGATCTAAAATATGGCTGTAATGCAACAGGAAGTGTGTTGCATGCACAATCTAAAAGTAAAACAATTGACCATGATGAATTGATAGTGTTTCTTGTCATTTAAGCTCAAAGTAGACATTTGAGAAGTTTTGCGGCGATTTCTAGTGTTTTTTTTGAGCAGAATGGACATCAGCAGATAGTGAGGACTGATGGTGAATATCATCGTTAATGTAAACAATGGAAGCAAATAGTTATTTGTTTTCCTCTTTTAAGATTAAATAGTTATACTATTTAGCACACAATTAAAGTGTTATGTAACAGTGAGAGCATTTTTGTTGCCCTTGACTAAAGTAAAGATAATTCTAAAATATAAAGGCAATTATGAGGAGTAAAAGTGAATGTTGCAATAGGAAAATTTTCTGACCCAACAAGAATTTCTTGTGTGATTAAAGGAATTTTAGGCCTGTACTGTGTCATGACTTAAGGTGTATAATTGGTAACCCATTATGATTTTTTTTAGTTGGGATTCTTTATTGTACATATTTTCTTTCTTTGTAAAATTGCTCGTGGAGGCACTTGTAGTTTTTTAGTTGATAACTGGATAGCCTGACTGTATTTAAATGAGAGACCAAAAGTAGCTTCTTTATTTCTAGGATAGAATCTTGTTTGAGGAATATAGAAGTAATAGGATTCCCCCCCCCCCCTTTTCCTTCCACATCAGTTCATCTTAAGAGATTCCCTCCACAAAAAATACACTGTACTTTGACTACTAATGTTATTCTGATACCAACTCACCAAGAAAACTTCTATTTTGTTAAAACACAAGTACACAGCCCTTCTTCTTCACAGGAAGTGTCTCTCACTGTAAGGTCCATTCTCGGGGCCTGTGCTTTGGAAGCTTCAAGTTTCCGCATGACACTTCTGTATGCGGAATACTGAACCAGGATTGATTTCCAAACTCTGTTGCAAGTCATGCTCATGGACCTACCTCTAAAAATAAGACAAGTAATCAATGAGTGCAGAAAACGTATGCTTTCAGAAATTATTTAAAAAAAAAAAAAAAAAATAGCCCAAACATGCATCATTACACAGGATAAAGTTCATTCAACTGTAGTAACGAGAAGGAAAAACTGTTCTGACTGGATGGGATTTTAACAAAACATCCTTTAATTTGATCCTATATTCCGATGTAAGACCTTTAACACTGAGTATCTCCTGAGTCAGACCCAATAGTTTTATTTTATGTAGTCATCTAATCAATTATTTTACTAAAAATAAATCCTTACGTGAGAATCCCCATCCCGAATTATGTTGATTACAATGATTTTTATTAATTTCCTAAGTGACAGTTGTACCAGTAAAGGAGTTTGAAAGCACTTATGAATTGTCAGTGCTTCATGAAAGTAGTTCTTCTTTCTGCGTTTATTTAAACGACACGTTTTTTTGTTCGTAGTAGTGAGATGATGAGCAGGTCAGTTGCTCTGGGGTCACAAATGTCACAGAAAATTGCAAACTTTGTTATAAAATAAGAACATAATTAAAAAGGACAGACAAATGCAACACTTGGGGACATGAGGAGGTCAAAAGCTACATTACCTGTCAGCCTCAGTGTTTATGAATCAGGTGTTGAGTTTTGGGTGGATATGGGGATCATACCTTTTGTGGTGGCACAGATGAGTGTGTCATGCATTATTGAGCAGCGGTGCGGTTTTAATAAAATACACAAGGTAAATATATTTCCGTTCTGTCATTGTATTGATGCTCTGAGTGAAAGCAAACGGCTCTGCTTTTGTGCCGAGTGCAAGTAGGTCATTCACATTTCCTGCGGCCTCTGAACAGCCCATGTAGTATTAACCTTCATGTAGTTTAATATTTTTCAGAAGGCGTGTGGAAGATGTGATAAGATTCGACACCAAAAATAATATTGATCTCATCACAGTCATCACTTTTCTCTCATCTTGACCAAGTGCCTTTTAGTGTCCTTCAACAGCTGTATGAAATAACTGGTCACGTATTCTTATTCATTCTGACCTGTAGTGTGTTTAAGTAACATGACACATCTTATTCCTGCTTTACCATGAACGCATTCCAGCAGCCGACCATTGTTAGGCTTTCATTGTTAAGCCGCTATAGCTTTTTTCAACATTAGTCACTGTGTCCTCTGTGTAGGGACATGATAGTTCAAACAATATATACCTGTCAGACCAGATGTACTACAGATATTTTTGTTCTGTAGCCTTTTGTGGTAACTATAACTCCATAGATCACTTAAATTTCAACACCTACCAAGTACCTAGAGTGGGTAGATTTTCCGTTTCCTAAATCTCAGAAAAAGTGTTAGTCACAGTGGCAGATACTTATCTGTACCAAACTATTCACATAACAAAAAATATCTACCTTGTTTTGGACTTGTTAACTGGCGTGCTGTTTCTGGCTGCTGTCAGTGTGTTTGGAACTCCAGGGTGCATTTATGCTCAACTCGTAAATCCTACGTCTCCTTGTATACCAAAGCATATAGGCGCTGACAGGGACATGATGCTGCATTCATTCGCCCCTTGTAATCGTATAAATCAATACTCAAATGGGCATGAGGGTTGTAATTTCTTGAAATACATAAGTCACGTCTGTCATCATGTTCTTATTTTGTAATATAATTTTCAATGCTAAAAAAATGTCCTGTTCAGTTCAGAGTTTAATAAAGTACGTGTGATAAGTTGCTTTAGTGCAGCTTTGCAACATTGGAATTGATTGTATTGTGAAAAAAGTTTGACTGACTGGTGAAAATTTGATGCTGATGAACCAATCACCTCCTGTGTCAAAAATTAGGGATGGCCAATCAGCTTTATTGGCCCCCAGTCTTGATTTTTTTTTTGGATCTGTACCGATACGGAGCTGCTAAAGTCCAATGAGATACATGTAATTGCCTAGATAGTCTGTTTTGTTTTTAATACAAAATAAGTAGACAAAGTAATTAAAAGATATGTTTAGCTTAATCAATTGCATTTTAGGAAACATTGTCATCAAACTCATGTAAAATCAAATTTGTACTTAGAAAGGCATAAATAGCATAACATAATAGCTTCGTTTAACTTAAATTAACTTTAACTTAAATGTTCAGTCACAAAAATTAATCACAAATCCACTTAGTCCTGTAATATAACGAAAAAGGTATACCAAAATAGAAATCTTAGATCCACTTAAATGTAAGGTAACGAATGTATTGCTATGGCACTGGTGGGAGCCTTATTGAGACGTGTTTGCCTTGTGTGATCCTTCTCAGCCACCTTACCTGGCAGTGTGGTGGTGTTAATGCAGTATGCTGACGGCAGCATAAAGTGACACAGTTTAAAGTTCACCTTGTCTGGTTCAGTTAGCCACACTATTTTACATAAACAGCGTCAGATCATCTGGAATATAGAATTGAGACTGCAGCGTCTACCATTGATCCTAAAGCTCTAAAAGACAGCAAAAACCTGCATTCTCTATCATTGAGATGGGCCGGTTGTCCAAAGCCATGAATTCAACCACCTCTGTAATATTCTGGGCATTTTTGCCCTCTCAATGATATGTATCCCTCTGTTTAAAAGCTTTGTCCAGAAGTTATTTGGTGCAACAGCCTTTTTCTGTGTTGCCGTAGTGAAGTCAGTGTATTCTGAAGTGTATTAGTTTTTAAATGTCTGATGAAATTCGTGGTATTGAATGTATTGCTTCCGCCTCACGAAATGATTGTATTGCAGGTATTGCATGTGGATGTTGGACTGTCCTTTGCTTTCTAGTTTAAAATACTAGCTACTGGTTGCTAATGTTGTTAAGTTATGTGTTTGTGTTCTGCTGCAAATGCTGACAGGTGATTGGGTGCTTGGCAATCCCAGATGAGTTAAAAAAATGCTCATATCGGCCATCCCCAGCAAATATTCAGATGATACCTTCCCTGCAGGAGTTGCATTAACTACATGCCACTGTTCTCTTATGAAAACATCCCAGACCTGAGCGCACTCTTCATCTGGTTCATACGCGTTTTATTAGGGGTTTTTTTTTAACCTGTATTGTACAAAATGGCACATAATAATGCTATTCGAACCTAGCAAAACATGCTCAGAGCGCAAGTTGAGTTGCTCAGATGGACTTGAAACAAGCCATCCATGAAACTTTGTGCGTTTCTACCACAAAAGCACCTGTGACTTGCAGGTTTGCAAATGTTTGCTGAGTGAAAGCTGCTGTGGACATTTAGACCTGTCCATCTGTAATGTCATTACAAGCAGCTGTCTGTTTCACATTGTATAATAATCCATCCCATAAACCAGTAGAGAACTGGTTCTCGGCTCCTGACCCTGCCCAGGAGAGACCTGTATATACCCATAATGCTACGGTTTCAGAACTGACGTTTTGTCCTGGTTAGCAATTACTGGCTTACAGCGCTACACCATTCAACTCTGCATGCAAATGTTTTATTTAACATCAGCTGAGTTTACAGCACTGAGGAAAATGAGCTATGAGGGCTTCTTGTTTGGATACAGTGTGTGCTGCTTAAGACTAATCCCCGCCTCCCCCAGTCTACACTGTAGACGTGGATTCCCGTTTCTCGGATTGGGTGACCAGCCAACATTGTTGCTGTGCATTTGGTGCATGGCCCTTTTGCTCCAGCCAGCCTTTCTGTGAATGTGACGTCCACGAAGGCCTCTGTTAGGGTGCTGCTGCTGTTAGCCTCACAGTTGAAGTCTGCTCTCATACCAGCCGCAAAACGACCGTGACTGTTGCGACTTTAGAATAAGATATTAATGGGAAGTCTGTTTGTCAGGTATGTTACATGGAGCATGAGTTGTTCTGTGTCAAGAAGCGAGTGGGAACAGTTTTCTTATTACTGAGGCAACAAAAATGCTCACCAGGAAATCTCAGAGCTTACATAATGGCTCATGGAAAGATTTGGTTATCATACCAGCACCAAAGTGTACCCGTGTTCACAGGCTTTCTGTGTGTCTCGTGATAAAACTATGCGTAGATGATCGGAGTACATGTTTGTGTGATCTTAATGCATTCAGACAGTTAGAATGCTGGTCTGCCTGTGATCTCGGGTAACTAGGTTGGCTGAGGCTCCAGCGTGCCTTTCATGCTTATGGCTCAGCATTACTCTGCGCTCTTGAGTGGTTAGCTCAGTTTCTCCTCTTTTTCTTCATTCCTCTGTGTGTGTGTGTGTGTGTGTGTGTGTGTGTGTGTGTATTTACAGTACGCATGTATGTGAGTCCCCGTATAGTGAGGGTTTTCTGTCTCGCTTAACACATCTGGATGCGTTTAGCTTGAGTTCCTCAACGCAAACCCACAGGCGTTACATAACCCCCCTCTTTTATGTAATGACTGCTGCAGCTCTCTGGCTGACTTTGCCCTCTCGAGTTTTTCCTGCCCCACACCCTTGTCGGTCCTGCCTGGTTCACAATCCCAGCTCCCGAGCAGCTCTTTCCTGTGAAAGCTGAGTTGAAACAGCTGTCCCGTGAAGCCCTGGCCAGCCATCCTGCCACAAGAGAATAAACCTTTAAAAAATAACGCCAGTAACACACTGCATAAATGTTTCAGTGCTTGGATCATTTTCAGCCCCTTTAATGTGTTTTGGAAAATCCTTGACTCTGGAGAACAGAGAAATTTAAATGACAACTGCTGCTTTGATTTCCCTTTTCCTGGCTGCTGAGCATGAACAATGACTTGAATGGGTTGTGAATCATAAGTGCAATGTGTTGTTTTTTTTTGTGTGTGTGTTTCATATGGAAAAGCCAGAATTTCCTTTGTTTTGCTTTAATTCATAACGTGTTCTGGCAGAATTTTTGTACAAGGAGATCATGTTCCACAATAAGTACATAAAATTATGTCACTGGTCGATGCCTAATGCAAATAAATTTGAGCAAACTGCCTTGTGAAAGTCAGTGTTTGTTCCCACAGTTTGAGGTAATGAGTATCTACCATTAGTATGTTGTGACAGCAGATTAAACCAAAAAATGTAAACTGTGGGGCTGACACCCTTTGATTGGTCTGTCAGTTGGGCAACAAGTTTATTTTTGGTGGCAACATGTGTGTGCATTTTGGTCAAGGCTGCCCTGTCAATGATGTGTTCAAACCAGCTGTACGTAAGCAGCTTCAACCTTGTAAGCTGTAAGTTTGCCTGTTGAACTTGGTTATCTGGTTTGTGTTGTGGCTAATGTGGCTAATCACACAGGTGGAGAGATGTAACGATTGAAATATTTCACTTTACGTGTAATGAATGTAAAATAAATGGAAGTTTAACTTTCAATTAAATTATGAAAAAATGAACTTTTCCACAATAAACACACACATTTTTCACATTTTGTAGATGCACTAGTATAGCCTCGATCATAGCTTCGTTGTCTGACCAACATTTTGGACATTGGAATCCTACCCGGGTTCAGTGGCAGCACTTTGTGGCCCACCTGCAGATCCTTGCTGGAGCAATAAAATGAGTTTAAGTTTGGAAATGCAGATGGCACGCTGCACTTCTGATCAGACCTCCAAACCGCTTGTTATATTGTTGTCTCAGATGGCTGAGCAGGGGTCAGTAGATGAGCAGCAAGCGTGGCGCATCTGATATCATGTTTTCTGTTCAGATACCGTCCAGCTCACTGTCTCATAAGTAATCATCAATCAGTATTTATTGTTGTCTACACACTGTTTTGGTATCCTAGTAGTTGTGCAAATGTTGTACAATGAAGTTAGTATCCTACACATTTTTTAAAACTTGCAGTTGTATGACATTGTTGTTCAAATTAAAATTTGATAATGCTAAGTTATCAGAACTGAAAAATCAAATTGTGTCAAACACTTTAAGGGGCTTTTAAATTGTGACGAAAGCCGTAGGCTCTAATAACAAAGTAATATTGTCTGTTAATACTGCAGTAAGGTCCATATGTTAAAGTATAAAATGTATGTCAAAACACCTGTTTCTGAGTTTTTATAACCCTGTCACACAGGAACATGTGTGACCATGTTTATTGTACTGCGTGATGGCATGCAAAAATAGAAGAGCAGATTACAGTTTCAGGAGAATTACTTACTGAAGTACACAAAATTACACGAGGGATGCACCAATTTACTGGCTCAGTATATATCTGCTGCCTGGGATTGATGTTTCAGCAAATAAGGTGGAATTCACTGATTCCAGTGGCCAGCGTTAATGTGTTGTCTCATTAATTTGGCACTGGCTACATCTGCTGTCATACTCCTGACTGCAGCTCTAAAGACCCCCTCTGATTAGACTTAGCCTTTCTGACATTGTCAACATGTCCATGTGTTGTTTTTATGTAGTGCGACACTCATCCGTGAAATAAGCAGCAACATCATGGCTGAGAGTTACTACTTTCATTTTGCAATCTACCAATTAAAGTTTTCCAAAACGTAACCAACCAATCCCTAATGGGTCTTGTCATTAAATGTTTAATTCAGGTATGTTCCATAAAGAGAATTTCTTTAGACCTTGACACAAAAGGCTATCAGTTATCATCCTAATTGTACTTCGGTATTCGGTATCGGCACAAAATTTCTATATCGCACCTTCCTTAATTAACATGTACATCATAATTAACACTGCCTCTTAACAGGGGTGAGCCAAATGTAGCTGTCAGATGTAAGGAAGTGTAAATCTCCCACCAAAACCCAATGGTGTGTATTGAAAGGAACAAGTAGAAACTCGATATGCAGTAGAAGATGGCAAAAAAAATGCCACTTGGTTTGGTGTCGCACTGTTTTGGCAACAATCTGGTGTATACATTTCATCATGATGGGATAGGCTCCCCCCACAACCATGCATAGGATAAGCAGTAGAAGATGGATGCGGTTATGATTTAATATAATGTTATACTGTGTGCAGGACGTGTTTCGTGGGCCTGTGTAGCGTTAGCGATGTGTGCTTACTTCTTCCTGTCTCAGTGGACGTCGTTATGTCTAAGGGGGAGTGTTAAACACTGCAGATGGATTACAACTCTGCTGTTGAGCAACTGGGGGTTTAAACGACACTGTCGTGAACCAGTGCCACAATCTTTGGATGCACACTGTTACAAAGTCGTGGTACTTTCGAGAGTCCCTACATTGTCACCAAACGTGATATCATAGTACTCAAGGGTATCAGTATTTTTTTTTACCCAGTTTGGCAAATGTATTGAGCTCAGCTGAACAGTGCCTTTAACAGCAGGTCTTTTCAGGTGCCATGAGAGAAGTGGTTCACTTAGGTGTAGATGAGTCTTCCAGCTCAGCCCAGAGGCCTGTTGGTTTTTGGTGATGATCTGGGCCGTGCTCTCTGAGTGCCTGTTTTGGTTTTGGAGAGGACAGTATGGCACACGGCAGCCCGGCACCATACAACCTATATGCTGCATCCAGAGAAGCATCACAATGGAGAATGTGCTGACTGCCAGGAAACGGTGGATGCACTGATTGCCGCCAGTGCTTTGTGTGTGGGAGAAGGGGGAGGAGAATGTGCCCTGGTTAAGGGGAGGGTGGAGCTCTGAGGGTCGCGAGTGGAAGAGGGTGGGTTTCTCAGTGCTGCTACTGACCCTTCCTCCACCTCGTCCTGTCAGATTAAGGTTATAAGGTTCTTTAACTTGAAAGGGCTTCTGTGTGTTTATATTACTAAAATTTAATTTTAAGGCTCTCCTGTCTTCCTCTTACTATAATCAAAGAGAGACAACCAGCTTTTGTCCAGTGGATCCTGAAAGATGATCATAATTGTTCATTCTAACATAGCTGAAACGTCTGGTAATGAAGCCCAAGGACTGGGATTGGGGATGTACTGGGGTGTACATCCTCCTTCAACCATTATTTCCCCCCTTGGCCTCCCTCTCCAATGCCAAGATGTTTGTCCTCTTCTGTCATGAATCTGCTTCAGGTCATTTCTCAGCCCACCCTGAGAGACATCACATGGCCTGTCCACCCACCCCTGCGTGGCTCACAGCTAATTTGTGCAGCAGTTTTTAGCGACACACTTTGTGCCACTGGTGTTTTCTCAAGATAGGTCTCCCCAGGGATGCACAGATGTAAATGAATTGCCAGTGCGTTGATCTGATGCACCAGCCATGGGCGTGTTCAGGGGGATTGCAGTGTTTATGAACGTTCAGCAGCCTGTGTGTAAGTGCATGTTTGTTTATCTGCGCAGAACAGTTTGAGTATGTGTAAGGAAAAGAAAAAAAAAAAAGGTGGGAAATGTTATTAGCAGGTGACGCTGCAATTGCAGCATTGTCCTTGATGCTGCGTTGCAGTGAACAAGCCATGGACTTCAAAATGTGGTGGGTGAGAAGAGAAAGGAATCAAGATGTCTGTCATTGTGCAGAGTGGTATCTGATGTCTATGTCTAAGCCACAATAACTCTCCTTCCGCTCAGCTCCACAAGAAGACAGGATGCCTGCTTGGATTATTGGTTATCCCAGTGTCTGCCGCACTGTTCCCTGACCCAGCCCCCCCCCCCAGCACCCTGTGGCCTGTAGATTGCTTTTAAAGCCCGTCTGTTCCTCCCCAGGCCGCTAGAGAGCTTCCAGCCCTTGTTGTGCCTCTTCCTCCACTTCCCATCGCTTCTCCCTCTTTTTGTGACTTCCTCCATCCTGGTGGAGCTCTGAAAATTGAAAACAGGAGGGTGTGGAGAGGAGGGAACGCAGTGGAAAGCAATGTCTATCTTGGTCTGCCATCTGACTCATTTTTTTTTTTTTTTTCCCTTCTTTGTTCGACCACAGTCACTGCAGGCTGTGTTTTGATGAAACTGCGCCCCCTGTGGCCATTGCTGCACAGTGCAGTAGCAGACATTTTCCTCTCATGTCTGCCTTTGAAATGCCCATTCTGTGTGTCATACTGGTAAAATGGAGAACTCTGCTGTCCGCTGGCACTCACACTCTGCCATAAAATGAATCAGTGTGATTAAATACCCCTTTAACTGCTTCTCCCACACTTGTGAGGCACACTTGAACATAATGTATTTGACCAGAATGTTTTTCCAGGGTGCCTGCAGTTGTCATTGCTGGAAGATTTGTATAATGCTGATTCACTGACCTCTGCAGTCTGACAGTGGAAAAGCTCTGAGGCTCACTAAACACTCTGTTCTAAATGATCAGTTTTGATATTTCAGTAATATTTTCAGTGTGTCATGTGACATCGAATAATTACAAAAAAATAAGAATTATTTCTGAAACATAAATTGACTTTGGCCGAATGAACTAAGGGCTGCTTTTACTGCCAAATCTTTGGGGTTATTTCCCTGAGTAATCGTTTTTGTCTCTTGATAACACTGGAACATAGTGAAAAGTATCCACTCCAGGTTTGCTGATGTCTTCAAATGTTTTGTTTTACCAGACAAACAGTCTCAAACCAAAATATATTAAGTTTAACAGGAAGTTTGACAATTGTCTTTTTATTATGAAGATGGTCGCTGGTCATTTTTTCCAACCAATCTAATAATCTAACTGATACAACTATTTAAGTCTCTACATTTGAGTGGATTTTTATGGTGGATAGTTTTTTTTTTTGTTTTTTTTTTTTTCATCCAGAATCTCATCAGTTCACTTTAAAATGAGCTCTGATGCCCTTTTCTGTCCTCCAGATGGAAGCGGGCAGAGAGCCGTTACACGGTGGAGAGAGCTGCAATCATCAGCCACTGGAACTGGCTCCAGGCCCACATCTCGGACCTGGAGTACCGCATCCGACAGCAGACGGACATCTACAGACAGATCCGTGCCAGCAAGGTTGGTCACACTGCTTTTTTGGTTCTCTGCCGTTTGCATAAATAAAAATGTTCCTTTTGTTTGGCTTTATGATGGAATTGTAACTCTGAGGTCTTGGTTCTGTAGGGCTCAGTAGAGTTGGGAGGAGCTGCCCCCAGCGCAGTGTCTTCAGGTGGGACAGAGGTAAAGTCGGAGCCTGCAAACACTCAGGTAAGCAGAGTCTGCCGTTCATACAAAGCTTGATAAACTGTTTTTAATGTCCATGTCCTTTGAGCTGACTCGTTGGCCGAGTTTTTAAATCTAACTGATCATTTTCTTCTACATCCTGGTGGATAAGTCTCACCGGGATCTAGTGGAGTTCTAGTGTCTATTGGTGCCAAAATGGCTGAATTTAGTGATATGTCCTGGCAATGAATTAACGTTGCAAGGTCATTGGGTAGAACTCTGTTAGTGTGAATCTGTAGTAAATAAAGTGTTTCAGGAAACTGCAGCTGTAACTGGGTCATATTTCTTGCAACAAAGGCTCAACTGAAAACGGCATCAGATTAAATCCTAAAGCTTCAAACGTTCTCAGGAAAAACATCCAACACACCATTCCAGTTAACTTGCAGTGAGAAATATGATTCATGCTTGTTATTTATTAAGAAGGAAATTAGAGAAAACTGTCACTTATGAAAATGTTTGATGTTCACAGAGAATATTAAAATAAAACAACCGTTATTCGGTGCTGATGATTTGGTGGTTGACAGTTATTCTTGCCTACCTGATAATAAATGAAACATTTGAGCTTTTCTGGTCGAAGTCCATGCGGTCATGGAAACATTGAATTTTCAAAGGAATTTTTTTATTTGGTTTATCTGTAAGGCAGAAATGAATCAGACAGGACAGCGTTTGTGTATTAAACTCCATTTATTTTAAAATAATTGCCCAATTTATCAGAGAATCTCAGTCTGCCTGACTTTGTTCTGAGTTTTTATTACAAATGTTAAACGGAAGTGGCCCCTCATTCTGGGGCTTTACATTTTACACAGAACGCTGTGTTTTGATTTGTCGTCCAGTTTATCTTTCACTTTCAACCCTACATTTTGGTCACATTTCTGGTTTGAAACAGTTTGTTTTCGTAAAACGATGGCTGAGGATCATTAAAGACAAAAGAGAAAAGCTGACCTGTGATGATTCCAGTGTGAATCCATGAAATTGGGTTTGTGTGTTAAAGGACGTCTGAGCAATGCAGATCAGTTCTCCATCTCTATTAATGGCCTTTCTCTTAACAGGCCCAATAAACACAGCATGCATTTTATGATTTTTCTTTTTTTCCTCTGAGCTGCTTGTAAATGTCGGAGCTCATTGAAACGATTGAAACGTGTGAGTGACAACATTTAGAGTGGGGGTTGGTGGACCACTAGTATATTGATTGTCAACAGCCTCCTGGAAGGACAGAAATGTATGTTAATATGTAGGTGCTCTTTGGGGTCACTTCTGTATGTGCAAAACATAACGTTCCATGAAATCCCCTTTATCTTAAACTTTATATTTAAAGGGGAAGTGCATGTTTGGGTGCCAGGTTGGAAGTTTCCTGTTGCGCATTTTCAAGATTGTGCGTGTGAGATATTTACTTGTTCTATTCATCCTGTTGTTCTTTGTTCCCACCCTGCTTCTCGAAATTATGTCGATCCAGTACTCAAAGGGGCTATCACGGACCAACACTGCTCAGCTGCGCTGTCTCACACTCGGCGTATATTTAACTCTGTGTCATTGAACCTTTCACAGCTTGCAGCTCAGTAAGGTCGTGAAATGTCTGTGTTATCCCCCTGTTCGTTAAGTGTCAGTGACATGGGGCTTAATCTCACTGGTTCGGTCTTATCTGTCGATGCAGGATGCCAGCTCAGAACGGCTGGAGCACACAGGCGCCGCCCACATTGCCAACACGGAGGCCGGCCCTTTGAAAAGTCAAAATGCACAGCCGGTGAATGGCGTCTTCAGCAGGTACAGCTCATGTTGTTGCCTCCTGATGCACATGAGGGGAGCTCATAATGTGATTTTTTTTTTTTCTTTTTTTTACTCCTATACATTTTGTTTTGGTATTTTTATTGTTACTGTACTATACTTTGTTTTTTCTCTCAATAAAATAAGTCATCTTACAGGGTTGGTGGAAGTTAAAACCAAACTTTATTCACCATTTTTTGACATTTCATAGGCAAAATGATTAAAAGTGATAGACATGTTTTATTTTGGCCTGTTGTTTCTGTTGCTTCTGGAAGTTGTGAAATGGCAGTAATGAAAAATAATAGAATGGATATCAGTGTGAGTTTCATCATCAGTTTTACTTGAATGCTTTACAGAAAGACTAAGAATCAGTTCATGTTGCTCATATCTTTGATTCACTTTGATGTGAAGAGGTGAGCTGTGGTTTATCTTCTGGGTGTTTTTTCTATTTTTTTTTTGGTTCTTTTTTTTTTTGCTAGGATGGCAGAGAGTGCAGACACTAAGCTCCAGCAGCCGTCGGGCCACGACAGCACGTGCGTTGCTGCACGCACAAGACCACTAGTCAGCTGTCGGCGTCGGCGGCTCATTCAGCCCAACGCAGTGCCCAACCTGAACGGCAAGGTGAGCGTGCATGCAGGAAAGATCATGGAGCACTGCCTCCAGGCTCCGACTGGAGTGGTAGCATGATCAGTCAGTGAGTAATTTATCACACAAACAGTTTAATTTCTGTTTGTTTAACGTTATTGGATTAAAGGTTATTAAACATGGTGGGGAAACTGACACTTCATTTTGGCCCTGGTGATTTTCCTTTGGGTGGAAACTTAAACCTCTAAAATGTCTCTGTAGAAACAACCCTGTTGGAATGTCCTGCCGTGATTGATCTGTGCGGAAGAGCTCTGCTGATTTTACGTTGTGCGTTATACGCTGGACTTGACTTGAACGATTAGTTCCCCGGTTCGTAACCACCTAACTGGATAAACAAGAAATAGCTGACTTGTTTGCAAAAAAAGAAAAACTAGGGCAAACCACAAAGAAGAGTAATCTCCCCTTGTGACGACTCATAAGTTTTAGATGAGGAAAATAGAGGCTCGTTGTTTGTGCTTTTTTCCCTCTAGTACAGAACAGCTCAGATGGTGTTTCTGACACAACCTTTACTGGTGGACAGGAGTTTAATCCTACATGCATCCAGTAGAACATTGGAACAGTAATGAACCGTGCAGGCCGACGGTGACTCTCTCCACCTGTGCTGCTTTAAACTTTGCAGCTGTTTGATACAGTAACAGGTACTTGATGTAGAATTGGACTGACGTGTCCAGGCTGCTGATCTTTGCCTCTTTCGGCACACAGGCTCCAAGAAGCAGCTTTGTGCCGTGTAGCTGCAGGGTGAACCCTAGCTGTGTGATGTGCGGTGGCTGGCCCACCCCCAGAGAGGACCCCCAGTTCGAGCTGCCCACCCTGGAGCGCCTGTCAAGGCTGGATCTTGGCGTCCACCCCATCCTCTCCTTCCCTGACGGTGAGTGCTGGAGAGCTCAGTTTATGCAGCCATTTCCTCCTTTACATGTGGAGGGGAAGACAAACAAGGCGTGGC
>KV751350.1:3578580-3597889 GCA_001698575.1 Mola mola | reverse complement strand
CTGCTATGCAAAAAAAAAAAAAACAAAAAGTCTATGGTTGTTTTCATTTTACACCTTTTTATGCCACAGCTGTTCAATCACTGTTTGTTTTTCTTTTGTAGTTAAGCAAGATGTCAATGTACCTGTTCGATTGTTGCAGCAGTTAACCTAATCAAAGCAGAATTGTTTGGTTGTTTTTTTTTTTTCCTTTTTGTAAATAGTACCATTAAAACATTTATGTTTAACTTGACCTCAGTGTTCTCCCCCGAGTCTGTGAAACCGACACACACACACACTGGTACTGATTCTGGGCATCCAATAATATGAAGCCTTTTGCAGTTGTCTCGGTTCGTGAAGCTCAAGACAGTTCAGGAACCAACTGTTCACGTTGTGAAGCCTTTCTGTCAGAAAGCTAATTATAAAAAGTCACAAATGAGCAAATCCCAGCACAGGAGGCTGACGTGGAACCTGTACCGTGGAAATGATCTTTTAACCCTCTGTGGTTCAAAATATTAACCTTCATATGCTCTATACTGCAAAATGTGAACTATTTCAAGCTTTTTAACATTTTGATGTTAATGGCCTATATGGTTAAGTGGACATAATCAAATATTCTGAGCTGGGTATTATTTTGTGACCTTGTGGCCAGAATCATACATTAAAACGTTTGAAATCAGTGGACGTTTGGAAGTTAAAATATGAAAAATCGCTCTCAGCACGAGTCCTTGTGAAAGGTGACTTTTCCTTTTGTCTTTGTTGTCCGGATTTGGAGCGAAGTTAGACGTATGTTCTCGCTCTGCTTGAAGCATTTCTGCGCAAAAATCAGAAGCTCTCGGTCAGATGTTTGTTCACTTTCACTGAAATGTGAAATGGATCCAGTTTTTCACAAGTCCGCTTAACATTCAGGCACAAAATGCCCGTTTCTGACAAATCGGTAGAATTATTTTGGAGCTGTCGCGGCAACAAACTCCCCGGAAGTGACGTAATCTCGCGAGATCTCGACATCCGTAAAGCCTTAACATTTAACGCTTAACTAAAATGCAAAAATGTGAAATTATTCGATATTAATAATATAATAACAGTAATATTGCAGCAATAATCCAGCAGCGATCTTCGGCCTTTTCATGTTAATTAATGCACACTTAAAGTGGAATTAATAGACCAAAACAGAACAAACACGACTGTTGAATCAGAATATCTACAGATTCAATGTTCATCTCAGAATATCTCGCTTTTCTTCCGTTATTTAAGGGAACGTTTCATAGATGTTAGACTCAGTACATGTCAACTAAATTCAAACGTTTTAAGCCTTTTACTGTTTCAATTTCCGTGCGTGTAATCTACAGCCGCAAAACAATCACCTCAAAGTATTCGAATATATGAAGGTTTATGTAAAATTGAAGCCTTTTTAATTTAAAATAGTGTAAATAATTAATGATGTCGATTTTTATCAGTTCTTCCAGTTTTCACTCTTCATGAAGTTTCATTTCTTTTGTCTCCACCTTCCTACAAAAAAAACAGAACAAAGCACGTTGACTTCATAGCTTTTATTTTCAAATACACACAAACAGCAACGAGAATCGTCATAAACCAGTTATCAATAAAATGCACAAGAACGAGAACTATCACGTTTCCACGACTGTACAGGAAGTGACCACGGCTGCTGCTCCTCCTCCTGCCCCTCCTCCTCCTGCAGCTGCCTCCGATAATGTAGCATTAGTGATTAATCGATGCATCGACGGATCGGCTCTGTGAGCAGGTGGGAAATGTTTTAAAAGACTCAGCTCCAGCTGGCTGCTTCAGAGAAGAATGTTATTTATGAACTTCCTCTGCTGCACCAAACGGCCAAAAGTATGTGGACAAACAGACGCGGTGCAGGTGCATCTCAAAAAGTTATATTGTGGATAAGTTGTTTTTGTTCCCATAATTGAATCCAAACTGCTGAACTGCCACATATTGTGTAAGCATTGAATATTTTATGACTGTTTTGTTTTAATTTTGATGATTATGGCTTATACACTCAATTTTTTTGCAATGTAATTTGGAGCTGTGGGCGATAATTTTCAAAATCAAAAATAGTAAAATGTTTATGTTGAAGTTTTTCATGATTTATAACATCACTTTCCTGAATTACAGATGGAAAAAAAAAGATCTTCAAAATTTTTGGAGATGCAATTAAAAGGTCAAAATGTCAGTTTTATCTTCTCACGCTTCAAAGGGAGAGAGTAACCAGAAGTGTGCAGACTCTTACAGTAGCAGAGATATAGTCAGTCGTCCATATACTTTTGGCCAGCCGACAATCAATCCTGTTTCTACACAATCAGCAGACTCGAACCAGGCTCATCCATCCATCCATCCATCCCCTGTGCAGTCACATTCATTCATTCATTCATTCATTCTGGCTGAGTGTTTTTTAAACCTTTAAAGTGGGTCAATGCGACGTTTGAGACAAAATTACAGCATTGGGGCGTTTTTCTCGCTACGTGCTTACGCAAGTGTTACAAGCTTAGCATTGTTAGCCTAATGTTCAACGTTCCGATCGTACGGGATATCGGTTATTGTTTAAATACAGCTTTGCACTGTGGCCACTCGAAGGGTTCGTGTTCGTTACGAGCAGTAAGAAAAGAAAAGGTAACACTGACAGTAGCAGGCACAATACAAACGTTTCCTCATATCAAATACATGTCGTAGATCCACAGTACGGTTAGAAAAGTGAGCCCAACACAAACCAAAAGGTTCTACTCTAGCAGGGGTTGCTTTTTTTGTTTGCTTTTTTCTGTTTTTTTAAGCCGGACGACACAAGCGAAAGAGCAGTGAAAGCGAATCCTTTTCTTCCTTTAACCAAAAACTGTTGCTACTTTTCGTTTCCCTCCGGGCTCCTCCTGCACCTCTCTAAGGGCCCCTGCGTCCCTCCACGCTGGGCGGGGAAAGGCTCAGGACAGGGGTCAGCAGGACCACTCTTACAGCGACTCTAACGAAAGAGGCCTCGGAGAGAAATGAAATTACATTTGAGCCTCTCGGTCGTGTGTATTTTTTTTGAAGAGTTTGGAGGGTGCGTGAGGGTGAAACGGTGACGGGAAGCTAAAAAAGTCCTGTGAAAGTAGAGAGGAAGGCATCACGACTCCTCTGGCTGTGCTGGAGTTGCAGGCGGAGCTAGGGGGGGGGTTCACAGGCCCTGCTTAGCCAGGGAGGCGGACACCTGGTCGGCCAGCGTGGACAGCGGCGGGGAGTCGGCCATGTTGATGCTGCCAGAGGAGGACACGGTGCTGAGCTGCTGCGGGGAGTCTTCCAACGACACGATCTCGGCGCCGTGGTCGGTGCGGGCCCGGGCCGTCTCGCGGAAGCTCAGTTTGTGGCTCTCAATCTGCAGGGGCGGATCACAGGTGGAGGTTAGGCGTTGTGGAGAGCCCCCTGGTGGGCGACAGGACGGCTGCCGGACCACAAAAACGGTTTGGGGATTTATGGTGAGATTAATCTGACAATCACTCCGGGAAAGAAAGAAAAGAAACATGGAAATAAATAAAAAACCTCAAGTGATTTTGTTTTAAAGTAAATATCAAATTATCAGTGATTTTTTTTTTTGTCATTCATTGATAATCTATAAAATGGTTCAAAAATATGAAGAAACCTTTATTTGCTTCCTTATTATTTATTATTTATTCCACCTAGAAAATGTACAAATGTACTCCTTCACATGTTTTCTTTATGACACTCCTGTGACTCCACAACGTCACGTGCGCAGTTCTTCTTCTGCGTTTGATTAAGTCTGGATGTTTTCTGATGTGCAGCGATGATGACGTGACAGTTTTAATTAAATAATATGAGTCGTGATTTTCACACCAGCCCTGTTTAGTCCGACTGACCCGGAGCGGTTCGTCGGTCTGAACCAAACAGCTGGAACTCTGAAGCACCAATCACTGCAGGAGCACCATCTACATGTCATTTCCTGTCTTGGTCGCCGAAGGAGGAAATAGCTAATAGTTGTGGCTAACAAAACGTGCGGCAGCGGACGAACGTGGAGCTACAAAGAATAAAAATGTTCCTGGGTATACGAGCAGAAAAGAACGTTTCTCAGCTGTTGAGAACACGGAGGAGTTCAGAATCTTCAGCCAAAGAACGGAGCAGAATGGATTTAACCGAAGTGTTAAGAAGCTGATGCTCATTTTTGCTGAAACCTGGAACAAAAGCACCAAGTTCACTTACTGACAACATCTGTGCTGCGGTTCGGAGCGCAGCTGGCGAGTACTTACAGGAGTCCTCAATCTTTATGAGGGGGTTTTGGGGGAGGGCAGCGAGGGGCTGTCTGAGGCGCTCCCCTCGGCCTCCTTCCCCTTCTCCCTCTACAGAGGAGCCGAGGCGAAGGGAAACGACAGGGCATGCAACAAAAACACACCATGGCGTCAACGCAAATCAAAAGGCAACTGAAACAAAGGCAACTGAGAGACAAACAGAAGATAAACAATAATCAACAAATTGTGACGAACTGGAAGAGATGGAAGCTCGAAAAACCAAAGAGGAAGAAGAGAAGCGCTGAAGTCAAAGGACGGGAGATGAGTGACGCGGCCGGTTTTTCTTCTCTTACTCTGTGCTGCACTGTGGGACTCTAAAATCACCATTTTTACAATTATTTCTGAATCACCCCCTGAGAAAGACAGTTAATTCCACTTTCCGTTACTCTTCATGGCTGAAGAACAATCAGAGGAGGCGTTAACACTCGTTTCAGCCCCGAGTCTCGCCTGCAGCCTGAGAGGCGACACTCAGGGGCAAGAAACCCTCCAAAGACCTGCTTCCTGCTTGTGTCATTAGTGAAGAAGCCTCAGATGAGAGTTATCGCTTTTCGTTTGAGCCTATTTTAAATATCGTTTCAGTGCGAATGATGCCTTCGGAGACATGTTTGTTTCCGACGGTTCTGCAGCAACGTGGGTACCTTCTTCGATCCGCCTCCAGGAACGTGGCCGATGTTGTCCAGGGAACCGATCTTGGACTGGACTTTATACTCCAGCTTCTCATTCTTGATCTCGATATTTCCTCCACCTAAAGACAACAGAACACAGTACGTAATATAGTATTAATGAGGTAAAATATATGTAGCCACGCACATAAACATGTGGGACAGCGACAGACAACACAAACACATAAAGAGACAAAAAGATCAGGAGATCGGAAACGCAGGGAAGTTACAACCACCGGTGATACAACGATCCGCCACCATACGTTTAAAAATGGAAACAAATGCAAAGTGATTTTTCGCTTTAAACACTAGGGGGCCCTGTTGCTATGTACACCATCACCTCAGCACATCCTTCAGCTCTGTCGTAACTCTGAGTTCTGCTCGTTTCTTTATCCTAGTGACAAGCAATGGCCTCTCTCTCTCCCTCCCACGCCCGCTCAGTGTGTCACACATTTACTTATTGCTCGTTCCTCAGACAGGAAGTCAGGGAGGATACAGCAGGGACGCTGTGACAGTCCAGAGATCTCAGTTTGTACGAGAGAAAATGTTTTTCAATCTTACTTTTACAAAGAGGACGTGTTCATTTGTTGTTTGTTTGGTTTTACTCGACCTGCCGCGGAAATGAAAACGATTGTCTCATTTGATCGAGAAAAGATGAACAATAACGTCACAGTTTTTGCCTGAGAGATTCTAGAAGGAAACTATTTCCGTCATTATTCGTCTCCAGTCTCATCTTGTCGGTAAAAAAATCACGAGAAAGTCGTTCCGTGAATCTTATCGTCAGTTGAGTGCATTGTTCCGCTCCTGAACCAAAGGCTCTCGAACGCACCACAGACGTACCTGGTTTATGATTGATGTTGACTTTGGATCCACATTTAGACGTCACGTTGCTCAGGTCGATCTTCTTGTGCACAATTTGAACCTGCCAAGGCGACAAGATGCAGATTGAGTTGAGGGAATCACAGCAGACCCTTGACTCGGGTGTGCATGCAGAGACAGAGGAACCAATCCAGAACCTGTTAGAACCTGTTAGTCTCCTGCAGCTGTTGGCGGGTATTTAAGGTGAAGACACACAGACAGAAACAAGGAGTTTTTCTACCATCTTCGAGTGGCACCAAGATGCACAAAATGACCCAGTTTGGTGTTAAGGAGGTTCAGGTTGAATCGATCATATTCTGCATCTTTTAACATGCAAGCAGTGACCTCATCGGTGACCTCATGTCCTGTCACGGCCGGCGGCCTCACGACACAAAGCGCCCGCTCTCCGGTCTGAGGTTGTGACGGCGCGCGGCGCCGGAGGGCCGAGACAGACGCTCTTTGTCTCGCACGGCTCGACCACATGTCGTCACCGCGGGATTACCATCACAGATTGGAACGGCCACGAGGGATCCATGCATGTTGTCTGGGGGGCCAGACTGGGGGGCCAGACGTTACTGACGGGTCACCAGATTCATCAAACACACGTTAGAACATGAGCATGACGCCACACCGGCAGCGGAAAGACGACTCTGCTCGATTTTTCTGCCCGTTTTTGGTCACTAAACTTCTGATACAAGAGCAAAGCTGGTGACCTGAAAACGACTTTATTTCCAACTCAGCTGCTCTGTTTGCTCCATTTTTACGTACTAGTTTTCACATCCCTCCTCTCCAGTGAAAACCACGTATCTCCAGCTCTTTATTTTAAACGTTTCTGGTGTTTGTGAAGAATATACAAGTTTTTTTTTGGGTCATCTGTAAATGTCACACAGAAGACGGCTTCGGTGTCCCGCAGATACGAGTATTTGGTACATTTGTATTGTTTTACAAGTCATCTGACACTCCAACAAAATAAAGTCCCCATTTTTGTTGGCTGACTAACGTTGATTCATTCGAGTTAATAAAACCAATGATCCAAAAGCTCAATTCAGAGGCTCTTCTGTAAAATAGTTTCATTACAACACATCATTATTTTCTGGCTTGACCTGATCATTTCTGATTAGTGCCACCCACTTCTGGTTTAAGTCCCACCCATTCCAACCAACTTATCGGGTTGAACAGAAGATATCTGCACTGTTTGCCTCAAATATGCTATTTTTTTTCTTCATTTTATCTGTTTATTTATTTTATCACCTATTTTAGCATATTTTTAAGGTTTTCTTATTTTCTCATTTTACATTCTTTCCCTCTTTTAACCAATCTTATTTTTTTTTCCAGTTTACATTATCACGCCCTGTTTTTGTTTTTCTTATGTCTTTTAATTTCAAGCATTTCGGGCCAATAATCTTTTGTTTGTAAAACACTCTCTTGTATGAAAGGTGCTATGTAAAGTTTATTATTATCATAAATCTCCTTCCTCTCCTGCAATCTGCCTTCCTGTACGAAAAAATTTTAAAGAATATTCACAGAGTCCAAACTCCAGCTAGCTTTTTATTGAGCAGATGAATGTGCTTTGAGCTGGCAAATCATCGCAGATATAATTGTTATTATTGCTCCTACGTTGTCGCTACGTACTATTGCACGTTGTTCTCGCAGGACAGCCGTGCCACATTGATCTCAGAGAATCTGCTGCGTTTCTGCAGACTGAACACAGTTACGTGAGGGTGAAATGCTCATGACCGTGTAAGTTTAATGATAAATCTGTTAATAGGAGGTGTTAACAGAGTGTCGGGAGCACAGACAGGAAGGTTCGTGCAGTCTGAAACCCTCTCCTTTGTGAAGATGCATTCAGGGAAGCAGAGCTGCGGCTGGCGGCCGCCGAGCAGCATCCCGTGTTTACTCACATTTCCACCTCCGGCTACATGTCTGATATTATCTTTGGAGCCACAGCGGGACTGCACATTGCTCAAGTCCAACTTCTTATCAAGAATTTGTACCTGGAAAGTTGATATGCGAGGACAGAAGACGGTTATCCTGGAGGAAGCAACAGCAGCTGAGCTGCAAATGAGGACGGTTTCTGTTGTAGTCGGAGGCTGAGAGGGAGTGAGCGCTAACCGGGTAACATAGCTGCTTAAAGACGGCGAGGAGGGCCTGTGAATATATCTTTAAAACGAATGAAAGTGATTGTCAAGACTGCAGAGATACTGGAGAGTCTCCCCATGAAGAGATCATGGAGTTACTCACATCACCACCTCCGGGAACGTGTTTGATATTGTCTCTGGAGCCACACCTAGACTGCACACTACTGTAATCCACCTTCTGATCAAGCACTTTAACCTGGAAAAGTGCAGAGGTGGGCGGAGTCACTGAGCAGAGCCAGGCTGCAGGTGAGCAGTGAGACGGGAAAACAGCCTCGTGTGAAAGGAAAACTAGGCAGGATCGCTGGCTTGCTGTTTCTCAGCATGAACCAGCGAGTGAGCTGAAATAAAAGCAACATATGGCAGAATACCAGCACTGGTGACCTTTCACCCCCTTTTTATAACAATAAATATGCAATTAAAAGCAACATGTTTAGAAAAATGAACACTTGAACTTAAATCAGTGTGATACGAAGTTGGGCCAAGTCCAATCTGCTAACATGGAGGGGGAGGGGTTTGACTGATACTGCAACCAGCCACCAGGAGGAGATTTGGATGTTTGGGCTTTACTTTTTGGAAGCTCTCGTGTGGGTCCAACGTTATTAGCGCTGCTAACAGTATTGAAAAAACGTAGAAATGTGTTGAGGACACTTTTTAAATCTTTGGATGTTCCAATTCCAGATTTATAAATTAGGTTTTCATTAATTTTATTTCCTCGACACCTGCTCAACGTGATCATCTGGGCCCGCAAACAAGGAGAGGAGTCTAATGCGTCGTTGTTTTAGGGAGATCCTGCATAGTGTCATTTAAATAAGAGGAAATATCACTGAGGAGATGTTTGTATTAGACATCATGTGTTTGTACTGTGCAAACAAATGACTCTGTTAGCTAAACTCTAACTCATCTAACGACATCTGACGTGCTCCATGTTTCTAAAAACTACCTGTAATCTGAGCTGAGGAAAACAACAAGTTTCAACAATCCTTCGGCGTCAAACAGTGAAACCGGGAGGGTTCCTCACCTTGCCTCCCCCAGGCGTGTACTTTATGTTGTCCTTGGAACCACAGCGGGCCTGGACGTTACTCAGGTCGATCTTCTTGTCCAGGATTTGAACCTGGCACATGCGAGAGAGAAACCAGAGGAGCCGTCAGAGATGACAGCAGGAGGCGCCGCAGGAAAAATCAGATGTTGAAGAGATGAAGGCTGATTCACTTTGACTCACTTCATTAAAGCTGCCATCCATAACTTTCTACATCTTTCAAACTTTGTACAGAAATTTGATTAAACTAATTTCATGGAGAATTAAGTGTGACACTAACAGTATTCTGACATTATTTAGTGCATAAAATGCAAATTATAAGGAAAATGTGACACTGTGGACAGACACCTAGTGAGGCTTTTTTTGGGGTTTTTTTTTTTGCTTTTACAGTTTTTCTCTGCACACAAATGTTGCAAAAGTTGAAAATTCACACGAAAAATGTGATTTTCTTTGAGATTATGGAGGTAAATTAACAAGGAAAAGGGGCACAAAGAATTTAAAGGCGTGAATTTGCAGGAAAATAAATCCATTTTTGTCGAGGAGCCACATCGCTTCACGTTGCAGTGCTGTTTTACGCTTCCAGCGGGTCAAATTGTGCTCTGCTTTCTCATTTCATGGTAAGGAAATAGTCGCGACTGCTTACAGAAACGGCTGTAACCAGAGCTAATCTGTCACCTGATAGTTCCTGTCTCACTGAAGCTGCCGCCTCGTCTCAACCAGGATTCCTTCTGTTTCAGATGGAACAATTCATAACTAATATCAAATAAATGTGAACTATTTTTGGACTCATTGACTCTAAAAACACCATCCTATAAACATAAACTCATACCATAAAAAGCTTACAGATGGAAGCTTTAATGCATGAAAACAAACCACTTTGGTTAACTGCACCTTGAACTATTGGTGCGAGAACTCAGAATTCAAATGAAAAAAGCTAATTATTTCAACCAGTGATTGAAGTCCATCTTCTGATCACGTATGTGGACATGGAGAGCACAAACAAGAGAACACTTTGCTCTGATGATCATAACTGCAGAGATACTCAAGAGTCTGGTGTTGAGTTCATCCCTCAGTTACTCACATTGCCGCCACCGGGTGCATGTTTTATATTGTCTTTGGAGCCACACTTAGACTGGACATTACTATAGTCCACCTTCTGATCAAGGATTTGAACCTGGAAAAATGAATACGTCAGCTCTTAGAGTTTGAGACACATGAGCTGTGACAGCCTGACAGAGACGGACTGGTAAACCCTTTGAACGGGACCACGACTTACAAAAGGATGACACAACCCAAAAAATGTTGGAACACAGTCTGGAATGTTAATAAAAAACAGAATTTGATTGCAAAACACTGAAAGACAGCACAAAGACGACACGTTGAATGTCGAAACTGTGAAATTTCAATGTTTTTTTTAAATGTTCCATGTTTCATCTGATGCCAGCAGGGTCTCGTTTACAGCTCCGTTACATGACCTCCTTCTAACAACACTTAGTTAGTTCTTTGGGAACTGAGAAGAAAAACTGCTGTAGAAACGTTTTCTTGCTCGATGGAGGATTTCAGCTGCTCAATCATTCAGGATCTCCTTTGTTGAGAAAACTTTATAGATAACGTGCCATTAATTTTCAATGGGGGGCAATCTGGGACTGAACGCAGGCTAGTTTAGATTATATACTCTTACAATACGGAGCCATGTGGGCAGAATGCAGTTTTGTATTATCTTCCATGTAAAGGAAAATGTCCACTTGGCAGCAAATGTTGCTCCAAACCCTCTATATCACATTCAGCCTTCTTCTTTAAGCTTTTACAACTTTTTCTACCTTGTGTTGCAACAGTCCCAAACGTTTTGTATCAAATTCAAAGGCGGGGAATATAATTATGAACAAAAAATAAATACATTTCTCAGTTTCAGTTTTGGATGTTGTTGTTGTGCTATTTTCAGTTTTCAGTGTTGTGCAAATCATCATATTCACATCATCCCCCAACTTTTTGGAGGCGGGGTCATGATCTTGTATACTTACACAAAATCACCCCCCCCTCTGCTGGCCATTGCAAGCAACTCCTGTTTAATGCACTTTGGTCTATTTATCACACGGGCTTCGTTCAGAAACAGCCGTTAAATCGTGTTGCTTGGTGTGACAACACGCATGTGAGCAGGTGAGTTTTAATTCCACATCATCTCTCCTCTGGCCGTTTATTGCTCCATTTAACCCATCAGCACAACAAAAGTTTTACTGGGGTCCATAAATATCACAGCAGAAGAGCTACATCTGATGCCTGATGGGAGTTAACACACAGAACAAACTGCCAAAATGGACTTGACACTTGTGAGCGCTCGTCAACCACAACACAAATACAAACACACACACACACACACACACACACACACACACACATTTATATATATATAGAAACAGTTTTTATGCCACAGTAAACAGCACTGGAAACATCTGAAGGCAGATTGGAGGTTTAGTTCCACAAACATGTTTGGCTGCTCTGGAAGCACAAAGACACCAACGCAACTCTCAGTGGGAGGAGCCAATTTTTATAAAAAAGCACAAAATTGGTGTTTGGCTCAAACACGCAATGTTTTTATCTCCTGCCTTTCACGACAAATCCCACAAAGTGTTTGTGTTGTGTTGAAGGAACAAACCAGGAATGTAAAATTAAAGAGAAAGATGAACTGTGAAAGAGAGGAGAAGTCACACAGGCCGTTTCCAAACGAACTTGGCTTGTGGATGAATACAGAATGGTGCCATAAACATGGGACACACATAGAGATGGACAACATGGAAGCTCTGCTGAATCTGGTTTTGGACATAAGCTCCACCTCCTCCATGATTTCAGGGAGGACTTGCTAAACTCAAAACTGAAAGTACTCCTCAAATTGAGTTTTCCCAAAGTTGTTTTATATCAATTCATGTAGCTCCTATCATTATTTATTTGACGCTATAAAAATGATTCGCAGCTGAGCGCTGGTCTGTGGGCGAGTCTATGAAATTTGACATGACGGCATTTGATGGATATTTTCACTTTATTGTTGCAGAAGTGCCGGAAGTTGCAATGTGTTGACTATCTTTATGTCAAAGACAATAACTTGGTGATAAAAAGCTACGCTTTCAGAAAAGAACAAACGGGCAAACCTAAGACATAGACCTTATTGAATAGGCATTGTTCATTGCCTTTTGTGGTCTTTTGAGGTTCAAACGAACCAATTAAAGTGCCTCCAAAGCAGCTCCAACTCTGTGAAAGTTTAAACTGACAACAGGATCTGAAGCTCCAATCTGCAAACTACAATCAGGGCTTGGACTGCTTGCAGGGGTAACAGCTGTCAGACTCAGGGTACCTTTCCACCTCCAGGCTGGTGCTTCATGTTCTCTGTGGAGCCAATCTTGGACTTGACACCCTTCAGGTCTGGCAATGGTGCTGCGGCAGCCAGCGGGGCCCGGGGACTCTTGAGTGAGCCCGGAGATTTGGGGGAGGAACGCACCACCGCCACCTTCTTCACTTTGTTTACCTCAGCCACCCCCTTCGCAGAGAGCGCCTGGCTGGAGGGAGATTTTGGAGTGCCAGGGCTGCTCTGTCCGCTCTGGGCATCTTAAACAGGTGGAGCAGCACAGGATCAGGAGTTTGAAACAAGTCAGCGGTCATGACGAAAGGAAAATAATGAAGAAATTAAAGCAAACTGGGAGCTCTGTCAGCTAAAAGCAAACCAAGTTTGATCCGGAGCAGATCAGACTGTGGCACTGTGGCTAAACTACCTCTAATGATTTGTGCTTTCGCTTTGATATTTTTACCTTTCTCATTTTTTGGAGTGGGAGGTTTCTTGGCACTAGCTGTATCATAAAAAATACGACAAACCATAAGTAAGTTGAAATGTAAATCGAACTCCTTACAAAATGAAATAAACAAATGAAAAAGATCAAAACATAGTAAAAAAGTCTAAATGTAGAGTCCTCGTGTTGTACCTGGCTGAGCTGTCCGGGCAGAAGTTTTGGCTCCAGCGGTTTGGGACTTTGCACCGGGACCCTGAAAATCAACAACAAAACGTATCACGTTTTCAGCAAGATGCTGCATTTTCCTTAAAGGTCAGTAACGAGAAACCAAACGAGTGACAAGCTCTCATCGGTGATGAATGGACGAGGCTTTGGTTAGTACTTGAATCCAACTTAGCTGTGGTTTACATTTCAAACCTGTCAAACCAGAGAGATGCATGAGGGTCCACGAAACATCCAGCCATCATGAACTCAGCTGGGGTCTAAACTCTACGCTGCGTTGGCACCCATACTTACTCCGAGCTGCCTGGGCCCGGTGCTGCTGGCTTTAATTGGGATGGAGCTGGGGCCGTTTCGGGAGGAAGTGGGAGTTTTGCTGCCCTTGGTGACTATGGCTGGTCTTTTAGGGGAAGAGGTTGGTTTGGTGGCAGTTTGAGTCTTTTTCATGAGGAGGAAAAATGAATGAAAAGCAAAAGTTCTAAGGACATAAATCATAAAAGAAATTAATGGTTTCAACAAATGAAAAAATGTGGAAAATGTTGAAATGGTGACAGTAACGGCCACTTTAATACAACTTGGGTTTAGTTTTTATAGACTTGTTCCTCATATTTACTAAAATCTTTGCCAAAGTGCGTGCTGAGACGACAAAAGAAAGCCAAATAAAAAATTAAATAAATATTTGCCTGGTCCCAAGGTTGTTAGCTTCCCCAACGGACTAATGTTACGTTTAGCATCTTTAAAAGTGTCACGTCGATGTCGTTCAACTGGAAAGCTAATAATGTGTCGATGTACAGGTCAGCTTGTTTACGCTGCCCCCAAGTGACCAAAAACATAACAGTCGTTAAGTGACAGTGGTTTCTTCTTCGTCTCTTCCAAGAAATTCTATACATTATTTTATATTTATCTGACTTCTTCTGTCTTGTTATCAATTCGATGGCATAATAACTGACGAGGCTCTAAAAATATCTTCCAAGTTGTAATAAAGTTGAGTAAAAGAAACGGCTGACACACGTTTAATGCCGTTCGTGGTCACGTACCTTATCTGCAGAGCCGTTATCCACATTTGCTTGAGCTGCAGACACAGCAGAGAAAAGCAGGATTTAAACTTTACGGCCTGATTCTGATTGTAATATCTCAATTCCACCCAAGTGAAGACTTTTGCTGCCAGGTGAGAGCCTACACACATTCTCATGGCACGGTAACAAATCCTGGTGATGCGGCATGCGCGGCCACACACAAGTGCTCGTGCAAAACATTGACAGAGAAACAGAAAAGGTCAAATGTGGCTTTTTGGGCTGCATGACCGACAGAGTGAGCAGAGATGGAGCGATGGAACCAAAAGCGAAAGTGGGGAGCGAGGACAACAAGCTTCTCCTGGGGTTGTTAGGTCCGGAGAAAGGACCCGGACTCGGAGGGAGAGTGCAGCATGACATACAGTAGAAGCTGCGTTGTAAAAGAAAGAAGTGGGAGGAGTTAAACTGAGGAGGACTCTAGACTGGTGAGCATGACAGCAACACAGACCTTTGAAAACAGCGACCGGGACCAAAGACTTTCTGGCTGGGGAGCTCTGAGGGGTTGTGTTCTGCAGCTCGGCGGTACTGGTGGTCTGAACCACACTGCTCCTTGTCACTGAGTCATCAGAAATGTCAGGCCTTGAGTAGCTGTTTGTATGTAAGGACGAGTCACCGCTGCTGTTTGCCGAGCCAGATGGCATTTGGATAAAAAGGCTTTCCTCCTGGGAAATGTTCCTGTACGCACGTGCTGCATGAAGATCCTCTGAATGGGAATTAAAGATAGAGCCTGGCAGATTTGGGGAATAAAGGGGCTGTTGATTTTCTGGACTGATATTCTTGTTTTCAGCGTCAATGCAGGACTTCAAAGCTGCGTTTGTCTGCGCACAGATGACCTCCAATGCTTGATTAGCCCACGAGCTCCTGCCTCCGATGAACGTCAGGTCTTCCAAAGCTGCGCTTCGAACCAGAGACTGTTTGCTCAATTCAGCCAAGCACCCGGAGGCGTCCAGGCTGATCGCCCTCTGAGAGTCCACGGCTCCAGCCCACTCTGGGCTCCCCCCGGCGGCCTCTCCGTCCCGTCTTATCTGCGAACTGCAGCCCAGGTCTTCGGAGGCCCACAGAGACTCACTTAGCCTTTTCCCACACTCCCCCGCTGCCTCGTTTCCTGGGTCCGTGCAGCAGGAAGCTCCCATGGAGGCAATGCGCTCCCCAGTAGCACTTTCTTCAGCAGGCTTTGATGTGTTGCCTTCAAACCCAAAGTCCTTGCCGGCCCCACAACCAGGCCCCTCTAATTTGTTTGGAAAGCACATTAATGGTGACATTCACAGCACTTGTGTTCCATCTCCCCATTGAAACCAAAAAGATAACATGAACAAAAGAAATAAGTTCAAATGTGAACAGAACTGGGCAACTTCTGTCCATGAGGAAAACTAGAGACTAAAAACACCAAAATAATGTGAAGATGCAAGAGATGTGTGACTTCACGAGAAGAAAACATGAGATGGAAAAGGACAGTAATGCATCACACTGGGGTGACCAACAACCGATGATGCATTCCAGGGAACATAATCAACAACAGACCACTGAAATATGAATCTTCACTGTAAAAAAAACATGAAAAATCAAATCAAGTCTTTCCAAACTCAGTTTGACTGTTAACACAATGAAGCCAAAACACTTTTGAACTTCCACTTAAAATATTTCTTAGCCAAGAGTTAAATGTCTATTTCTATATTTTATTCTCCAGTGTGACACCAGTTTTACAGTGTCTAATAAAAACAATTTAATGAATTGATACATACTGTATATAGATTGATATGTGATTTAAACAACGCATTAATTAAATGAGTAACAAGTATAAAAACATCTTTAAAGCTTTTGATTAGCTGGCATTTTGCATTTCTTCTCTCTGCCTCTAAATGATGAATTCATTGAGATTTAAAATGAAATCGCAGAATTAATTCAAATAAAGGAAATAAATATGCCGCCAAGAGCAGCCGAGGAAGCTGCTGTTTGAACCATCAGGAAATGGAAACGGAAAATGACACATTTGAGCAAATTATAGCTAAAATTAAAAGTGGAATGGGAAAGACTTTACTTCAATTCTGAAGCCTTTTCGTGTCTTTTGGCACGCTGTTTTTCTGACCGGTCCACTACTTCACTGCACAACTACTCTTGTGGCTTCATTTCCGGCTGCAGCAACAGCCGAGCATTTAGCAGCTAAAGGTAAAGATTTTTCACTTGGAGGTGGTGGAAACCAAAAACAGAGTGAATATTGACCCTATATTCACTTATTGAACACACAGTTCCTACTAAATGATTGTTTTTCCATGATTCATGGAATTTCAAAAAGCAAAAATCAAAATAATGCAGATTTTCCTGTATAAATCAAGTTTTAACATGTTTGATGTTTCGTCATTTCACTACATAATGAAATCGTAACATTTATATATTTTCATTTGGTTTGGTGGGCTTTCACACTGCATTTTGTCAAATGGACGAAACCTTCTGAAATCCCTTCTGCTGGCCAATCATTTACTTACTGTTTCCTGTATGTGGTGTTTTCCATGTTTGCTCAGTTTGTTGTATTTTGCTGGGCTCAGCCAATTGCTACTGTGTATTGGGCACAAAACTAGATTGTATAATACTGTATGATATTGTTGTTTGGTCTCCAGAGGGACAGGAACACAACGCCAGCGACCGGCTAAGCTAACCATGGGCCAACGAACTAGCTGGCGACGTTACTTTCTGATACAAATGGTTCACCATGGGGTTTCTGCGGTCAGACCCCAACAGAAATTCATTCTTAAACTCGCTGGAGGAGGCCAAGGATACAAAATGCTGAGAAGTCAATGATACGCTGTCTTTTGGTCCACTTCCTATCGTCTCTCTACAACTTGGTCTGCTTTACTTTTACAGTTCAAAAATACGCACTAGTGTTCACTTGGAAGCAAATTGAGACCCCTGATTTCAAAATTTGGTCTGCACCAGAATGAGCTTTCCCACCAGCTGGAGCACACTGGACCATTTTAAGATAATTAATTTAATTAACCGTTTAGGGTTAATTAACCGTAATTACACCCTGTAAAAAGTATTGATTCATCCATCACGTACAGTGCAAACAGCATCTCTTGGTTGTTTGTTCTGTTCACTAAATTAGGCCTAAGTGCGATCGATACCACATGAAGGAGCCTACCTGTTGAAGCTGCTCCTGCTGCCGCTGGTTGAACATGAGGAGACAGATTGAAAAGGCATTAGAGCAGGATCAGTGATCACTTTCTGCCATTCATGACTGATTAATACACCCACTCACTGCAAAGAAATCAATGCAAAGCCCACAAGCGGCATGTCGTCAGTTAAAGCAGAAAGCCCGAAGCAAATATCTGTTAGATATGTCATTCAAATACAGAGGGAGGATTTACAGTCGGCGGTGCCACAGTGCCACACCTCCGCCGTCGCTCCATGTGGTACTCAAGCTGGTTTTAACATTATTCTGGCATCTGTTTAACAGATCACAGGAGTCTTAAATCGGCCTGTGGTTTTATTGTTTTAGAAGAGAACATGCTTGAGTCTGCTTTAGATCATGTCGATGGACCTGCACAAAAAAAAGAAAGAAGCCGCAGAACAAAAACATGCCTAAAAAAAGAAAGAGACGGTAAGCTTCATTTCACAAAACAGTGCAAAAACACGAGCAGCAGCCCGCGGTGGTCAAAAAACTTAAAAGGAATAAATCCACATTTGTGGCAATGCATGAATGCTCTATTGCAGCATGTTAGACGAGATGACCGATACTACACTCACCAGATTTGAAGCTATAACCAGCAGCCAGTTAACTATGTTTCGCCAAGACTCGAATCTGGCTAAAGTTCTCTGACTGACCCGAAGAAAACAGCGTTAAAAATCAGCAAGCCATGGTTTTATGGAGGGAGATATTTGGCGAACAAGATTTGAGGAAACTGCAGTTTTCTGACAAGAAACGATCTGACAAACTCATTAATTACCTTTTTTTTTTATAAAGATAATAGCACATTGGCTGTTTTTACTCACAGAAAACGTGGTTAACTTTGCTCGCTGTTGCTTATTTAAACCCACACGTCAAATATTCTCTGCTGAAGACATATTTTTATTTTTTAACAAGTGTTCAGCCTCTGGTTTGTAGGAATTTACTAATCACTAACAGCTAACTTAGCGTTAGCCCTGGACACGGCACTGCTAAATCCAAAATTACATTAGCTAAAAACGAGCCATCAAATGTGGGAATTTACAGGTTTCAGGTCATGTTCTTAGTTACTGTGGTAAACATTTTTTTTTTCTTACCATTTTCTGCTGTTCAATAGACCAAACAATTGGTTAACTGAAAAAACAAATGTTGGGGCTGCAGGCTTAGTTGTGACTGAAAAATTGTTACTGTCCGACAATGTTCAAGCATCTTTACACCAAAATTAGCACAGATATGTGTTTTTTTAAAGTTTGGGAACTAGCTAAATATAGCCGACTGACTATTTTCCCCTTGAAGTCTTTCTTTCAATGCCGACTGAACAATGTTTGAGGGCTGCTTGAACAGAGAAGGACAGGCAAGATTTTTTCCATCATCTCCCTGGAAAATATCTCTCAGATCCAATCAGAGCTGGAATGATAAATACCAAAGACTTCTGTTGAGCCATTTGATCTATGAACGACTACTAATTCTGGATTCCACATGTTTGTCGGGTTTATTTGTCCAGTGTTAAGGGGCGAGGCGTGAGCAGACCTTTATGGTGTATTCCACGGGATCACAAACATCAGAGGAACTTCAGTAACTAAAATATAAAGCTCTGCTAAAGCTAACGATCAAGATTTTGTCTGTGATGTAATTTCCAGCTCCGACATCTGACTTGCAAGGTAAACATAAAGCACCATTACACACGAGCTAGCATTTTCCCCTCGTTTCCAGTCTTTATGTTAAGCTAAGCTAACTGGCTGCTGACGGTAGCCTTCACATAGGGAAAGTTGGTGTAATCTTCTCCTCTAACTCTCAGCATCTCTTCATAATGCAAGGAAACAACTTAAAAAACACAAAAAGCAGCTGAAAGGAGGACCAGAGGCGTACCAAGCTGCCCCTCGTCCTCACGCGAGTTGCTCTTGGCTTCAGCGCCGCCGTCCTCTGCAGACGTCTCCTCTGGGGGATAAATGTCAGTGTCGGTCAGAACACAGGGCTCGTTCAGCCCTGAATCCAGCACTAATCTGACACACTTTCCTCAGGTTTGCTCGACTAAATCAACACGTCCTGACCTTCCCGGGACGGGTACACTTGTAGTATTTCTCATGTTAGCGCACTCTGGAGCTGTTTAACATATCAA
>KV751350.1:3550195-3578457 GCA_001698575.1 Mola mola | reverse complement strand
ACTCTCAGGATTTGTGATCAAAGCTTGTTTGAGCTACTGTGCCTAATTCTTATACGCACAGAGAGCCTTTATTTTTCCATGTGAGTCCAGGATACTTGGCTCTTACTGCACTTTCCTATTGTGAAAACATAGCTATGTCACCACCAGGCGGTGAACATGACGCACATCAGCAGGTTTTAAGCATACAGGAAGCAAATATAAACCAAGGCACGTTAGCGTTGGAGGGCTGAAAATAACGAAAACTGAAGAAGAAACCCACCAAACCAAACATGGGAAAGCGATTTAAAATAACATTCACACAAACGTAAACAAGCTAAAGGAGGTGTGAATTTAAAACATTCTTCATAGCACAAAGGAGTGCAGGCGGGCGTACCAGCTGGCACCTCGTCATCACTGCGTTCGCACACAGATTTCAGCCCGTTTTCACCCAGCGCTGCTTCTTCCTCTGTGAATTATAGGCAAAGCGGAGGTGAAGCCGGAGGAGCCTTGTGATGTAAAATCTGCCACGGCTGCTGTTCATATCAGGTGAGAGGTGGAACTACAGAACCTTGGTCACATGTACCACACAGTCAGGTATCAAGATGGGTCTCTGGGGCTGGACCACATTTAATCTAGCTTGTTAACTCTGCAAGAGAAGTTGTTTGTGATAGACAATCTGAGTATTTTTGATATTTGTGGTGTAATTTCATTTAGTTTTTACAGAAGCATTATAGCCCTAAAAATCTGTGCAACCAAGCTAAAAGGATAAATAAGCCAATGAGCATTAATACTTGAGCAAAGTGTTGAGATTGTGTCAGAAACAATTAAAACTAATCATATTTATGATATGATTTTTATTTTAAATTGATTTAAAGGGAATTATAGGAATAATGGTCTCAACTGAGGACCCTTTGGAGCCACCACCTGTTCTGACTTAACGATAATTATTATTTCAATTATCTGATTAAACATCGGAGACGACTGAATTCTTCCTGAGTGTTAAATAAATTAATTGTAATCAGTTTCATGAATATAAACAAAATCGACCTCTGATCAAGTTTCAAATTTTCTACGCTATGTGTTAAAGTCTTGACGTACACAAGCTTGTATATTTTTGTCAAACGGGCCAATATTTGATGTATTATTTTAATATTTTCATTGATTCAAGTTTGATGCTGGTTTGAGGAGTGCGATGGATTTGGTTACCACTCAACTGGAGACACACAAAAATTGATATGACGATATATACAACAGTAACATTCATTTGGCAGGAGAGCTGAGAGAAGTAAAGCCAAAACATCTCGATCACCACCTGGTGGCTGGCTGCGGTATAGCTCATACACACCTCCCTCCCCCACAATGTTAGTAGAGTAATTTTTTCCCTGATCACTTTGGTTTTAATCAATTTTTGATGCCATAAAAAGAAGCTGAAACATCACTGGCACAGGATGTCAGAGCACATGTTTTTGTACAGCGGCAGGAAGTGGAGACGTGTTGGCCATCTTTTTTATGTTTCCTCCAACTCTCGAGGGAAATATCTGGGTCTTTAACATAAACATCTGCTATCCAGAAATAGCCAAAGGATCTGAAAACCATAAGTAACCATTTCCTGTGAGCTACCCAGTAAGCTATGCTAATACTACAAATACTACACTTTCCAAAGTCACAGTTTCCACTGAAGTACTCAAACAGATCCCAGATACTCACTCGGTGTGTCGCCGTTGATAAACGTGCTGTTTACCTCCACGGACGGAGCTGACTCTGTGTGCTGCTTCCTGTTTGTGCACGACATGATGGGAAATGGGGAGAACGACTCCACTAATGAGGGCTGCAAACTGGGGAAAGCCAGGCTACGTACTAACTGGTTAATTGGGACGAGAGGGAAGAAACTGAGAGTGATTAGCAGCTAGGTGCCGAACCAACCCGTCAGAGCAGCCATTGTTTGTTTTACGCTCTCTGCTGCTGACAAACAGGACAACGACCTTCAGAAGTTGCTGATTTGTGTTGTGGCATTAAGAGGCCGATTGTTCTGCATCGGATGGAGATGGCTCGTTCTGAGGGGCACTGACCCAGACGCCCGGATTACAGTCAGTCATGCATGTCTTGTATCCGTTATGTAAAGCTGGATTAAAACACAGCACAGCCTCATCTCCAGATCCTTACAGAGGACTACGCTGACTTTTAGGAAACTAGACAGGGGAAATTAAACCCTACACTTGGAGGTAAATTATCAACATATTTGTGGATTAACCTGTAGGGCCACAAGTTTACCTGCGACTCAACCAGGTCAAATTATTTTCATCAATACGAAGTGTAAAATCAGTGATAACTGTTTGGAACTCAATACAAAGTAATATCAGAAAGTGCTACAGTTACATTTATTTTAGATTTAAGATGAAATTATGGCTAAGAAACTGTGTTCTTATCACACATAAACACTGACAATCTACATTCTTGTCGTTGTGATTTAATTATTGATTTAATAAAAGAAAACAAAGACCGTTGGTGAAGGTACGTACAGTACATTAAAGATGCACCAATATATATCGGCTCGATATCAACATCAGCTGAGACGGACGTTGTTGACTGGTATCTGTGTTTTAGAGAAAAGGTGGCATTCACCGATACCAGCATCCCAAAATAATCTATTTCCCCTAAATTGAAAATAACAGAATGTCTTTGTTCTAAAATCAAACATGGAGGACAAAAACAAATGCTGTATACAGGTTATGTCACAGACATTGGAATTAAACCAGTTGATCTTTAAAGTTTCAGTCTGTTTTCGGCTGATTTGAGCTAATGAGAAGCTTTGCCAACACCAGTTAGTTAATGAGTTGTCGCCATGGAAACCGACCGTCCAGCTAACAATACGTGTTTATGGTTTGGAAACATGACGTAACGCATCTTCCTCAAAGCTCTCTGAATGAGAGGTGCTGGTCGACCCACCGTGACATAACGACAGGAAGATAATAGATGATCTCATCTGTGTTATGTCACCCTGGAGAGAAAACCTGAGCACGCCAGCGAAACACGACGTCATCGGGAAGGTGCGGCCAATCGAACGTGCCGTGCGTTTCTCTGACCTTTCATCTTGGCGACTCCGGGGCTCCTGTGTCCCACCTGGACGCCGTTCTCCTGGTGGCGCTGCTCGCTGAGGGTCATGTTGGCCAGCGAGGAGCTCATGGCGTCTCCAGAGCTGTAGCTGTTGGAGGCGTCGTTCATGTAGTCCATTGCCGGTCGCAGGTCAGGCTGCAGGAGTGGAACAGACGGAGGACAGGGCGCGTCACATGACCGGTTTACCACATATATGAGCAGTTATTAATATGACACGCTGAGGGGGCTGACCAGGAAGTCTGGCTTTAGATATATTTAGATTAAATACAATGACGAGCGTACTTCGTGCACACGTTGCAACCGGTCTGTCACCGCTAAACATAAACAAGCGACAAGTAGCTATTTATACATGCCGACGTTGGCCTCGTGTTACAGTCCGGCGGACAAAAATAGTCCCTTCTGCTCATGTGCACGCCGGCCCGATAAGCTGCACTTCCTGAACAAGCGCCTCAGAACATGAGCAGTGCTGGTGTTTCCTGTGCCGCCATGTTCCAGCACGAGGCGCGAAAATTTAAGAGGCCAATGTCGGAGCGAGGCCAGACGTACACAATCAGCCAGCTGTGTGACCACAGAGATGATTACGTATCTGATTAAAGGCCGGTTATATCAGCAGTTTTCAGTTGGAATCACACACACACACACACACACACACACACACACACACACACACACACACACACTGCTCTTTCCGTGTGTGTGTCCGATGATGTAGATTTGTCAGCTTCTGATGTTTATTTTTAACCTCATGCCCACTTCAGCACATGAACACGAGCCGGTTTAATCTCCCTGAGGTCCAGCTGACAGCCTGCAGCGACCCCAGGGGCCGTTTATGTGGTAGATTATAGATTATCAGTGGTCAACGTTATGGAAACAAATCAGTATCGATTAAACACAAGTAGGGGAGATAATCACGGACTGGCTTTTTTGTTTCTGTGAACTCAGGTAAAGTTTGGAGATACTTTACTGAAGTATTTCCATTTTACGTTACTTTATACTAAATTTGAGGGGGTTGATATTTTTACTTTAATATTGTATTTCTGACACATACAGAATACACATAAACCCCGCCTCCTCCATGTTAGCAGATGGGACTTGGGCCAAACTGAGAACTAAAGTCCACATCAGAAGAGATTTTCTAAAAGACGGTTTCTCTCATTTTGGGTCGATCTTATCACGTTCATGTATATCCAAGGGATCATTTCTCTGATCAGCTTGGCTTTAATGAGTTTTATGATGAGAAAACGGGGTCAAAGGTCATGACTGACAGCATGTTCGCCAGTGTGTCGGGTGGGAACTTGAAACCGCGGCTCCATCGCCTGATCGATACTGACCAGACCTGGATATTTTAGCTTTAGTTTTGTGCAATGGGAGGAAGTGGGGGCACATCGGCCAACGTTATTTATGTCAGTGATTACAATTCTTTGTCAGTTGCAAAAATCTCTAAATAAATCTCTGAAGTCACATAGGAATTTAATGTACTTTACTTCCATTTTTACATGAACTTTACAGTTATACTCCACTACATTTTGAGAGAAATGTTAAAGTACTTGGTGAACTACATTTATCTGGCAACTGTACTTTTTACTACTTTTTAATGAAATAATGATGTATGATATAAGAATAAAGTGGGAACTGACTGAAATTAATCAAATCATTAATTAAAATAACCAACATTTTCCTGCTGCAACATTAAGACATGATTTTACTACATTTGTAATTATAATGAAAATATTATGAAAAGGTACTTTAATACTGATGTGTACTTTAACACTTTTACTTGCAGTACATGTAAATAAGTACTTTAGTACTTAGTACTTTGGTGCTTCTGTCGAGGATCTGAGCACTCTTCCACCACACAGTCGCCTCGTTACAGCCACCGATGCCTGAACTGTTGCCGTGGTTACTCCAGCCAATAAAACCTGGTGTGCAGACACCCTGAGCTCAGCTATGTGACCTTCTCCCTTTGTGAGCTTCACACCTCCTGACCTCGGATGTTCAAACAGCGCTTTACATTCAGCACACAGACAGCATCAACGGGAGAAAGTGGCGACCAGATGAGGTCAGAAAACATGTAAAAACCCGGAAAGACGCGGCCTGAAGGCCTCCGTAATCAGTTCTGACGTGATATGCTGACACAATTTGACATTTTTTCTTTCACATTAATAATTCCAATTAGTTTCTGTGTTCTCATTCAGAAATTATGCTTCACATAGAGCGTCTTTTCATGTGCCACAGCGCTCAACTGTCGTCCAGAAAATGTTAAAACACATGAATGAGCCTCGTTGTACAGCTGACATGCTCCTTTATTATAAACACACACTGTAGTTTGTTTTGACTCAACACACACACACACTGTTCTTTAGTACAGCACCAACTGCAGATTAATCCCCAACTGAAACCTACTGCTACTATAGTATGGAAGCCCATTTCTGCCAATATAAAGGAAACAAAGGTTTTATAATGAAAGTCATTAAAATGAGAAACATTCTCAAGAAAATTTGAAACGTTTCCCAATATTTGGACTTAAATAATGACTGATTATCTCATAGAATTGACAGCATGTCAAAACAATTTGAAACCTTCCAAGTATTTTGACTTAAAGGAGAATTCTGGTATTTTTCAACCTAAGCCCTATTCCCTGGTCTTTTAGGCTGTGAAATTTCACAAAATACATATATATACTGTACATATATGTATATTTTTTTCAATTATTCCACCTTTAATTACTTGAGTTCAATCGCTCGGACCATTTAGCTCGACGCAGCTTTACAAAGTGAAGGAGTTGGACAAATCAAGATGGAAATTGCTGTTTGTTATTGCAATTTTATGGTCAGATAGAGTAGAAAATTTCAAATTTTCATTGATGTTTTTTGTAAAATTTTACAGCCTTAATGGCTGAGTTCAAAAAAACAACAGTTTTCCTTTGAGATTTCAAAATAATAAGTTTGTCATTTATTTAGATTTATTTTATTAACCTTTTTTATCACATTAGTGAAAACTTGGCTTTCATTCATTAGCTTATTTCTGTTTCAAAAAATCTTAGCAAGCAGCGAGTCACATATAAATTGGGATAACGTCAATGTCGACAAAGTTAGCAGTTGTTAATGCAAAAATTATTTCTCATTCTTTTTTTTTTGTTCCAAGTTCTCAAGTTCACTTACAACAACCTGCACAGCTGCATCGATCTCTTCCGCACTTTGTGTTTCCTTGTCTTTAGGAATTTTGTTGGCGCTGGTACAGGAACAGAACATCCCCATTATTAGTCCTCTCCACAAAGCCCTGATTGGCTCTGCTGCTCTTCCAAATGGTGGAAACAGCCACCGATTAGCAAGGAAGCAGGCCTCATGGCTGCGGTGCTGAAATAATCAGAGCTGCAGGCCGTGGACCAGAAGGTCTGGAAGCAGGCCGAGAGGACCGAGAGACACGTTGTGGGTTTTGGTCTTTGGTTTATTGATGGTAAAGGAAAACATAGCCCATAATTATCTTTAAAAGCGCACAAAATGAGGGTTTTATAAACGGAGGACTGGTTTGTGGGTGCCATTCAGACTCTCATGAATAGGACGCTCGTAAACAGCTCCCGGGACAAAACCGCCATTGTAGCGTTACACATGACAGAATCCAAACAAGACGAGAGCTGCAGCAGCGCCAATGTCGGCTCTGCATCGGTGAACTCAGACGGTCGCAGAGCAAACGAAGTGCAGGCCGACAGGATCCCCGAGCTGATCATCATGTGTGCAGAGGGACGGCTCGTTACTCCTCCCAGTCACATTACAGCAGACAGGCGAGACATGTAAACACGACGGGTGTGTTTATTCCTGTCGACACACCCTCCCTGTCTCACTCACTGACTGTGGGGGGGGCCGGCCCGGACCCTCCAGCACACATTTCACTGGTGACAGCGGGGAAAGAAGGCTCTGCTGAGGGAGCTCGCTCCTCTTCTTCAGGGGCATGTGAAAATGTACTCTTGGCACCGGACTCGGCCTCCTGAGCTGAGAAGCGGCCCTGCAAGGAGCTCAGACAACAGTGGTGTTGACACAGCTCCAGGAACAGCACTGACACACGCAGGCCAACACAACAAAGTGTTGAGCTGATTTTTACATGTAAATATCTGTCCAGAAAGTGGAGTTTAAATATCCTGTTTTACTCCACACGAGATCTGTGTCAAACAGTAACCAGTTATCTCAGCTTGGGCTTGAGTCAACAAACCTCCAGGGGGAAACTTGGTGTCGAAACCAGAGGTTTGGTGTGTGAAAGGGGTGCACATTTATAACCATTAAGGCTCAGAGTGGATTCAAACTGTGTGTTGGTACTTGACCCATTTTAGGGACTGAAAATCAGGATATTCTGGACTGTGCTGCTTTATTACAAAATCCCTCTTGTTACTGAAGAACAGCTGTAAAACAGGTTTTCATACAGAGATTGTGAACTCTGAGAAGTTCTCAGAGGTCACAGTTTTGTTAAACCTGATGTCGACGGCTGCATTGTGATTCGTCTGGGACAAGTTTTTTTTCTGTCCTCAGTGTGGCTTCATCTTCCACCGGAAACACTTCAGATTCAGCAATTCAAACAATGTCAACTTCCAAACCTGCACTGTTACAGCTGTTCCAATATTTGTCTTTAGCTATTTATATCCATATTAATAATTATTTGTCAGTAATCTAACTTCTTTCATTTTGCACAGCTGTAACAGCTTTTGAAATGAGAGGACTGACTGTCTGGAGGAGGGGGAGGTTACCATGCTGGAACAAACAAGACCCCTGAAAATGTCACTGAGAGCCCTCAAAAATCTTTAAATTCTCAAGTGTGTTCATCTCCAAGGCAGGACAGAGGGTATAGCAGCACATTCGAGAAGAGGAATTTGACAAATTTCTATAAAGTCTGATTGTTTCCGTGCTCGCTGGCCGTGTCTGTCTGATGCTGTGCTCCGTCCTGCCGGCTCAGCTGAAGGACGAGGATGCTGCTCTCATGCTCGGCTGCATCCGTATCTCTGACCTACTTTAGCTCATCGCTCCCTCTCTTTGTGTTCTCCCCTCTGGCAGCCGCAGAGACTGACTCTACCTCTGTCATCGCAGGGCCGGAGCTGGAGCCCGTGTCCATTCTCGCCCCTCCATCTTAAAGTGCTGCCGGGGGAGCAACCTGCAGGTGTTTTGTGGCTGCGCAGCCCGGCCGTCCCAGTTTGCACCTCTGTTCTCATACCTGCAGAATGTCGACAGGCCTCAGACAGGAAGGAGGGTGCGAGAAGAGGTAGCAGGGCATGGCTAAAAGGAGGCGTCTGTTATATAACCAAAGCAGGACGCTAAGCACATTTCAAGACGCAGCTCGACATCGAGTAATCAGACGCTCCAGTTACAAGGTGATCCAACACACACTCACACACACACACTCGGCCTGCCAATTAACTGCAGTCAAGAATGCGGTTAAAGTCCTAAACGTGACCACGGTGCAGCCGGAAACATTCTGGTCTTTTTCTCAACAAGAAGCACCTGCAGCGAAACATGACTTCCCTACAACTCGTTTTATCACCATCACCTCTTTTGTTTGGTCAAAACAAACAAACAAACATGTTTTTGGTTCACACTCATCAAAATTCAAGCAAAGCAGCAAATCTTCACATGCGTGAAGCTGGAAGATAACTGATCAATCAGCTAGTTGTGGCGGCTCTGTGGCAGATACTGCGTGTGTGTCAATAAGCAGAAAATCTGTTGAATGTAAGTAAAAATGCTCAACTGGTGAGAAGTAACTTGGAAGACGTTTAGTTTGCCAGCCTCAGCCCAGCGGACAGCTGCGTCCAACACCAGGTTGTTGGATGTGGTCGCGTTTGGACTTGAGCTTCGCTTCCTGCTAAGTCGAGCGCTTCAGTGCCTACATGTTTCATAACCACAAATGAAACTCGGAGGAACAAATGTTGCAATGGAACTTTGCAGTTTTGGATTCTCTTCAACTGCTTGATGAAATCCTGTAAATTTCTAAAAAATCTGTTTTGGTTTTATTGAAAAAATTCAAATGTGTTTTTAAAATCCAGAGTATTAAACCATGTGTCTCTTGTTAAAATGACTGATTTTAGGCAGATTAGTTGGAGCTCATTATTGTGAGAAAAACGAAAGGTTTGATTGATTCTTTGTTCTATACAAATGACATCTTCTGCACATCTGTCTGTCCCAGGAAGAAGATTCTCCTCTGTGGTTCTTCCTCAGGTTTTCCTCACCCGGTTCGAGGGTCTGAGGGCAGAGGGTGTCACATCTGTACAGTTTGTCATAACCCAGTGAGACATTGTGTAATTTGTGATTTTGGGCTATTTGGTTTGATTTGATTGGTCTTCAGTTATTGATTACCACCAACGCGTATCTGCTCCAAACTGAGCCTCAAACAAACTCAACAAACTCAAAACGCCATAAAAATGTTTAATTTCATTAAAAATACAAAGTGTAAAATAGGTGAGAACTACAAACAGAAGTAGAAACCAAACCACAGTGCAGACGCTGCTAACTCTAACTAATCCTAATTTCTATAATTTGTTTACTGAGCTTGTTATACCAAAAGATGCTAAATTTAAGCACCAACAGTTAACCTGCTTAAATGCTATTTATTCAACAATTACACACATACAGTAACTAAGCTAGCTTCCGATTTGCCCAGTGGTCACTAACGGTACTGCAATAAAAACTCTCATCCAGCCACACGAGGAAACCCTTTAGCTCAGGCTTCCTAAACATACGGGACATTGTCCAGGGCCAGCCATGGCAGCAGATGCAAAACATTGGAGGTACGTGGACATCCACGAATCCTACATGTACACCATTGGAAGGAAAAATGTAGGTAACCAGGACGCAGACTCTTGCCTTTTTGTGGACTTTAATAATTTTTTCTTATAGCCCCAGTCCCCTTGCATCTCATGCAGACATTTAGACACAAAAAAACATGTGGTTGGGCCCAAGATTTTAGGTTTCACACCTGAAGTTTATGTCTCGGGTGAAATTAGGGTGTGTGACCCACCGGTCAAGCCCGACCTCCACCCTTCCTGGGATGCTACAAACTACATTGCACTGCACTTTTGCTCAAATGCTATTGTTCCACGAACTCTATTGCAAAGTGGTAGCTGCGACCTGACTTATTGCAACTTTTGACATCATTTGGCTCCTGCTTTACTTTAGCTAAATGCGGCCTTGACATACAAACACATGTGGAGGAGCAAGATACAAAAAATTCCCAGAAATAATCCGAGACAGAGCAAGACACAGCCCAAGCTGAACTAAGACGAGGTGAAGACAAACCTAAAAGAGGAAGTACTTTTGTCGTTGTGAGACTGAACTCTGCGCTGGACTGGACGGGAGGGGCAGTTAGTGGGGCGTGGCTACTCATGACGAAATGTAACTGCAGGTCAATAGCAGGTTTCAACCTGTAGAGGGCAGTCAGTCTGCATATTCATAACACACTGTGTAGAATTGAAATATTTTGCACTCAGACTGTGGGCGACATGAGAGATCCCCGACAGTGAAGCCAAAGCCTCTCCATCGCCCCCTGGTGGCTGGCTCCACTATAAGACCTAACATTTGCCTCATCCATATGTCGGGGAGGACTAAATCCAAGTAAATTTTTCCCAAAGATGTTTTTTGTCACTTTACGTATTTCTTGTTACGCACAAGTATGTTGAAGTATTCATTTTTATCATCAGTTTGGTTTTAATTGGTCACTTGATGCTATAAAAACATGATTGAAAGCTGAGCGCTGCTCGCGACTGGGTGGGCGGGCGTCAATACAACTGCCCCACTTAACGGTCGCTACTGCGCAGACTCCGAATGATGTTACCAGTGTGACGTGGCAGTGCTCGTATCCTCAACATTTTGGCGTTATTGTTGCACTGTTGGACATGCTTGTCCATCTTTCTTTACGTCAGAGGACTAAAAGGTCGAGATTTGGACCTGAATCCCTCAACAATACTAGTTTGGTGATTTTGTATTGACATTTTTCACAGGATTTTCAGAAAATGACCTATATTGTGATATGAAATTACCCATATCGCTACAGAAGATTTTGCCCTCCATGAGACTCGACGCCATGATGACAGGCTGGCGCAGCCGGCGAGCGGTTCTGTGGGCCTAAAAGATGGCTGCGACCCCGTGCACTCCCTCCTGGATTCTCTCTCTGTGACGTCAGTCTGTAAAAGCCTTCTGAGAAACTACAGCCACTGAAAACATGAAGACATTTCTTTGTTTTTTTAATAAAAGGACGTGAACACATCCTTTAATTTGACCTCCAGCCGCTCTGGGGCAGGGAGGGATCGCGTCACCTGTCCCTGTGCATCAGCTCAGCCAGCACGCTGCAGGGACTTGCACAAAGCTGCCGTCTGGGCCAAACGTTGCCAAAACGACTCTGAAATGTCTGTCATTCCTTTCCTGATCATCTGGGAATGGCTTCCAGCTGCAGCTGCACAACACAACACGCCCGCTTCCCTCCAGTGCTGCAGAGAACAATCGGGTGGAAGCACTCGGGCTCTGGGAAGGTGTGTCGAGAGATCCAGGTGAGAGAATCTCCACATCCTGTGGATCAGATCCTGGATCGGATCCTGGATCACGAGGAGCCCGTATGTGACAGATTAGCAGCCTGGCTGGCCAGATGAAAAATGGGCTTGGCATTTGCGCACAGGCGCCGCATCACCGCGGTTCCCAGCGCAGCGCAAGAATGTGCACGCACAGCGGGCACGCGTGTGGATGAATGCTTGCTGTTTAGACTCGGATGCAGGATTTGCAGCATAAATGAGTGTTGCACACACGCACGCACAGCGATGCGGGAACCCGTTCAGGTCCTTCAGATGCAGGACAGAAGCGAAAGATCCATAACGGGAGGAGATGAAAAAAAACAGATCCACCTTCACAAGCGCGCACAAAGAAAACAAGTGCCCAGTGAGTCAATATCACGCACGGAACACGGCACCATTGTCCTCCCGGGAGGCTTTAATAACCAGATTAGAAACATTCTGACGGATTAGACTTGTTACCGCGCGCAGACGACAAGCTCCGCGTGCGTGAGGGGGAGCCGGACCTGCTCCTGAGGAGGAGGAGGAGGAGGAGGAGAGGGAGGATGGAGACATTTTGGTTTGGCTCCGTCGCCGGGAACGAGGCGGACGAACGCGCATTAAACGCCGTGTTCGTGCGGAGGCGCCGGTGCAAAAAAAAAAACCCCGTTTGTCCGCGCATCGATCTGCGAGCACTGCGAGCAACAAATAAATAACAATAAAAAACAATACACGAATTCAGCCGCGGAGCGATGAACGCTGACATATGATGCAGTGAGGGAAAAATGCATTTGATCCATGTGCCTGATGTTCCGCGCACGGAGGCCGAACCTTTCCCACCTCATGCAAAACATATTAGGTGACGGCAAGAATGTCGATGCAGCTCCGCGGTCGCGAAGAGGTCGAACGAGTGAGAAAACAGATTAATGTGGGTGTTTTTCTTACCTGAGTGCAGACAGCGGCGTCGTGTCCGTCAGCGGCAGTCGCAGAGCTCCTCCTCGCAGTGCGGCGGCGGGCCGCGGCGGGGCGCTGTGGGCCCTGACGGGCAGACTGCCGGTGTTCTCTTCAGGTTTTCTGCGAGTTTATAAGTAATGCACACTTTTTAACGTCCTCACGAATCAATCAGAGTTATAGAACCTCGCAAACAAAGGCAAACCCTCGACAGATAAATGAGTGTGGTGGCCGAGAGAGCTGAACGCGCTGCAGCTTCACAAGACACATGAAAGTGGACAAAACGCCGTCAAATGAAGAATATATGAAACATCTGGATGATCCTGGCAAAGTCCTGCATTTTGTCAGAGAGAGACAGGCTGACTGTGTCCGGACCCCAGTTTTGGACTGCGAGACTGTTACAGTGACATATCTGCACACTTCCATCCTTTTCCTCTTGGCGTATTCATTTTATTTATCATTTATTGTGTTTTTTCCCCTATCATTGCTAATTCCAAATGATTTTGAATAACAGATGTACCACGTCTTATATGTCAAGTATATATATTTTTTGAATAAAACAGTACTCACGTGGCTAATAAATCAATCCAAATAAAATAAACATAAAAACATCTTAACACGTTTGTTTCACACGCAGTAGAGAAACCTGCTGTAGGTGGCACGTTGATGTTTCTTGGGGACACTTTAAAGTGACGGACGCGCTATTTTTGCGAACATTTCTGACTTTATAAGTTAATAAAAGTCGGAAAAATAAATCAAAATGTTAGTTTTGAGTGTTGGTTGATACAATGATGATGGATCGGTACGGTTTGGATTAACTCACCTGCCACCGGTTCCGTTCGCGGTGCGCTGAGCTCTCTCGGCCACCGTAACAACAACAACGAGTCCGCACCAAGTAACCCAAAATTCCACACGAAGACAATAATAAACAATGAATCATACAGATAATATACATGAAGATAATGTCAGTAAATGATTAAATGGTCGTTGACCCCCAGAATAATACAAAAATAGATAAATAAAATGACTCACGGACGAGAGGCGGGACGTAAACAAAATGGCGTCCTTCTCGGCAGAGCGGTGATGTTAGCTAGCTTGGTTAGCTAAAATTAGCTTAGCAAGAGGTTAAATCCTTGAGTATTTACATTTCAGTTATTTTTCTTTTGTCGGCAGTATACATCTATTTGTTTTTTTGTGTTCTGCTCTTTGTTGAAAATGTGAAATAAAATGACATTTTGGGTTTTTATTTGTTTATCAGCAAGCCTCGTTAGCTAGCCGCTTGACCATTAGTGAATGCACGCTAGGATGCGGTTGAATTGGGAATTCATAAGGGAATTAAGTTTAAAGTTATCACATTTTAAATATCTGCATGTGTAGTTAAGTACATTCTGTGATAAAACTTCAATGACGAGCAGAATATTATTTTTAAAAAATTTAAAAGTAACTTCTTATTATGCTATTTAAAAAAAACATCCATTCAACAGTTTCACACTACATACATCTAAGTTAAATACAGGCAATGTTAAAGTTAACTGCAAATAAAATTGTGAAAGGAAGGCTAAATACAAAGAAAGTAAAAGATAACGTTTTAAGTCTGCCAAACAAAATAAATTCAGCATCATCTAAATTCAGGTCATCATACTTCTACTGTCAACATTTCTATATAAGTGGAGGTGAAAGTGTGCAGGTCGAATGTTGGCGCATGGGGCCGGGGAGGCCCCAGGGCACCACAGTGCATCCCTGTGTCCCTCCTCCCTCCTCTCTCCTCTCTCCTCTCGCTGTCACACCCAGTCGAGGAACCGCTGGCAGTCAGATCTGTTAGAGCTGTGATGTGCTGGCAAGATTTGTCTATTTTTGGCTTCTTTCTTTTCCTTCCTGCTGGAAATCTGCCCAGTGCAGCAGCAGCCACGAGCTGTGAGGCAAAGGATGATGGGATTTGACCCGCGGTGGTGCCGCGGGATCCTTCTCAGGATGAAAATCGGCCTTTACATGCCCAACACATCCTCGTGCGATCAGCGTGCCATTTACTTGCAGGAGACACCGCACTGACTCGCTACAGGAAGTTGAACTGGGGTTTTTCATATAGGGGAAGTTACAGCCAGCAGCCGGTTAGCTTAGCACAAAGACCAGAAACAGCGTGAAAATTTGTGTACCAAGCTCACTTCTTAACAAGATTTACTTATCCAGCTTTATCTGTCCGCTGTAAATCAAACAAGATCAGTGCTAAGCTCTAATTGGCTAGTTAGCTTAGCACAAAGACTAGAAACTGAGAGATCCAGCTAACCTTTCAGCTAGTTGTCTCTTTTCCTAATTGGTCAAACTAAATCAGCAACTAAGCTGTAGCTAGGTGACAATTAGCTTAGCACAAAGACTGGAAACTGCATCTTTGCAAAGGCGACAAACCTGGCAACATCAATGTAAAAGCAGTCTTCTTTATTCTTTATTGAACAAAATGAGTATGTTTCGATTGTATCAGGCCGCAGCCATCTTAGCTGGTTAGCACAACTTAGCTGGCTTGCAAAAGCTGAAATCAGGGCAAACAGCTAACTTGTCCGACAGAAGCAGCAGCCCTAAATCTTACTAAAACCACGTGTTATCTAATAAGTACTGTAGAGGACGAGGGCACATTTGAAAAAAATGATTCTGAGGAAAAAGTCAGAATTGTGTGAATAAGGTCAGGATGAGTTGCGTTGATCCTTCGTAGAAACTACGATGATAACATTATTCTTGAAAAGACGTCCTGGAAACATTTGTCCAGTCCAATAAGCTACAAAATGTGCCATTTTTACGAGACAGTTTACGTCAGGTTAATGTGCTCCAGAAGGTAAGCAAAGATAGGCCAGCTGTTCCCAGTCTTTATGCTAAACTAAGCTAGCTAAATGTTCGCCAAAGCCTCATTTTGCTGTACAAACACGACGGTGGTGTCGATCTTTCCTGATTTGCTTGATTGCATGATGGTGTAAATATGTTTTATGTTCCCAAACATCTGAAAAGAGATTGTTTAAAGCCTGGGAATATGCAAAGTCGTGTGTTGGGTAATTTATTCAAGGACGGCACGAAAATGTGCACACGGATGCCAAACACGTAAAAAACAAATCTACTTAAAGAGCTTTTTGAACCCTGTGAGAAATTCAGCAACGATGGATTATTTTCACATGTGGTGAATGACCTCAGTAGTTCATTCAGCGCTGCTGAAATGCGAGTTTGTGCAGACTGAAGTGAACGTTGAGTCCTCTGACTGGTTTAGATGTGATGTCACCAGTTTGTGAGAGAATAAAACAGGATTCACTCTCAATTCTCCAAGTTCTTCAAGTGATCCAGAAACCTCAGTGGCCTGTGAGATTCCTGCACGATATCTGTGGTTTAAAGGGACATTCCAGTATTTTCTGGCTGCCTGTCTGTACAGGTTTATCCCCGCAGTGAATATAAAGGTGCAGAACGAGCACTGCGGCCACTGTTTGAGGGATCGTGAGTGTTTAATTCAGTTCACATTGATTAATAAGTTCTCTGGGTGCCTGTTCAATTTTCTGGAAACTTCTCTAAAAACATAAATCCTGACCATGTGCTCTCATCGTGCTAAGATAAAATAAGAGGTTGTGTTTAACCAAACCAGGCTGTGAAATTGTGTTAATTCCACACCCCCACACCACAGAGATGATTACGTATCTGATTAAAGACCGGTTATATCAGCAGTTTTCAGTTGGGCACGCGCGCGCACACACACACACACACACACACACCTCACACAAAAATTCCACACACACACACACACACACACACACACACCTCACACAAAAATGAAGCTCATCTAGTCTCCAGAAGCCCCAAATGGATTAAAAAAAAAGGCTATTTAAACTGTTTTGCTCATTACTTAACTTGTTTGTGCTTCATGGAAGCAGCGAATTTTACTTTAAAAAATGGTTTAAATAAGATGGAGCCATTTTTATGGTAACATATTAAAAACACATGAATGAGCGACAGGTTCCTTCGTCATCATGAACACACACTTCAGTTTACTCATTCAATCCCTGCTGCTGCAAACACGCAGCAAATGTGGATTAATCCGCCACTGAAAATAGTCCCCAACCAACGCGCCGTTTGGTTATAAAGTCAAATTTGTGCTTCAGTACCTTTTGGCCACTAGAGGGAGACACTGCGGCATCAACAGCCTCCTCTTCCTCAGACAGAACAAACTTCAATTTGTGGTGCAGTTTGTAAAAACTAACAGAACACTGCATCCTTAGAGCCATTTTAAGTAATAAACTACTACAAAAAAATAAAAAATGGGGATTTACTACAGAGGAAGCATCAGCTTTATAAAAAGAGATACACAAAAATTGATGGTTTAAATATTTTAAAACAGATTTCAGTCTCCATTAAACACCCCTTTCTCTCCGTGCATCTGCGTTTTTTAGGTAAATATTACATGAAAATTCTGCAAGTGTGTAGGATATCCACAATGACGTCATCGGGACGTGGTAGGGTGTGTTCTGTCCTCGCATCAGTCATGGAAGACGCAGGAGGGAAACATATGTATTCTGTACATAAATAGAATTTAAATAAGATAAAGATGTATAAAAACTGAACTGGTTTCCAGTCTGACTGCTGTGGAGCCAATCAGAGGGAGGGAACCAGTAGCAGTGATATGCTGCACATTGCCCCCTGGTGGCCAATTATCACAACAACAAGCACCTAATTGAAGGACTTCTTAGTTTTGACCAGTGTTTTTTGACATTGAAACTTCACTTTCATCAAAAACAATACATGAAAAAATATTTAGCATATCTCAGACAACCAGATATTTGTATATTTGTTCATATCGTTTTCAGTGTTGGCACAAAATAGAAGCAAAAAGCAGTTAAGACCCACAGACCTCAATAACTCACCAAAGAAACACACAGAAAAAGACATAAAACGGTGACAAATAACATGGAAAATAAAAACTAAAAAAATTTAAAAATAAATAAATACGTTCATTGGATAGAAAAGTGAGAAATATTTAAAATTAGATCAAAAATAGCAGAGAACATTGAATGAAACGGCAGCATGTTGCATCACTTTGGGTCACTATTTTATTTCTTAAACCAGCCAGAGGGACCTTAAAGGTAATTAAAAATAATCAGTAAGACATTTAAATATTCTCTGGAGCTTTTTTCTCTGCATGTTTACAGCTGCAGTCCTGTAGCTTTAATGGATATCCATCTATCCATCCGTCTGTAGGAAGTAAGAAAACAGCATTTCTGCACCAGCCTGACATCTAGTGGTCAGAATGTGACAATGCAGCTGGTGTGGGCCGATCAATGCTGCGTACGAACATGGGTGCAGGTGTCCCCATTCTTTTGGTTTATGTTTCTTGTGGTTCTGTTAAGGAGCAATGAACGATCTGTGAGGGTTTTTGACGAATGAACGATCCACATACACCCACCCAACATCTCCCTGTTCACCTGCGGTTCCTCTCAGATGAGCAATGTGATGGCTGCATGGAATCTACACACAAAGGGAAGTATATCTTTAACCTCAAACTACATACCCTATACCCGACCCTTTGTTTAGCACACCATGTACATTTAGAAGATCACATAAAGACAACACATAGATTTAGTTCATTTATATATTTAACCTTAATTTGCCATTTCTTTGATACTTTACATTGTAGGCAGGCCTCTTGAGTTACCTTGTAAAGGTATCTGATTTGTTTTTTGCTATTCACCTCCTGTTGGTCTGGCCTCACCTGGCGCTGGCTTCCTCTGGCAACCTGGCAAAGAGAGGGCATCTTATTTGGACTCAACTAAATAGCAGAGGGGGGAGAATGGACTATACCATCTCTTGGGAGAAGTCAGAGGGAGCACTGATTTGTGTGGTGGTAACATTTTGTATTTGTCAATATTACAATCCTTGTTTCAAAGTAAGTTAGCAATAAATGTCAAAATGAGTTAATTATTTTTGTTAAAAACTGATTTGTTAAAATGACACGTCCCCAGTCAGCCATAATCTAATGTATTTACCAATAATTACATCCCTCAGAGATCGTTTCGATTGACCTTATAGGCCTGTTGCTCTTACTGTGGTGCCAGAAGTTACTGTTTAACAAGAGCTGAGATAAAGTGCAAAGACAAACCATTTAGTTAAAGTATTGATCAAACTACTCACAAGGAAATGTAAACTTGGAAAATATCTGTGTACCATTGCGAGTGTGTGAGAGAGAGAGTGAACCTGTTCCTGCTACCTATAGGGGACCTTAACGAAACACTGACCTAGTTGGGATCAATAGTCCTGATGGGGACTGAAGACAGAATGTAGTTTCCTGACAAGGGCAGCTGTGCAAAGTGTAACTGTATAAAACACTACATAAAGTGTATGACATAAAACGTGAAAATCATGACAGAACTCCATGTTTGCAGAATCTCCTGAGATAAAATCAACATTTTTGCTGTTGTATCTACTTGAAATTCCCACGGTTGAGATTTTTTCAAACTATATTTTTATTCTTAAAGACCCCCCTGTGAGTCTGAAGTTTTCATCTCTTTTATTTTGAATTTAGTCATGACGACAGTTGCAAAACAAAACAAACATGAAAAGTTATGCCAGATAGATTCAAAGAAGTTTCATACGTCAGCGACTCATAACTTGAAAGAGGAGGAATCCTGCTGCTTTTAATGCTACACATTAGCATCAGAGTCCATTAACGATCCTAAAATTCTCACTTTTAGTAAATGCTGATGCTCTTTTATCAGCTAATGTTAGTATGAAGTCAAACTTATATTCTGAACATACATCATGTTCTCAACTGATGTTGTTTGAACTGAAACAAATTATTAATTAGCTTCTAACAGCAGCAATGAGCTGTTATTAAACATTAGACTGGAAGGGAAACAGTGAACTGTTGTTAACAAAATAGTGAGTCTAACTTTATCTGGACTGTTGATCTTCAGATCTGATTGGTTACTGAGTTTCCCCAACAGTAAAAGAGAGAAAACTAAAACTAGTATCATTCTTTTTTAAAATTAGCAATCAGGTTTAATTCAAAGGGAATGAAAACTAATTTTACATGAATTTTTAACTGTGAAATAACATGAAAATTGTTCAAATGCAGAAGATAATGCAACATTTCAACGGTAAAGACTGAAAAGATTTTAAACTGAATATTGTGAAAGAAATGAGAAAATAAATCATTTGGCATACAGGTGTTTACGTTATAATGTCCCAGAACAGTAAATATTCACACATCTACTACACTGATGCCTGGAAAATGAGTTTATTATCATTTATTAATCATTTACTGTCAATAAATAATTATGAACCATTGGTAAATCCTTAATATAACAGTCTTATTATTATAGTAGAATTTCATCATATCAAATCTCAAAATGTCCCAAATTTCTCTTGTAAAAGTGCAGCATCGCTTGTTTCTGCATCATGTGTGAATAAAGGTGGAATAATGTTTCTGATCGTTGACGGCTGCAGACAGGACAAGAAACCGTCTTTTCTTCTCATTAGCTCTCATTTCCTCCATGAACGTTTGGTGGTAATGGATAAACACGAGAGCGTCCAGCTGGGGGACGGACGTGACTTTGGTTCGAACAGTTAAACGCAGACGCAGTGACCTTCCATCCGTTGTGTTTTTGGAAAACTTCACCTTGCGGGTCAAAGAGCGAAGGCTGATTATGCAACAGAACTTCCTGAGTAAAGAACAACGCAGGCTTGGTTAAACACACTTGTTCTCGGCTCAGCGAGAGGCGACATCTGAAGCCCTTCCAGGGCGTTCAAAGCGTCCGGAGCGATTGTTTCTCTCCTCAAACAAACAGCGAGCACACGTGTGTTTGACGAAGGCACTTTCTGCGAGTATTACGCAACGTTTCACAGCGTGGCCTGAAGTCAGGCAGCTCGTTACCGGACAGATCTCGTATCTAAATCTCTCTGCTCACCATAATTCTCACGTGTTCACACAAAATATGAAGCAATTAAAAAAAAAAAAAAAAAAACCTGATTATATACAAAGTGGCTGCAAAACGAACTTGTATAATTTGTAATATTGTGTTTAAGGTGGAGCAGGATGGAGCCACAGAGCTCCGGAGGAACAGAAATCCAGATTCACCTGTGACCCGGAGAACTCAGAGTTCACTTCATGTAAAGGTTTTAAAGCTTTAAAGGTGCTCTACACCCCCGTCAACCAGCTGACTCTGCCAATGGATGAACCCAGTGAACCCAGTGGGGGTAAAGGGGCATCCAGCAGAGGCCAGTTTGACCACAGACATCACAGGGTTTGGGGTTTGCCGGCTCCTGAGCCCGCTGCAGTTACTCCTCCGTTAAAGCCAAACATGATCCAGTTTCACCAACCACCACCACTCCGCTTCTCCTGACTGGAATTATTAAGCTTCTTATGCGCAGATGAAGATTGAATGTTGGGGGATTTTATTGGTTGAGAACGATTTTAACTAGCTGAAGTAAGAAAAAGAAAAATAATATTTTCTTATATATGAAAATCACTTGCTTAGCTTGCAGCTCAAGCACAGTTCGTGTGTGAATAAACACTAAATACCCCCCAGTCACACTTTCTGTGTGAACACAAGCACATTTTGGATTGTGTTGAAGTAGAAAAACATGGAGAACTGGCACTTTTGCTCTGCCAAGCGCGGCATCAGACTTCTCCCACATGTCTGTCCGTCTCGGCGTTGGCGCGTGGCTGCGTGGCTACGTGGCTACGTGCCGCTTCCAGCCTCTACGCTCCGCTCCTTCCAGATCGGCCCCTGCGTTGGCCGCTGACACGGCGGCAGGCTACCAGCTGGGCTCCATCATCGGGAACCCCTCCGCCTGGTGGTGGCCGGAACCGCCGCCCACCTCCGCCTTGTGTCCGGGGCCGAAGCTCTGCACCCCCCCTCCTCTGGACAGGACCATCAGGGTGTCCCCCGTCATGTCCCCGAACTCGAAGGCAAACGTCCCGTAGAAGAGCATGATGAGCATGCAGTAGATCCACTCAAAGATGGCGGAGGCGTGCTGCAGGACGAAGCTCTCCTGGAGGAAGAAAACTCCACCTGGGGAGCCGAGGTTAAGGACAACAACAGAACATCTGTTTCTTGAGTGCAAGTCGGGCTCAGCTGTCAATCACGAGGTTTAATCATATTGTCATAGCGTCTTATAACTAATTAAAACCAAACTGATCAGAAAACTGACCTATGTGAGCTTTGACAGCCAGCCACTAGGGGGCGATGGAGATATTTAGGCGTTATTCTTTATAAAAGAATCTGTGGTTTTGCGGCAAAAACATGCAGAGTTTAGAAGTTTTGTTAAAAACTAAACTATCCTGCAGTTTAAGTTTCTTGAATGTGAACATTTAAATTTTTAAAATATAATTTAAACCGATTTTGAACTTAACTTGAGTTTAAATTTGTTGGTTGGACAGAAAAATGTCATCATAACTGACAACGTTATCCTCATAGTGTTTACAGACCAAACAGTCAATCGACTGATGGAGGAAAACAACCAAATGACTCAACCAGAATAAAAACAGTAACTAGTTGCAGTTCTGGATGAAATGGTTGCACTTCCGTATACTAAAACATTTTTTGGATATTCTATTCCTGTTTTTACCCCTCAACACCCCTTTATTATTATCAGTTTACATTTTTTGTCACGTTTTTTCTGTAACATTTTACTTGAAGCACTTGTGCTTGTAATATTTTTTTCCTAATGAATTTCACAGCATTAAACAATGTAAATATCAACACTTAACCTGCATTTTTCTGGATATGCTTTGATATAATTCAGAGTTCAGTTTGGGATTTTTCTCATTAAAATAAAATATCATTCAGAGTTCAGAGAAAAGGCTGTAGAACACTTTTTTCTCCAGCAGGGGGCGTGTAACACCATTCAAACGCAGCAGAACCAACCGGTTCCCTCCCTGACATTTATGGATCCAGATACCTTCAGCATTTCAGGAAACGTTTGCTAAAAGACGACAGAGAAGCAGAGTGAGTTTCCCGCCGGGAGGATACTGAGCACCAGGGCGATCAGCGCCAGCAGGGTCATGCCCACTCGCACGTGTGCGACCCGGTACTCCTCCTGGGTCTTGGCCAGTCTGTAGGTCAGCGCCGACTGCAGGCACACAAAGAGCATGCTGGAGGGGAAGGCCACCCCCGCTCCAACGTAGTGGAGGACTTTGGCGAAATCCACCTGAGAAAAAAACAGAATAAAAACTTAAAATGTGACCTTAAGCTCAGGGAAAACCTTTTTATGTAGAAGCAAACAGAAATGTACATGTTTACGTTCAGTTTGTGGTCGTGAGCTGCAATCAAATATAATCGGCCGTTATGGTTTCTGTCTCTTTCTTTGGTTTCTCAGGTTTCTTGCCAGCCGAGTCCCAGTTTTGTGTTTAGCTTCATGTTCTCATTTCCTTTACACACATGGAAACATCGGTCTGTTCGTTCTGCACCGAAATAACCGCCGGTCGGGCTCACATGAACTTTAGTGCAGATGGGCCTCCAGAGGCTCAACGCTACATGGTGCTTTCTGGATACTTATGCTAATATGGTGGAAAATTTGAACAGCCACAAAGACGATCTCTGTCCTCCCGTTGAACAAAAGAGAAGCCAAAGTTTCCCGAGTCGAGCGCTGCCATCTGGTGGCAGCATTTGGAGACACGTTGGGGTATGTGCAGTTGTTATCGGGTGGTAAAGTCACGTGATTTCATTGCATGTGATGCTACTTTGGCCCCACCCCTCGCCTGAGGCCACAGCGAGGCGGAGCTTAGCTGCTCTGTCATCTTGTGACTTTTAAACTAGTCTACTGTCTGCTGCACAGTGGCACGTTCTAACACTGGAGGAATTCAGCCACACCTGTTCGAACAAGACACGGACTCCCAGGATGAGGAGGCGGAGCTACTCATACAAGGCCACCAGCAAGCTGATGCATCAAAAAAAGGTGAGTTTTGTTTCAATAACGTGAAGCCGAGAATTCGTTTTTCGGAGACGGCAGAAGGAAAACAGATATCTTCAGCCATGACGCTGATGCTTATTTCAGCCACGATGCGTGTCGCACGCATAAAAACACCACATGGACATGTGAACCAGGTCAAAAACATGTTGTTGTTTTTTAACAGAGTCTTTAATATAGTATACTGGACCAAAAATAGCAAGTAAACATGTCTGAATGGAACAAATATTTACGTCAGCAGTTACTTCGCCCACTTGCATTTAGTCAACACTGGTTCAGTTACACTGACCACTGAAGCCCGCCTTAAACGACATTTCCGTCAGTTAGCATGTTAGCATTTAGCTTTAAGCCTCACAAACCTGCTGGAATACAGCAGCGATATTTTGAACTGTAGCCACGATAACATGCTCCTGACGCAGACACGCGGGCAGCGGCCGTCCCGACCACGTACTGGATAATCACAGTATCAGTATCATCCAACAAAGAAGGTCACGTGACGAGACGGGAGCGACGAATCCTCTCCGTTATCGTCTCTGACGGCGACACGGTCACAGTTTGTCCTCCACAGCTGATATGGACGCAGTTGCTGTCATGTCCTCGCACACAGAGCAGCTGGTCTGATGATGTTAGAATTGCACTTTGAAAGGCGTGATAACGGTTTAAGCCGTGTAATTACAGACAAAAGACACGCAGAGCGGCTTGATTTATGCGCGTGTGTGTGAAAGAGCACAAAAAGCCAGATGCTCCTCAGAACTGCGGGTGAGTGTGAGTTTGTGATAATGATAAATGTTGTATCTTCACAGGTGACAGCTCCGCCTTCACTGCCTCGTCTGATGCCTGACGGATATTTCCTGCTTTTTGCAGAACACAGGGTTTAAAAATGTTTGCATGTGAAAACTGTGCTGGGTTTTTTCAGCCCTGAGTACAGTCTGCAGGTCCAGAGGCTGAGAAAAAGGGCTGTAAAATGTGGTATAAAAAGCACTTGGTGACCTTTTACATTACTGTGACGATGACCTTTGAGGGTTTTTGACTCTCTTTTACATTTTCACAAGGAAAACCAAGGAAACATCTGGCAGGCTCTTCGAGCGTCAATTTATAAAATCAATTCATTTAACTGTCTTATCCTGTCACAGAGTCTGGTGCTCCTCCTCCTTCCATGTTTTCTTGTATATATTGTGTCTTTACTTTCAGATCTGCCATTAGGCAACTCCCCGTTTAACACGCCAACACTATGAACTGTGGCTAATTCCCTCAGGAAATGGCCGCAGAGGTGATTTCTTAGTGCGAGTGCCATGAAAGGGTGGAGGTGAGTCTGATGATTGGACAGTGGAACCGATGGACACTGGGAGCGGCACATGTGAGAAGTCAGCGTTGAAGCTTTCTCTCACAAACATGTGTTAAAGCTTTTGCTGTGTAAAACAAACAACTATTTGTGTTGCCTGAACCACAAACAAAGTGCAAACGAAAGATAAAATAACTACTGACCAAAATAGCCTTTTTAGGCCTTAGAGTCAAAACCCAGGGCACAAATAAGGCACGTTATTCCTCTGTTTAGTTGAATAAAGTGTGACAGGAAGAAATTTAAACAGATTCGAGTGATGTAGGATGACTGCAGCTGTAACAATGTGTGTGTGTGTGTGTGTGTGTGCTTGGTAATTCTTTTAAAGCACTCAACGTGTCAGGATGTGTGTATAAAATGATGCACGGGACGTCGGGAGTGTTTCCATTTAGGGACGTCGGGTGAGCTCGAACACGGGGCCCCTCTGCCAGGCCTCGTTGTCTCCGTGAGCCTGGCAGCCATTACGACTGCGTCAGAAACGTTAACTCTGATTCATGGATTTAGATCAACACAATTTATCAGTTTCTATGACTGAAGGGTGAAGATTTGCACTTCAGCTTGTATTTTTTCAGGATCAATCTTTGATGCAGAATGTTTGGAATGAGAAACAGAAATAAATAAGTTGATGTTTCTCTTAATGTGTGATGTCGGCGATGCGACCGGCGACCTCAGTGAATCTCCCCGGCGGACGCCTGCCGCGCTTACGCTCATTCAGACGCTGGGGTTTGTTATGTAAGACGGTCGGGGAGGAGGGGGGCTGCAGCCAATCAGGGCCGGAGGGGAAGCGAGAGGGGCCCCCACCTGGAACCTGAGACGGCCGCGTCTCACAAACACATGCTGAGGTCTGACAACACACGCACGTGGCCGAGTGTTCCCACTGACTGTTGGAGAAAACTCCCATCTGCCCCCCAGGACCATCAGAACAGGATCTGTGTTTTATTTCTGCCCCTCTGAGTTTTAGTTGCCAACAAACAGCCTCCAAATAACACGTTCTCGTGCAGGTTCGTGAGTCCAGGCCACCTATTTCTGAACCTCAAACATGTCAAAAATAACAAGCGATAATTAATAAAAAATCTTTTTTTTAATTGGAGAGCGACACGCTGTTATGAGAAGTGACCTGACTGATTGACGGATGACATTTGACCCCTGATTTAGACCAAAAGTCTCCCACAGGGGGAAAAGTTTGTGCGCAGGCTGAGAGGAGCTTCTCGTCTTCACGCCGCTGAAAGACGCATCTGTGGATGCTCTGAGGGACGTGTGCTAGCTGTTATTTGAATATTGCCAGCGATCGTTCAAAGTCGGAAGTCGTGCTGTGTGTTCACATCACAAGTCGAGGCGAGATGAAAAATGTCTTTCTCAATGCTCACGTCCACTGTCAACGGTGCCGGTTTACAACCAAAACACACCAAAACTTTTTAAAAAATACAACAAAATGTGAAGTTTCCTTCCAGCTCGTGCTCACCGTTATCAAACCACAGTACAAAAACAACTTTACCGTCTGATCTTGGAGAAGGAGGATCTAAGGGTATTTTCTGGCTGGTTCAGGAGCTGGTGAAAACGGGCGGATGGAGACCGAACACGGCCTCCGAGACACCGAGCTGGTTTCCTGCGTTTCCTGATTGGCAGATAAAGTGACCTGTGGCACCAGCCTGCACGCCGCTGCCTTCGGTCCCGGCCGAGCAGACGGGAGGCGTCACCTGCTGACTGGCTGCTGTCCTGACCATGTGCACAGGAAACACTTAAATATATGAGACCAGCGCTCTGCTCAGTGACGTGCACACAGATTTTGCTTGCTCTACAGGCGAGTGGGTGTCAGTTTTCTCCTCACAGAGCAAACAGAAGAACAAAATGACTGTTCAGTAACGTTTGCAGACGTTGCACACGTGCACCAATCAGATTCAGCCATTTAACGTTCTGCTCCGGCCGTCGATTAGACGCCTGCAGCCAGAGCGGGGCGGAGCTTAGCTGCTCCGTCACCGGCTGACGTTTAAACTAGTCTACTGTACGCTGCACAGTGGCACGTTCTGACGTTGGAGTAGTTTGAACCAGACACGGATTCCCAGGAGGAAGAGGCGGAGCTACTGGTACAAGGTCGCCTACTAGCTGATGCATCCGAATGTTAAGTTTCCTTTCAGCCAGTCGTGTTTCCTTCCTCATGAGTGGTTTGTGTGTCCTCACCCTATTCTGTACATTAGCATGTGTTTGCTTAGGAGGTTTGTTGTGCCTTATGTTTTTTAAGAATTTTTGGCCCTTGCAGCACTTCCTGCACAGCATGTGTTGTTTTTAAAGGTGCTTTATGGCTGAAGAGTTGAATTTGACCCTGTTTCTCCTACATCCAGTTGGTGGTCAGTAAATTATTCTAAAATGTTTAAAAGTGCCTGAACACAATAAGAGGAAGTGCCGAACAGCGAGATCGAAATCTCTTATGTAAGAAATGACGTAACTCCCAGTGTAGAAAATGTGTTTGTGCTTCATGGTGGAGCTTTTAAATTGTTTTGCTCCGGCTTTAAATGTCCGTCACCAGCTTTTATTTTACCACCTTGTGGGATATTTGGGTTACCTGGAAGTTTCCCAGCATGATGAGGCCGGCGGCACAGATCCAGGCGGTGGAGAGGCCGGCCATGTTGAGGACACAATTCCTGTGCTTCTCGATCACGTGAGCGTAGCGCAGCAGGCCAATCAGCATCACTGACACATGGAGAGAGGAAGGAGGGAGTAAGGGATGGACATGTAGGATGGTATTGGATATTACACAATAATAGTATCGATTGTTCTTATTTGATCCCTTAAACTCAGCTGTCAATCATAATGTTCCAAGCTTTTATATCATCAAATAACACATCAGAACTGAAATGATCAGAATAAATAACAACAATGGACAATTGAACGGACATCAGCTTGATAAGACCCCCTGAAATGACGGAAACCATCTTTGAGAAGAATTTATTTGAAGAGTAATTCGAATTTTAGGAACTTCTGAACTATGGAAACAAATTAAAACACATTTAATGATTATATTTGCTTATTTACAGGTCAAGCAGTCACAGAGAAACATGATTGTTCACTTGGAGTCACATTTGTGTCACTAGATGAATCAAAGTCCAATATTCATTCTGTTTTTGCCCTGTTTTGGTTCTCCTCCATTAGTTGGTCTTCAGTTCGTCTACATGTTTTTGGAGCTTTTCACTAAAAACATCTGCCTGCTGCAAGTGAAAATGATGCTTATTATGAAAAATATTTGTCGACCCACTTATTTCACCATTCATCTGAACTAAGAGAGCGATTGGGCCCGGTTCAGTCTCAGTTTTCAAAAGCCCTTCAAAAAGCTGGCTCCGACTTCTTCTCCTGATTAGAGTTTTTCTCTTTTCTTTTTCCTCAGAATTTTGTGGGAAAAAAAAAACATTTTCCACTCATCCAAAAATATGTTTTCATAAAACA